>VZRN01005839.1:459781-499736 GCA_013397935.1 Dasyornis broadbenti | reverse complement strand
AAGGAAGGGTGAAGTCTTAGTTTTCTCCATGTTCAGTGCCCTAAAATGGCTCAGCTCAGGGCCAGGCTAGTGTCAAAGCCATGCAAACAAAAAGTAGGGAGTATGTTCCGGGAGGATGGAGAGGAGGTGAATCTCTGGCACTTGGCAGATCAACTTGCTTTGTTGCGTTGCCACAGTCAGAATAATTTAAAAATAAGACATAATTGGCTAATTAAGGCTCATGCCCTTGAACAAGGCACCTTGATGACTGCAACTGGAGCTGCCAAGGCTGTGTGGCAATGCTTTGTGCTCTGTTGTCCAACAGGCCCATTCTGGACCTAATAAATGTTTTAAAGGAATTGATAAGTTTCCATTATTTTCTTCCAGTTTTACAGAATGGTTTTGTCAAGGTGCTTTGTCTGACTTCTCAAACCACATTTATTCAGGACAGTAGAAAAGCATTGTTTAGATAGGCACTCCTAATGGGCTAGTAAATTCTTTATTTTTTTAAAGAAAATGTGCTGTCGGTGCACTCTTACCTTGTGAACTTCTTCTCTGTACCAGAGAGCCGCTCACCAAAATGCTGTCTGCTCCATCCAGCTGTTTGAAATGTTTTTTGTTCTCCTTAGTTCTGGTGGAGAAGAACCTATACAACACTGGTAGCAAAGGTAAATAAAAAGAGTAAAAGACTGTGATAGTTGGCGCTCTTGTTGCTGTCTTTGTAGATATGTAGTTGCCTTTGTACATGGAAAACAAAAATTGCAGAAGTCACTCTAATGACACAGATCTGCTCCCAGCATATGATTGTTCCTCTGTGTATAACAGCAACAGGCAAACACAGAATCTTTTAATTAAATTCATGTATCTATTAATTTTCTTATAATACATTACATGCATGTATCTTTAATACGTTAAGGATCTAAGTTCCTTAAGACTGTTTGGAAAAATTAGTTTTTTTCTTCACATTTCCTAAATAATCCTAACAATCTAAACATCAGGCAGACTGTTATTTGACAGGAATTTGTTGTCATATTCCAGATCTGCCTTGGATTTTGGCAGAATTTATTTCATAAAATCTCCTCCTTCTTATTTCTCTTACTTTTTAAATGGCACTACATCAAATGTTGTCCAAAATCTGACTCACTGCTGAAATAAGTCTTCAAAAAGACAGATGGAGAAAGCAAATGTTGTTAAAATTTTTGTCTGAAGTATTGTAGCTGTGCTAATAGTCACTTTTTAATCATAATTGCTGTACAGAGTTTGATTGGTTTTACATTTATTTTTTGTTCTTCATAGTTTCTTACTTATACAAGGCTATTGTTTTGGCTGTACTGAAACCATTATGCTCTTACACAGTTTCACAGTTGAGCAATATCGAGTGAGGTTCTGTCTTGCAGGAGAATAGATTAAATTTCTTTTTCAAAGATACTCTGTACTAGAATTCTTTCTTTTTTTTTTCATTTTTCAAACTGCAAACCTATAGAATTGTTTCCTGAAATTTGTGGATATCTGTAAAGAGATACAAAAATTCTTAACTACAGCATGTCACAGATGTACACAGTGTAGTTTCTGTTAAATTCACAATACTGTGGGGAAAAATATGATTGAGTTTTTATGTGTGTGTGTGTATGAAACTGGTAAAGCTTTTGTTCTTCTTGCAATTTGTTTATTAGTTTCTTCGAGCTCTGTACATATCTGTCTTCTTCTATTGATTTTTAAAGGAAAGACAGTAGGATTTTTCTTTTAACTGTTGAGATAGTGTTTTCAATCAGGAATATTTCTCAACTGTGATGTCCTTTTCAATTATAAAATAGTATTTGCCTTTTATAGCTGAGTATTAAATAACTTTTAAAATAGGATCAGCATGACTGAAATAAGATCTTTTTGTCAAGATTAATTTGTGTGCATACAGAAATATTGCATTTCTGAGCATGGCAAATAATACGTCAAATCTGAGCCACAAAATAGGAATGTAGATGGATCCTTGCAGTGCATGTATTTTATTGCTACTTTACCAGTGATTTTTCTTTCATGTAGATTGACATAAAGACAAATATGTACTTTCCTTTAGGCATTAAACCTACTATCTCACCTGTGAGGGATTGTAAAATTATATCCCTTTAAAAGAGAATACATCAATCTACAAAAAATTGCTTCTTCAACACAAGGTCTTTCTTACCTCTATATTCATAAGTGCATTCAGAAAGAAAGAGAAAGCTACAGGATTTAAGTCAACCTGAAGATTGCATCAAATACTGGGAGTCCTCTAATTTTGCTTTAAAGTTATGTAGTATATTGACATTTTTTCACACTCTTTCAGTATAGAGTAAAGAGACATTTGTTTTGTGAGTATCTGTTCAACAAGTTTTTTTAAGGACCTACATCAAAGGATCTTACCACAAATTTAAAAGGATGTAGAGGTTTCTATGACACCATAAACAATATAAAAATAATTTGTTGTAAAAGCAGCTTCTAAAATTGGGTCTTTGGGGTGGGGAAAAATGTTTAATCTGCGGATATGGCTGGTAGTTCTTAATGGTAATTAGTAGCTATTGAAGTAAGAGTTTAGGTAGAACATTAATTAAAGTAATCCCATCCAAGCCTTGCAGTAATAGGCACTGACTGCCATCTATCCATATGGGGTTTTTAAGCAGGTTTATCAAACCATCATTAGCTTTCTACCTAGCCTGTATTTTCAGTGCAGTTTTATATCTTAATACCTGAAACCTTCCTCCTTTTGCATGATTGCCTAACACCTACTTATCTTCCTGTAGGACTTCAGTGTTTATCTCATTGGCTCTGAAAAGAGAAATACAGAGTATTTTTCTGAGTATACCATAAATCTAGAAACAACTCTATAACTGAAAGGAAAAAAAATACGTTTGAAGGACGGGCATCATTGCCTTGTTAATGTACTTCCCTCTTTCCACCCTCTCTCCCGTCGTTGTCTTTCTCTCACTCCATTAAGTACTGCTTGGTCATCAGTTGAAAAAGCACTGAAGATGGAGTGAATTTAGTCCTGACTTTTTCTGTGTCTTCTTTCAGATAGATGGAGGATGAGGACAGCTGTTCATTTTTACACCTGCTCACAGTGGTGAAGCTCTTACCATTTCCATCCATTATACAACTTGGGTCAGAGGCAGAGGGAGTGTTAACAGTTGGATATTGTCCTTTAAACTTAAAAAAGAAAGTCTTCTGTTTTAAGTTTGCATTGGTAGATGTTAGATGAGCCATATTTATTTACTGTAATGTTGTTTGGTTGGGAGTTCAGATGGTATTCATACAAGGGCTTTGCTGCGCCTGCATGGGAGAAGGTAAGGCTTCATTCCCCATGGAGCTTGAGGGCCGATTGAAATCGCAGCTTTGTAAAACTCCTGAGCCGTGCAGCCCAAACACTGACCATCAAGCTGCTTTACTTTCTGAGCTGAAAATATTTTCATCAGTATTATTCAAGTCTTTGATGCCTTTGGTTTCAAAGTAATTTTAAAAGTGAGGACACCAGTAGATTTAGTGAAATCATAACTCCATTTTCATTAACTTTGTGAGAATGATTTGTTCATTTTATTGATGTCAAGTTGCTTATGTTCCAGAGAAATGGAGTTAGAAAAGGCCTGTCAATGTCCTAGAGCTCTGTAGATGGGTACAGCATTTTTTCATGTTAAAATTGCCTTAACCTCCAAGAAAGTCGTATTCCAGTGACTCAGTTTAGTGTGTGTGTCTACCTACAGGTTTACATGAATACTACATTAAGTAAACTGTAACATGATGTTTAAACTTAACCCAGTATGCTTATCTTTGTTCAGTGTAAATCCATAGAAATTTTATCTAAATTAAGAGCTTATTAATTTTCACGTTACCAAAGTAGGATGGTGTACTGCAGTGCATTTGTTTGGTTACCTGTAAGCTATTGGGAAATGTGGCAAGTGTAGTTTTCTACTGGGTGATGAATTTTTGTCAAAGTGTCCTCAAAAGAAAATTGTTTTCAAATAAAATATTTGGAGGGAATTTGAAAAGTTTTGTTTCTCCCCCCCCCAGTCAGAATATTTTTTTTCTTTTCAGTTATTTTTTTTTTTTTTTTCCCCCCCAGTTGTAAGTTATAATTTGTTTGTTCTTGGAAGTTATAGTCAAATCTAAATATTCAGATTTTGTAACTTACTTTTGTTTTCTGTTTGGACAGACTTTGATTTTTTTTCTTTTTACGTGTGTATGTGTAATAATACTTTCATTCTGAGTTGAAAACTTCCTGGTTGAAAACTACTTTTAGTAATTTCTGCCACGCTTTAGTACTGCACTTTATTTAAAACAAAACAAAACACCCTAAACAAACCCTCAGGAGCTTTCATATCTCTGTGTCAAACATTGAAATATTCACCCATATAACTAAAAACTTCAGCTTCTAAAGAAAAAGCAGTTTTCACATTTCTTTTGTTTTGAAATGTCATAGACATCGATTTTATTTCTTCTCCATCTGTCCTGCACTTTGTTGAGCTCTGAAGATCCTATTAATCTTCAGCCTTACTCTCCCCCTTTCCTAAGGTTTTTTTTTTAAGATTTCTGCTTTTTTGAATTGGGAATTCTGTCTCAGTTTGCCAACTTCCCTCGGAATGGTGGAGTGGGGAGAGATAATGGCAAGGGGGGAGATGCACTGCCTACGGCTCAAAAGGTTTCTCTCCCATTAGCTGTGCTGACTTCTTTTTCCTTGTCTAAGGTAGGGCAGGCTTTGATGGATCTTTTAATATGAGTATCGTCTTCCAACACAGAGCATGGGAATGGATTAGCCTAGAGGGTATGAGAGTTGTTCTCTAAGATAGTATTTTAAGGAGAACATCACTGACAATTCGGCTTCATATCTACTTTCCTTGTGTTTTGCCAGCACTGTTCTGTGTATGTACGGGGAGCTCTGAAATAATTTTCTACTCTTAGATGTTAAAATAACTAAGGAGTACATTTCCTAGTCTTTGATTCATTTGTTCTTCATCTTGGGCTTTCAGGTGGCATACAGCTTGCTTATATGAAGAACAATTAGGGAGATATTTAACTGAATTTGGGGTTTTTCCTGAGTTAGAGGGGCTTTCTTTCAGTATTTTGGTGTATATAGTCCTGAAATAGGTTCTTAGTAATTAAGTACAAAAAAAAAAGATGATGAGAGGATACTGGTTGGATGTGTTCCATTGAAAGTTATGCTGGAATGTGAAGTTCTCAGGCAAAACAAATTCAGAAGTGAAAAGATAATGCTGGGATAAACTTTGGGGCAAATTTTAACCTCTGTACAATTTTCTGGGATCTACCAGGTGATGTGTGTGGAGATACTGTAACAGTTAGTGATGTGGTGCTGGAATTTTTAAGGAAAGAAATGGCTTTGTTGTTGATTTTCTAGGAATTCACTGTTGTCCTAAAAAAATACTTCTTTTTGCCAGTAAAGTACAAATTCAACCACTTAAAAAATAAACTGTGTGTGATTAAATAACTTCTAATAAATATTATTATGGATTGCTGCTCCTGCAGCTCTCCTCTTGGTCGGGAGGAGATTGTCAGTGACTTTTGAGCTGCACTAATAAATCAGTACCCTTGATCTAAACAACTACTTTGAATGTATGCCTAAAGATAATCCTCCCTCCTGGTCCTTTCAGTTTATTGATGGAGAGTGTTGCAGAACCTAGTGAAGACTCTCAAGTCTTCAGCATAGAGGACATCATTAGCACCGAAAGGGTAAAACAAATGAGAGCAGGAATAACACAGTACAAACAGAAGAGGATCCTGGTGTTATAAAATAAATTTAAAGAGACCATGTCTAGAGAGATCTGCAGAATGAAAATAGAGCATGAAAAGACTGAGAAGAAAAACACCCTTAAAGCCTGTGGAAGGCACCATCTCTAGCACTTCCTTGAGTTGTTTTGAGCTGTCAGGATGCTGCAGCTGACTGGGTGCAGGGTGAGGGGCAGGGGTTAAGGTGCCCACTCCTCCTCACCTGAGAATTTGCCTGTATACAGGCAGGGTCTCTTAGGCAGCCAGAGTACAGTTTATTCTCTGCCTGTGCTTTTGCAAACCCTGCTGTGCAAAGGTGGTGCTCATTACATGCCATCATGGTGAACTTCTTGACTTGTATTTATGGACCAAAGCCTGAAAATTGCTAATTGCATTTCCTCCATCAGGTCCCTGAAGTCTGACCCTCTTCTGTGGTCTAATAATGTTGTGTGGTTCATGTGTTGCTCCATCACGTTGCACAGGGAGGGGAGAGCTTGTATCTTAGGCAGTGTTACGTAATTTATGTGACCTGGGTTTGGTTTTTTTCCCCCAAAAGGAATTTCAAGGCATGATGAATTGCTAGTTGAAATCAGCCGCATGATCTCCTTTTCCATGCTCATCTGCAGTTTTTTGGGGGTTTTGTTTAGTTTTGTTGTTTTGTTTAGGTCCAAGTTGTTCAATATACTCTCCTCCCCCTCTGACAAGCCAGTCTGAAAGAACTTTTTTGTTAATATTACTGAAATGTTTTACTACAGCAGTGGCAGTGATTACAAGACTACTATGTTTTGGCTAACAAATGCAATAAATGTGATGAAAATCCCCCTGTGTTTTACATTTCACTGCATAACATGTTTATATAACGTGTTAAACACTTCTGTCTGAAGAACAGCTTTCCATAAAGGTAAAATGTATTTTCCATGGCACTTTTTAGAAATACTGTGGGAAAGAGTAATTCCTGCTTGCTTCTCACTCCCCACATGTCTAAGTCTACATTTCTCAGTGTTTTAAAAATACACATTTTTTTATTTTCCCGCCACGCTTTGAAGTATAATTTTTCAGCGTGTCTTTGAGTTTTATGAGGTGAGAGGCTGTTACCTGGAGGACATGGTTTTCCTGATGCTGGGGACCTGGCAGAGGTACTAGCTTGGAGCAGGCAGGTCTCTGCCAGAGCACGCCGTTACACGAGCGCTAATTTGGCTTTTTGTATTCTTGTCCTGTCTGTTTGTGGTATTTAATGCTCTAACATCTCTCTGGTTGGGTGAACCCATATGTCATTCAAATGGGAACCTGTGCCTTGCCATTGGCCTGACAGGCGCTCAGCCGTGGAGCACAATGATAAAATTATGAAAACTGTGTCTCTGCTCATTGGACCAGTGGAATTTACAAGCATTTCTCCTCTGTGCCTAAATGCTATGTTGCCATGCCTTGGCGCACATGGCAGATTTTTCTGGATTACAAACCTTGTCAATAGTGTGAAACCTTACTTGTGTCTTTTTCTTCCCTACCATGCTGGGGTTTTTTTTCTCTCTTCTTTTATTTGTAGATGTGTGCTCCTCATAGACAAAATTAAAAGTCAGCTGCTTGCTTTGATGGTTACAAGAATAAATACTTTGTTTATATATTTAAAATAAAAACAGATTTTTACCATAAGCAACATTTTGCTGCTGTTTGGTTCTGTCAATGTATTTAACAGTCAATATAAGAAATGTTATTTATGTGCAGATCTTGTTTACTTCAAGCATTATTTATAAAGTAATACTGTGTGATGGTATTCTATGTCTGTAAAGTCATGTTTTTCTTCATGTCTCCCTTTTTATGGTATGGTGCACATTACAGATACATAAATGTTATTTGACATAAGGGAATAAAAAACCCTGTTTTCAGTTCATGAAATAACCCTGTTAGTATAAACTTGAAATGCTCTTTCTCTAAATCATCGCTGTTGAACTGCTAGCACATTTCTGCTGTAGTGTCACCTTTCTTTTTTTGTGTGTGGTTGAAATGTCATGGTAATAATCAATTAATCTTACAAAAGTCAGTGAAATACACTTGCTCATGCTTAGTAGCAAGACCAAACCCTGCAATCCTAATGTATTAGTAAGGTATAATTTTGCTAAAACAGCGTTGGCTTCTGTTTCTGTGTGTCTTACTTGCTTTGTCTACCTTGTCACTGGTGGTGTTTAGAAATCCAAGACAAACTTCTCAGTAATTAAAATTATCAAAGTTGTCCTGCACTCTTATAATTATGAGAGAATTTACTGCACTTTGTGCACATGAAGGATGAATTTGCTATTCAAGAAAGTGTTGAATACCTAATGCAGTGTATATATACTGAAATATCAGAGAAAGAGTCATTGCTAGGCTAATTATTGCTTGTTTCTCTGATAGTGAATTTGATAGTGTGTCTGTGTGGGATTTTTTTCCCCCTTTTTTACTTACTGAATAAGCTTAGCAGCAGTAAGAATCTAAGGGAGGTATAGCTAGTCTAGTTGAAACTGGTTGTGGTTTTGTTTGTTTTTTTTAATAGAAGTAGTATAGTCTTTTGCTTTTGACAAAATTAGAAAAAGATGGCATAGAATGGAGGCAGGAAAAATTGGTTCCTGATTAATTTTCCAGTTAATCACAAATTTCCTTTATCATATCTTGTATGGAACCTTTCCTAACTACCATCATGAGACAGAAGATTGTGGAGATCCTTTTAATCTGACATATTGTAGCGCTTTTTCTGGGCTTTCTGCTCTCCTCCTCAGGCTTGCTGGTTATAGGAAAATTTTAAACCTGAAGTCTTTATTTCCTGTTTTCCAGCAAAATTGTGTGCTACTTTGTGAAATGTAGAAGTCATATTCCTTGCCCCAAGGGTACTGCAGTATAAATCCCTCAGCTCATAGGTTGATGCGTGCATCACTGGTTACATTAGTGGCATTGGCCCTGTTAAGCTCAGTAGCACTACTCTTATGATTAAAGGTTAAAATTGCATAGTAGTTTGTAGAGTTGGAACCTGAATCACACATAATGGAAATAAATAGGATGTGGGTAGGAAAGACATATAGAAAAGGCTCAAGATTTTGCTGAGTTTGTAGGATTTCTTTGAAAGTATAAGCATTTCAACCGGGACTGACTTCATGATTTTATTTATAATATCAAATTTAATAAATTATAAGACCCATGGAGCAAGTACTTTGAATTTGGGTATTTCATGAATTGAGCCATAATGTGCTTTGTAGGGCTCTGCAAAGCGCTGCACTACATTGTGTGTCTGCCCTGTTCATGTGCTGAATTTCTTTCCTACTCCTTTTACATTACGGCACTTGAGAGAATTTTCACTTGCTAGTTGGAACAGGAGCTGAAAGGGATCTTTAGGAAAGCACAGTCAAGCAGACATAATAAATTTTGAAAGGCATAAAAACCTACCTCCCAATTGAGGGAGGTAAAGATTTACAATACATCATAGAAAATCTTTTTTTCTGAGAGAGCAAAAATCTTCCAACTTGGCAAAGCTTTTCTTGCTGAAAGGCAGTCGCAAAGTCACTTGCAGTTGTTTTCTTTTTGACTTGAAGATGAAATAATATTATTTTCAGATCAGTTAGAGGCAATAAAGTAGAAGAGGCAGTGCTTTTAAAAAGAGGTGCTTGTCTAGGTTTTTGTTCCTGATGCACAGGGTAGTTACACTGGTTGCTAATTATTTGATTACATGCCTTTTCTTCTGCAGAGATGTTGAGATACACTGTGCTGAAGCAGCTTGTTTCCTCAAGGGAGCAGGTCCTCAATGAAGTGCTGCCCAGAAAGAAGAACAAACACCAGTGAAACAAACTAACATTTAGTTAAAGATAGCATATATTAGCATATGCCTGATGGTGTGAGGTTATAGCTGTTTTCTTAAGGGTCCTCAGTTAACACTTTCCCTTAAAAGAAAAAAAGCAACACTGCCCAAACCACATCACTAACCCAAAATGTGAAAAAAATACTTTCTAAAACTCCCAAATATTAGGCTAAACAGGATATATATCGTCAGGTTTGAAGACAGATTCTTCTCTTAGGTTGATAATTTAATGACATCCACCACATATAGGAGCTGTTGAGAGAATTGAATTATAAAGATCTGTAGATAGTTTTTAACAACATAGACTATTAATTTATTTTACCTTTCTAACATTCCTGTTACTTTGAAATGTTTCTTTTTAAAGAGCTGTTACATTTTATCATAAAACATTCCTGCTTTCACTACAGAAGGGTATTTATTACTATTTCTCTTCTAGATGAAATGTGATGACAGCATCTTTTCCCATCTATTTTAAATGTAGTAAAAGGGATGGTTCTGCAAGCACACTGCTATATGTAAGGAGCAGAAGAAAACCGGTGGACATCAGAAGTGTTTTGTAACAGGGTCCTACCAATAAGAGACTTCCCTTTCTGTAATTTAGTACAGAAATTTACTTGTCTGAGTGCAAATCACTAATTTCACCTTTTTAATCCCCAAGTAAGACTATTAATGCTATTCCCTTCCTTGATAATAGATTTTTATAGACCTTTGAAGGTATTTGTGGCTACTCTATTTGTGTGGGTTTTTTGGCTGTCCTTACTGTTTTTAATGTTGTTCTTAGTTTAGAATCACAAATGTTTTATAGCTTCCTTAGCATACTAAGTTTCTTCAAACAGTCTGATCTTGGTGAGTAAATAATAGTACATGCTATAGTTCTTTATCTGTTTTCTGTAAAATAAGTAAAAAAAGGTTTTGATAATTTAAAGAAAGGGGACTTAGTTTAGTTTTGTCTCAACATGCAAGAAAAGCTGAGTAGAAGCTGAAGGACTAGATAAAAAAATACCAGTTATTTAATGTTATTTATTTATTCTTTGCTTTTAATTGGCAGTGCTCCTATTCTTCTCCCTTTCCTCTTCCCTGCTCAACCACTACCCCGCAATTTCTGTGCTGAACATTTAAACCAGAGGTCAGTTTGGCTCCATGTGTTGTTTAAAATACACTGCACCTGACCTGCTAAATGGAACAACAGCATCAGCATAAAATTCAGAGACCATATTAAGCTGGGAGAAGGGAAGTGCACAGAGGTTATCAATAAATACTCAAATCAAAGTGAGCTTACTCTATAGATGTATTTTTTCATAGTGAACGAACAGTGTTTTTTAGCTCCAGTCCTCTTTTCATCACAGAGTAATAATCCCAGTTGGTGCTGTTCCTGTTTCCTCCTTTTCTTTCTTCTAACTCCCATAGCACAGCTTTTTCAATCCAGCATTCACTGCACATGTTCCAGTCATGAGGTTACAAAGCTGACATTGCAGTCTCAGCAGAGGTTATCTCTTTAAAATTCCCTAAAATTCCCCTTTGGCACATCCAGTTTGGCAGCTGGGTTTCTGTAGGAAACTGATGGAGCCACCCCCTCCCCTTATGTCCTTTATAAAAATAGAAATCTATTAAACCTCTGGCCAGAAGGGCAGATGGGTAAGTACTCCCTCCAAAGCAGACAGTGCTGCTTCCTAAGCTTTTCCCCCTAGTTTTATACTCTCAAAAAAAAAAAAAAAAAGGCAGCCAAAAAACCCCAAACTTCAGAGCCAATTAAGTAATGAAAATACCTGTTTTTAAAATTGAAATTCCTGTTCTTCAGGACGTGTGAACTCTGTGCTCTGGAGGATATACACTGCCTCTGAGAAATATTGACCTGCTGTTTAAAATATTTTAAATAGTTATGCAACTGCAAAATCAGAAGCTTAGTTTAATCTTAGAAGCTCATGCCTGAACGACACTGTAGCCACTAAAGTACAACTGGTACTCACCGGAAGAGTTGCCAAACCAAACAAGAGGTTTAAATACCTAACTACCAACATAGATAAGTGATCATTGCCCTAATAATATTCAAGAACTAATCTAAATGGGCATTACCTACTTGCATTTTGCTTTCACGCTAAAAATGTCCCTGAAATGTATTAAATATTTGTTTCTGCTTCCTGCAAGGAAGGAAGGGAGAGGGAATTGTGCGTATATCCACCTCCCTGTATCACTACTTTCCCTTGGATGTCGCTCTAGGTGAGAGCAGCAATGAATTATTTTCTGCTTAAAGTAGGTTAAATTTTATGGCAGAATTTGAGTGTCTTGATTTTGAGGAGACCTGGAAAGCCAGTGTCCTCCCTGAATGTCAAGGAGAGAGGCTTCTCTTGTAGCTTCACTTGGTAGCGCAGCAGTTCTCTCATGGCACCTCTTAGAAGGACTCTGCATTGAGAACTTGAAGTTGTTCTTTTGCATATGGGATGCTTTTTTGGAAAGTGGGAATTGTGGATTTGGATTCACAGGGTGAGGAGAGCCAAGGAGTATTAAAACCAGACTGTGCAGTTCAACACCAGCCAACGCCAACCCGGCTGGTACCTGTAGTGCTGCTGCCCTCTTGTCACTGCTTGGTTCATCTGACCGTGCTGAGTTGTTCTGGTGTGCTAAGCCAGCAGAAGGCTACCCATTGTGTTTCTGCTGTTTGAGTGTGGCAGAACCCTTGGTAGAGGGTCAGGGAGAACTGACAAGTTGGGTGAAGCCAGTAGGGTGGCTTCTGTGGCAGCAGACAGATTGGCCTGCAGCTGTAGACCAGTTGTCTTGGTGCTCTCATCTTTGGTGCATTAAACAAAAGGTGATCAACCCCCGCTGTGTCTGTCTTTTGTAGTGCTTGCTGTAAGGAGGCCTTTCTACAGCTCCTCAGCGTGCAGAGGGAGGCACTGGGCAGCTGTGAAACAGAAACACACACAGTGCATTAGATAAGGAGCTCGGGAGCATTTCTGCATGGAGTGTTTTTTCTAGAACAGCTTTGAATGGCTCCTTCCTGAGAACGTGTAGTTTTTCCATCACCCTTGGAAGAACTTAGCATTCGGTTGGCCCCACTGAAGAACTGCAACAGCAGCTGGTATTTTGTCTCACTCTGCCTGGTGCTTGTGATCACTCTTTGAGGACTGTGACTCCTAAAGAGGCTCATCTTAGCTCTTTCTTGATGGTCAGCAGTGACTATATGCCCCTGACACTGGGTGCTAAATCCCATATGAATTACACAGAGCATTGCATTTTGTCACTGTGAGTTACCATGTCTTGGTTTTATTGAGGAAAATATTTTCTAACATGGCCTCACTATTTAACCGTCTTTGAGTCAGCCTGAAGCCCTTTTCTTTGTATGCTTTTAATGTAATGAATTGTCTACCTTCTTGTTAGGCTTACTGTTTTTACCACTCCTGATTTCCTCACCTGTTATTTATTAAGAACTTGGTACGTGTTTGTTATGGGAAACAAGCTGGTCTCCTTATCTTCTCCTGTGTTTGCTGGGACACACAACCCCCACCCCCCAACCCCCCTACCCTGAACAACACCAATTGTTCTAATAAGCTGTAACATGAAGGATATGGCAAGTTTATCACCAGTCTGTGTGAAAGAGTGTAACGCATTGTGTGAGCACCTGTAACCCATTTCAGTGCAAAGTCAGATGGGCTAACACAGATTTCCTTTCTCCACCACGTGTGCAGAGAAATTTATTTATGTAACAAAAACCTGTTGACAGTCACCTCCTGCACTCCTTTTTTGAACAGACTGCTTCTTAAAAGTATTTTGTAAGGAGAAGTGAGAATGCAGAGGATGAATGTTCACCAAGCATATGTGGGGAGCTGCAGTTGACTTGGGGCTGAAGCGAAGTCCATTGCAAACATCCTTAATCACCTTTCTTTAATCACCTTTCCAAACAATCTGAAGGCTCAGCTGCTTGTGCTTACCTGGGACATAGTACACAAAAGCAAAACAAACTATTCAGTTTCCTGCATGTCTCTTGTTTGTGGCAAAATGCACTGCACCAGATAGGTCCCACCATTCTTTATAGCCTGAGTATCTTGGAGTAAAAAAGACCCCAAAGTTGATTGCTTTCTTTGTTTTTAGCTGAAAGATTTCCCCATAATGCAGCTGTCTTGTCAAAAGACACTCTTCAAGACTACAGTCTGGAGGTATTGAATGTGTCTGATGGTTCCTTTAAAGTGTTTCAAAGTACATAATTGGGGCACTTGAGCATAAAACTACAATTATACACTTGTGTGTTAATTTTGTGTACAGATAGATGTTACTTCAGTCTGGACATAAATGAAAAAGAAGCATTTTATTGAGAGTGTAAGAATTTATTTTTTGAATGTTTAAGCAAAATAGGTGTTCAGATAATAGCCCAAAACAACCAGACTTAGGGGAAGGGGGGCTTGAGCTTTCAAGAAAGGAAGGAGCATGTGTGGATATACTGAAGATGCTTGGATGCTTTGAAAGAATAGAAGGTATTACAAAGATTAACAGATGGAGCACAATATTTGAGTTAACATTAGTTGCAATATTAATTAAAAAAGAATTCTAGTCGTTTGGTAGATTGAGTATTAATTTGATGGTTGATTCTTCACAGGTTTTTAAGGGGGCTATTTTCAATAAAGCAAAAAAGGTAATTTTGGTAAGTGATGTTATGACTTTAAAGATTCTCATTTGTTTTTCTGTTCCATTTTGAGTATATTGTTACATGAATTGGATTAACTGTATCAAGATACTTACATTTAGCAGATGTTTCTAAAACTTACTTGTGGTAACTGATATGAGGAATAATTTATAATAATCATCTTATTTTGAGTATAATAAAACTGTAATTATTTTTAAAATTATGATGTGCTATATGGTTTCAGCTATGAATTTATAAGATAGATGTCTTTGATGTTTCTGTCAGGGTTCTTTTGATGTTTTCCAGTGCTAAGTAATAGGTCAAATTAAATAATAGAAATGGAATAAATCAAATATCTAAACTCTGTGACTACAAGGAGTGGTTTGAAAGTTTTCTTATAAAAGTACTTGCAGGAATATTTGAAATCACAGCTGTTATGTAAGTACTCTTATTTAAGAGGCTGACTTGGTTTTTTATCTGTTCCCAGTAGGGAAAGGGAAAGAAAAGCCAGCACAGAAAAGATTTACATCTTCACATTTTTTTATTGTTTTGGTTGGTTGGTTTGGGTTTTATTGGTGGTGCATTTTGATCAAATTATTCTAAAGAAGAAGGATTTCTGATAGGAGTTGCTCTGAATTTCTTGTGGTTTTGAGCCAGCATAAGTACCCCCAAAGGAATGTTGAGGAACTGTGCCACAGGAATGGGATCCTGAACTTACGCAGTTAATGCTATGCTGCAGGATAATAAATTATGCTGGGTGGGTAGAGACATAATCAAATTTTCTTACTATTGGTTCAGCTAGTCACTCTCTGTGCCTGAGGATTCCTTGCTGTGGGGAATTTTTAGTGTCCAGATGAAAAGTATGATTTTGATCCTGCTATAGTAGAAGAAACTAGCAGAATTTGGACTGTACAGATGACTAGATTTGTCACAGATACTGCTGAACCTGAATGACAGATATGGAAGGTCATGCCTTTTTCTTCGCGTGTTGACCTCATATGCTGTGGACACTATTTGGGGATCAAATCCATAATGGGAACACAAAGAGCTGTAATTCTGTTCTCTCATTGCATGTTCATTGCAAGTTTTTCTTGATTAAAACTCTGATATCCCTTAAAACAGTGAGGGGCTGGAACAGAGGATGACTTGCTGGTCTGCTGTTTCAGAGTCAGACCCAGGAGGCAGAGCTGAGGTGACCTTGTCAAAGCTGTCTGGGCCAAAACCGGAGGAGTTCGCTGTTAAAGACAAGAAATGGGTGCATCGCTTGGCTGATAACTTTGTACTAAGACACTACTAAACTGTAGTATGGAATCATAGAACAATCTGGGTCAGAAGGGACCTTAAAGATTATCAAATTACGATCCCCCTGCCATGGGCTGGGACACCTTCCACTAAACCATGTTGCTCAAAGCCCCATCCAACCTGGTCTTGAACATTTCCAGGGAGGGGGCATCCACAACTTCTCTGGGCAGCCTGTTCCAGTGCTTCACCACCCTCCCAGGAAAGAATTCCTTCCTAATACCTAATCTAAACCTGCCCTCTAGCAGTTTGAATCCATTCCCCTTGTCCTGTCACTACATGCCCCTGTACAAAAACCCTCTGCAGCTCTCTTTTAGAGTCCCTTTAGATACTGGCAGGCTGCTATTAGGTCTCCCTGGAGCCCTCTCTTATCCAAGCCAAAAGGTCCCAGTTCTCTTAGCCTTACCTCATAGGAAAGATGCACGAGCCTTTAATAATCTTTGTGGCCATTTGTTGAACTCTCCTCCAGTATGTCCATGTCTCCCTTGTACTGGGGAGACCAGAACTGGACACAGTCCTCCATATGTAGCCTCACCAGAGCTGAGCTGAAGCACCTCCCGTGACCTGCTGTCAATATTTTGTCTAATGCAGCCCAGGATACCTTTCGTTCCCTTCGTGGGAAGGGCACATTGCTGGTTCTTGTTCAACTTGGTGACCACCAGGATCTCCAGGTCCTTTTCTGCCAAGATATTTTCCAGCTGAGTGGCCTCCACCATATATTGGTGCCTGGGGTTTTTCCTGCACAGGTTCAGGATAGCAATAAAGAAAGAAGAAAAGCAGCTGTCAGGGAAAGAGGGTGTGCACTGTAAGGGTCTGTGAAGCCCTGTAATGGAACTGGACAAGTTTAGGTGGAAAGAAGAGAAAGGCTTATCTTGCTTAAGAGTGCATGACATTGCTCTCTGTGGAAGATCTTTAATATTCTTCTCTTGCTATTTTAAGAGATACAGTGAAGGGTTACGAACTCTCTCAAATGATTTAGCTCTGAAAGCCATTGAGTTTAGAAATGGTAAAGACACTATTCATCAAGATTGATATCTTTAGAGGAGAACATGAATTAATTAAAAAGCATCCTTCTCTCTCGAAAGACTGGAAGAAAGAAGGAAAACTCAAGTTGTGTGCAAGATGTTGGGAAAGCGATGATAAACAGGGTGTGTGCACATTCTGCCTTTTCTTGCTACCGAGATTAAAGAATGTTTGCAATTTTTCCACCTACCAGGACTATGTGCCAGAAGAAATGTAGAGTGAAAACTATTTTACTGAGGGATTTTTCAGTCTCCAGTAGTTAAGTGTTAGATGTCTCTCTGTGTATAGAGGCATAAAAATGGAGGATTACTCATGCAGCTAGATTACCTGCTATTCAAACTCAACCTATACCTCTCATTTGTTTTCCCTGCTTTAGAAGGTCTGAATTGCACTGCAGAATTTGTATGAAGAAACATTTTTCTCTGTTTTTTTAACCATATTTTATTTTAATAACCATTTAAGAAATAGTAGTCAAAAATGTTACAAATTTCCTGGAAAATAAATCGCAAATAGAGGATTTAGGTATCAAAGATCATTGTGTATTCTGTTTATGGATGCACAAGAAGTGCCCTGTAATAACTTATTTGTTATATGATTAAAAATCAGTCTATAAATACAGCCTAAATATAGGCTTTTGCATTTTTCTGTAATGGCTGGCATTTCATAGGTGAGTTTCATACTACTCACGCAGCAAGAGGAAGTTTCCTACTTTTTTTTTTTTACTGAAGCACCAACCATTAGAATCACTGCAGAGATCAGGTGGTGACATTTGTGCTGTGCTTTTCCTTATGTTGATTTATAAAGTGGAAGCTTATTACTTTAGCAGATTATATTATTCTTTTTAATTGTTTTGATCACTTTAAAAAAAAAAAAGGAAGACAGTCTATAAGAATAGATCTTACTTGACTCATCACTTAAGAGTGTGTGTGTGTGTATATATAGGCACTATGATTTCTCTCTATTTGTAATACAATATATCAAAACACCTCTTCTGAAAATAATTCTGTTGCAAATTTGTAGTCTTCTCTATAGTATTGGTCTGAGGGGATAGATAATAGCAATGTAGAAATCTCTTACTGGAGGTTACCATATTTTCATCCCTTAACTTGCAGAATGGACCAAATGTTGCATTAGTTTGAGGTGTAATGCACTGTGAGAATCAACACTATGGTAGGAAAAATTTCTTCCTTTTGATTCTAGACTCTGCTGTTTACCTCTCCCTTGAAACTAATTTTAGCTCATCTAAAACATGCAAATTTTGTATTTTTGTTTGTTTGTTGTTTTTAGGGGAAGGTGGGAGTGGGAAGTGGTTGTGATATTGGCATAGATTTAGCATTTACGGCAGAGGTAGTTTTCATCAATTTCTGACAGGGGAATCAAAGTGTTCTTTTTTGGAAGGAGAGATATTGCTTTTCCGTATAAATGATTGACTATTTTGTGGTAGTAGTCTTTATTTATTTGGCTCTCATCATGAAGAATAGCAAACTTATTCAAAAATCTCAGTACATCAAAAATATGTCAATACATAAAACATAAGTACCATTCCATACTACAGTCTATGCAAAAAACTATGTTAATAAGATGTGAAGGTTGCACAGCTAAGAAGTCAGAAAACATAAATGATAAGATTCTAGCAGCCACATTAACTGAGCCACATTTCACATCCTCTATATTTTATGAAATGCCTTTCACAACATAAATCAGAAAGAGAAGGTGCTCTATATGTGCAACATGGCTCAGTTAATGTTGCTTTTGGAACTTTAACATCTGTATTTTCTGACTGGAGAGTTTCTTAATCATGTAATCTTAATAGATTCTTTTCCTCTTTTTTTTTTTTTTTTTGGTAGGTTGGTTTGGGGTTTTCTTAGGAGAGGAATATTGCCTGTATTAATGGCAGTAAAGTAAAAGGCAGTGTGTAGAGAGCACCTCATGACAGGTACATATGTGATGCCATATACATTGCACTGACAAGTGGTATTGTGCTACTGTGTACTTCTTGGGGAAAAGGGGATTACAGGCACGTGTGTAAGTCCTGTCCTTTCTGTCCTGCGTGTTAACAGTAGTGCTGGGTATGCCTGCATTGCAGACTGCAGTGTCTTGTGAAGATGCTTGAGCTACCTTTTTAAATGAACTGGCTTGTGTACAAGAAGCAGTCTGGCTACAGGAGTGTGGATCTCCCTTTGACCTAATTCACCCTTCTGTGGAGCACAGCAAATTAGCTGAGCACAGCTTTTGGTGTAGGCTCCTGCCAGTATCTGAGCTAGTTTGCAGAGCTGTGTACTGCACTGCAGTCTTCAACATAGACATGCATTTAATGACTCCGCAAAATCCACTACCTTGCAAGTTCTGGAATGGGGATTATTGTTCTGTGACACAGGAACATGCTTTTTATACTTTTGCTGCCTTGCTCTGGGTCACAGAGTGGACTAGTATCAGGCCCAGTATTAATATTTTAAAGGCTCTTAATAAGATTTTAAAGTTCATGCTTCAGTGTAAAGGCAAGCAGTGTAGGAAACACAGTAACATAGGTGAACGTTGTGACCAATGTATTGTCAAAAGGTCAAAGCTAAGTGATAAGAAGTAATAGAATTTATAGAATATATGAATAAAATACCTTAGCATCAGGATTTCTGATTTACCTCTGATTAATAGCCTTGATATTAACACTCAGCTTTTCACTTGGTTTCCTTTTAGGTTTTTTCTTTTTTGTCATTCAGTAAGAAGGATTTGTAGCCTTCATTAAGACCGTGTGTGCAAAAGCACACTGGGGTTGAGCATACTGATGTGAGACAGGAGACCATGCTGCCCTAACTGTGACAGAATATTCCACTGAACATGTGTCAGAGGATTTCCTTATGCTGTATAAGCATATTATATTTTTCTTCTTTCTATAATTCAGCTAAACATACAGATGAAAACTGGGGCTTATGTGAATTTAAAAGTTCTAGATATGAACCAGATCTTTTTCTTAAGTGTGTGAAAGTCAGGGGGTTAGTTTTCCATTACAACTTTCTATTTGAAAGTATGGAGAAGTGCATGGTTTGAATGTTTGGGGGAAGATACTTAGGTTTTGGCAGAGGTCTGGCATTAGAAATCTAAGACCAAAGCAGAAGTTGTTTCAGAAGATCACAAGTGTTTTATTTGAAGGTTTGATGGGAGCTGTGTGACATCTTTCTTTATAGTTACAAGTGAGTTGACCACTGTAAAATTAAAATCACTAGAAATAAATTTTACCATAACCTTTTGTTAACTGAAGGAATGTGGTTTTTTTACTCATAGTGTAAAGTACCAGGTCGTGGGGTTGTTTTTTTCTTCTGGGAATGCCCCTTACTATCCATTTTTTTTTAATTCTAATTTCTCTGTAATGGAAATGTAAGCAGTGTTACAGGTGCCAAGAAAGTGGAATGTTAATGATGATTATATTACTGAGGATGGTACTTGTTTCACAGTATTCAGTCTCACTGTTCCTCAGCAAAGCTGGCCATTGAACCAGGTAGTGCCACCCTTTCTTCTGAGTGCTACCCCTGCCTCTGGAGTTCAGTTTTCCTTCTCTGTGTAAGCAGGGCTTAATGCGGATCAGCCAGACAGACCTGTTTTACTCCAGATTTTTATATCATGAAACTGTGGTACACAGCTTCCAGATTGTTTTGTTGCCTTCTACCAATATCATCCAGGGTAATGGATATCCAGTATCGCGCCTGACTTTGTGGGCACTGAATACATTTCAGGGAGAAGCAATGATGGGGCCAGGACACTTCCCACGTAGTGAGCATGTCATGGTATTTGATGTATTCAGGTGGGTCCCAGAGCTACTTGGCACAGCTTTTTGTGGTGGGGGACTTCTGAAACTTCTTCCATTATTGACTGGATCTAGCCATCAGGATGGTTTAAAAGGGCAGCAGCTGCATGTTGCTGGTATTATGAGTGTACCTATGCTAACACACTAATTCTGTTACATTTTAATTTTAAAAATTATTATAATGACTGTAATGCTGTCTAATGATCCTTCTCCTTTGACATCAGTCATGGATTGCGCATGCAAAAATTGCTTAAAACTTCCATTACTAGCAAGGTATTACCTGGACAAAGAATGCCTGCCACCAGATCCCTTATTCAAACAAGAATTAAAGATAATGGGCTAAGTTACAGGTTTAATTGGATTTCCCCCATCTCGTCATTTTGGCTGCCAATTTTGTTCCTCTTTTATTCTCATCCTTTCTTTGTTTGTGTTCAGAGTGGTTTAATCACTGATGGTCAGTCATACTCCCAAAATAATGCTATTTATACTGTGCAAGTCAGATAGAAGCCAAAAGTAATTATTACAGTTTCTGTGCTTGCCTGGAAATAGATTCAGACTCAGGTCTGTTCTCTTTTCAACTGTCCCCAGAATGTCTGCACTATCACAGGCATGATGAAGTTTCCCAAATTCCCATCTCCTGCACTGTGTGGCCACATGGGTGGGTGTAAGGAGAAGGGGAGGGAGGATTTACCTTATGAAAAAAGAGGATGCTTGGGTCATTCACTCCAAGCATTGTAAGTAATTGGCTTTAGATTTGTTTTGTTCTGGGGAGATTTTAATTAAGCCCTTTTTTTTTTAATATGCTGTTTAATAAACATTTGTCCATAAGCAGTATCTTGTGATCCCCATCAGTAAAGCAGGAGGATTAATTTGCATGTTGTTGTTTGTTATTTATTTAAATAGCCACAGCAATTATATGGAGTGTTCTGCTAAGGCAGCAGTGATGGGTCTCTGCACTGAAGAGAAAAATATCCAAACATACATGTAGCATTATGATTATTGCTGTATTTTAGAAGGTGGTATTTGGTTGTTTTTTTAAAAACGGTTTGGATTGGGAGGATATGGAGCAAAATTCTAACATAAGTAACTGATATATAAGATCTGAAGAAGTGCCTGGTACCCTTTTTAAAACCAGTGTCTGAAAGTTTGGGAAAATATTTAAGAAAATGGAGCAGTCTCAGAGCTTTGGTAATCAAGGTGTTATTGCTCGTCAGGTTTCTTATGTTTGTTATTTAGTATCTTGCAGACCAAAGTTCATTGCATTCTCTGGGGACTTATAATACTCTGGAATATCTTTTGCAAAGAGGTTAGAATATAGGCATGGCTCTATCAGGTCAGATCAAGGGTTCATGTAGCCCCCTATCCTGCCTCCAGTGAAGGCTTTAATTGGATGCCTAGAGGAAAGTCGGAAGAAAGCAAGCATGTGATACTTCCCCCAATACTCTTCAAGCCTCCAGCTATTTTCAGTTCAGGGACTTCCTGAGCCAGATGTGGCTCTATATATTTGGTAACCCTCAGAGGATGTCGCTTTTGTGAACTTGTCTAGTCTTTGCTTGAGCCCACATAAACTTCCAGCTTTCAAAACATCTATTTGGCAAGGAGTTTTAAACATCTGCTACCTCTGTGACTAGAGAACCTGCTTCTCTCAGTTTTGAAGTTTGCTTCTGCCATTAAACACATTGTAATTGTTGTTGGACAAGATGCTTTTGTAGCTTTCCATCATATTCCTACGTTCTGGTGTCTTTTCCATCCTCAAAGGGTTATAAGGTTTTTGTATGGAAACTGTTCCATACCTATGATGATTCTTGTTGCATTTCCCTAAACCTTTTTGTCTGACCCTACCTACCAAGGCCAAGAAGTCAGTAGAGAGGGATTTTCTTTTGCTGTGTTGATGTTTCCTAAATCTCATCTTCATTCTTATCTGTCCTGATTTATCCAAAACAGCCATCACTGTTATGTAGTCTTAAATTACTCAAATATCTGAGTTTTCTTTTTAAGCCATACTCCAGTTCTCACCTACCACGGCAGTTCCAATTTAGAGGCTGTATGGTCATTAGTACTCCAGCTTTTCGAATTTGATTAGACCTGTGGAGTGTTACTTTATGGTCTCAAGCTACTTCTGGCTGTTCATTTGTCACTTTATTCTATGAAAAGTCCCATCAGATTCAGAGACATTTATCAAGTCACTCACAAAGGACTCCAGCATGGGAACACCCCAAGATTTTTCCACAGTGCACACTAGAGCCAAAGATTTTGTTAAGCTTCTCTGTGATGGCATTGTGTTCTCTGTATCTCCTTTTATACCTTCATCATCATTCGTCACTTCAGACTCTGGCAGACCTCCTACTTCTGATGTGTTTGAAGAAATGAATCATTACTCATTTGATTCCCTTTTCTAGCTGTTCCAACAGTTCTTTCTGGCCTGTCTTATTACATTTGAAGTGCCAGAGTTTACAATCTTTTCTGTTTTCCTCATTTGGACCTGGTGCTGGCTTATTGAAGGGGATGCCTTTTTGCCTCTAGAAAGCTGCAGTGAGCCATGCTGGTGTCCCTTTGCTCTTATCAAGTCTTTTTGAATGGGTGGTGAATATTGTTTCTGTGCTTTCCATGTGGTTGTTGTTAAACAGCTTTGATGCTGCCAGTCAGATCTTATTTCTTATGGCTGTCTGTTAGAGATTCCTTTTAACAAGCTTTCTCATTTTTGTGTAGTTACACTTTTTGAAGTTAAGCACAAACAGTAGTAGGTTCCTTGGGTTTCATTATTCCTGCAGGGATGCTCAATTTAACTGTGTTATGGTCACTGATGCACAGTGGTTCTGCAGCTGCAGGATGCAGTAGTAGATGATTCCTGCTGCTCTGGACTGAGCCAAAGGCAGTGGCTCCTCATGCAGGTTACCTAACCAGCAGTTCCATGAACAGCCTTTGACAGTTACCTGATGCTTTGGTCTCACCGTTATAGTCTGCTCACTCAATCTGTCTGGGAGGAGTTGAAATCTCTCCCTAATCAATCTTGCAGCATGCCTTTGCTGATCTTGCTTAGTGTGCTGCTGTCCACATTGTCGTATTCTGGCCATGCATGTTCCAGCAGTCACTCTTCTTGATCTGACCAAGCTCCAGACTTCTGCTGCTTGGTGAGGTGGAGTTTTATTTTGATTTGTTTCTAAATGCTATGTAGCATATAATGTTACTTCGTCACTAGCTGTTTTCACCCTGAATTTGTATCCTAGGATGATGTCTACCAGTGACCCCAACTAATTATCTCCTTTCCAACATATTTCTTATATGACTGCTGCTAGTGCTTTTGTTTGCAATTTGATGTTCCAGTGATCCAGTCACCTCTCTTTGCATAGAAGTCTGTTTATTGTTGGAATTTCTTCTTGCCACTCTGTTTACTCTGCAGTCACTGTGTGACTATTTTTCATTCTTTGACTCTTCTCAGCATCTTCACTTGATGACCCAGAATCTCCATGTCTTCATTTGACATAGCAATACGATGCTTTTGAACCATGTGTTCTTCTAATCCCCTCTTCATTTTAAAATTTCTTGATGTACCAGTGACCTGGCTCCTATGTTCGGGTAAACTCCAGCCCTAAAGTACAAGTATCTTTATTGTAGAAATATTCTGGTTCCTCCTGCATGTGATCTTTTGCTTTGCCACCATCCTGTCAGCTGGGCATTAAAGTTCTCTTTTTTTTTCTTTTTTCCAGCAGCCCATATTTTACTGTCAAATTATCTTTCCTTTTCTTTTTAGTGTAAGTGGAACCCAGATGGACCACAACATAGGTTTCTCCTCAGCATTTGCTAGGAACCAGTCCAGGCTCTATGACCTTTGCACATGATGGGCAAATCACCATGTGGTCTTTGGTCAGATCCCAGGCTCCAGCTGTCCATTTGCCTGATGATATTCCAACACACCCTTTTTAGTTTGCATTATAGAAGCCTTATTTATACATCATTGGGGAGAGGGTATTTGTCAGAAAGGGTTGCTTTGGCTGCAGAAACATTTAACTGCCTGTGAAATGATGGGAAAGGAATGGAAGCGAAGGCAGAGAGCAAGAAGTGGGGTTACAGTGCTGACCTTAGGAGTAACTAAGAGGTAGGACTGCCAACTTCTGGCAGAAGTAATAGGAGCAGTTCAAGTTGTGATAATAAAAACAGCCTAAGCAGACATTCAAATTTGACTTTGTATTATTATTAGTAGTAGTAGTCGTATTTATTATTATTATCGCCTAGCAAATACTGTTGAATGAATGTAGTAAATTAACTTTCGGTAGAACAGGTATGTGTTTGCTTGTTGAATAAACAGATTTATCGGTGTATCAGAAACTCAGTGGGAGCAGTTCAGAGATCAAAGCATTTCAGATGTGCTCAGGTATCTGAGACGCTTGGTTAGGGCAGGGATGTGCAGGACCAACAGGAGGTCCATTCTAGAAGGGAGAAGTCATATGCTGCATCTGTTATTTGTCTGAAATTACATTAAATTTCAGAGTTTGAGGAAAAGCACAGGTACCTAAAATCAGGGAAGTCTGGACACAATATCAGGAGTCTGTTGAAAGTGTGTGCTTTCAAATACCTTGAGAAAATGTCAGTGTCTATTGATACAAGGCTTACAGACTAAACTGATGCAGAAAATTCCTCTGACATTGTAATTGACTTGGTTTTGGTTCTAACTTAAATGCTCTCTGTGTGTGGGTTCACAGTACGTGATACATATCCCAATTGGTGTGTAACACATTATTTTGTTTTGTTGTTATTTTAAAAAAGAAAATCCTAGTGGGGGGAGAAGACTAAGAGAGATTGAACTTGACAAAACCGCAGTCCTTCTAAACCCCAAGATTTTTGTGTAAGGCTTGAACACAAACACTAAAAACCTGAGGATTGTGAGCAAAATATTAAATAAAAATTAGTACATGGTTGCTCAAAAAAATAATAATAAAAAAGCATTTCTCTTTCAATGTCTGTTTAAGAGTTGTGCCTTTTTTCTACAATTCATCTTTTGGGTCAGCGCATCAGAATGATTCCTCTGTTGATTTGCTTCAGTGGAGAGCAAATACTTCAAATAACCGCTTCTGTGCTTTAAGGCTGGGTAATACAGAATTGTGATGTTGCTACAGAAGCGTAGCATTTTCCTTAGAAGCTCTTCCTGAAAAGAGCAACTATGCAGAACACTTGGGCTTCCTCCTCCTGCCAAGGCAAGAGGATCTAAGGGCTCACATTAACTGCTGAGTAAAGGAGTCAGACCACTGGGTCAGGTGTGTAGCTGAGGATATCACTTCTGCTGAGGTTGCCATATGGATGGGACATAACTTGGTTTCTTGTCCTTCTGCTTCAACTCACGCATTTGCTTTGCTTGGCTCTTCCAACAGATCCCACCTCAGTATGGTCAGCAAGGTGTAAGTGGCTACTGCCAGCAGGGCCAGCAGCCGTACTACAACCAGCAGCCGCAGCCCCAGCACCTGCCACCCCAGGCACAGTATCTGTCGCAGGCCCAGCAGAGGTACCAGGCTCAGCAGGTAAGCACCGTCCTCCGCTACTGAGTCACCCTGCAGCTGGGAGTGTAAAAGTAACCTGTGTGCAATGAACGAAACCCACCCCTTACCTTTTTGAGGGAACAGTGTTAATTAAATAGCAATAATTAAATAATAAATTTACTAAAATTAAATGAACATGGAATCAGACCACATCCTTCGGAACAGTCTTTAGGGATATACACACAAATACATCTGCACACACTTTCAGACTTTATTTCATACCAGCTTTTAGAATAAAGCCAGTGTATATGCCCCAGCAACTATCAATTCTGCTTTAAAAAAGAGGTAACAATTTCTTGATGAGATGTCAGTGGAGGCTGGATGTTTTTCTTGCTTTTGTTTTGTTCTCTCCTCACAAGACAGACATTGAGAACTCCTGTATCTAATGTGGTCACTACTGTTTTGGAGTTTTTGTTACTTCATTTGAGGGTAGAGGAGTTCAAAGTACTTGAGAGTTGCTTTGTCAAGGGAGCTTCTTAAAAGATATTTTTAATGGATATTACAGCTATTAAGTTGAATATTGTCAGTCTGCACATCCAGTGAAACTGCACAATTTGTTATCCATTGCTGGTTTTGAATTGTGCTCTATACAGTAAGCATTAAAATTAATTTTCAGTGATTCTGTTTTTAACTAAGAAGTGATAATAATATTTGGGTCTGGTTCCCAGAGCTGGAGAAACACTCAGGTTTTAGATACTGAACAAAATGGATGTGCAAAGCTGATACAGCTGAACGTGTAGGCTCGGTTCTGTCTGCAGTCTCAGCTCTGTTAATCATGGAGAGGTGATCTGGAAATGGAAGGATGAAACTAAAGCATACTCACCATCCTGGGAAATCTAGCAAAAGTGAGTTGCTCAAGACTGGATATTAGTGGAAGCATCGACACTTGCTGCAAGTCCCTGGGGAATTCTGTCAGGCATGGTTGATTAACATTTTGGGATTATGCTGGTGCAATGTAGGAATCTTAGCTTGAAATAAAAATAGTGTGTAAAATAAACTAACAAAAGATGCTGTAAGTGGCAATGATACTGGAGACTCCCCTCCTTTGACTTTAAAATAAAGCTATGATAATTTCACTGTGTAATTACATGTTAATTTTTCTTCATCTACATTTTAAAATTCCATTGAGAATTAACTTTTTTCATTAAAATGCTGGATGGTTTATGAAATAGAATTCTTAATTGTATCTATGATATTCTTGTAAATGTCACCACATTCCATCTTTTGGATTATATGTAACTGCATCTTTAAAGATTGCAGTTGTGTTTTCAAATCTAATTTTCTTCCTTTTTACTTTGCCATTAAATGCTTGATTTCTCTATGACTTGAAAATACTATTCATAAGCATCTTGGTAAAGTCTCAGCAGATAAAGTCCTAGTATTACAGCCTATAAGATAGAAGAAACACAGCTGCTGTGATGTCTACATATCACAGTTTGTGAAATTGAAATGGGGTTTTTTCTGCCTTGGACACCTTGTCATGTTTTAAATATACTGTCAGTTGAACGGATTGAATATTTTGGTTTAAAAAATATACAAAGCATACCAACTTTATAGGCCTTAAGAATAACAAGGTACTGATTTATCTGTTGATAGGTGTTCCAATTACATCATTTGCTATCATAGCTGGGAAAGTGAAGGTTTGCACAGTGAAGTGAGAGGTATCATAGAAGGATGAAGGCAAAATTAGAGTAAAGCTTTCCATATATTTTGAACTTCAGAGAACTGAGATGTAGAGAAAGGCAGAGGCAGATTCACGGATAAAAGATACCAGCCTTGATGTAGCCAAATTTCTTTTTTGAGGATTTGAGGGGACATTGAAGGACAGTCTAAATACAGGCTCTAAGGCATCTGAAGGTCAGTAGGCATTTTTGCCTCAGTCTGCAAGTTGAGATGATGCATTAGGTCCTCATGAATACAGCCCTGCAGTTGGTAATCCCTAGTGAGAATTTCACCTGAATTCTTGATGGTTTGTGAATGACTATTCTTCAGTAGTGGTCAGCCTCTTAAGTTTTGAACTCTGATGACAGGTTCTGAATTATACAGGATTTTCCTAGAGTATTTGCGTGCAGATGGGACTATTTTGTATAAATAATAAGTAGTCCTAAAACACCTTGGAGCTTGCTTCTTTCCCGATCTCCAGATTAGTTCCATGGCTGCTCTTCCCTCTGTCTCAAGAAGAATCACCAGGTGAACGCTTCCTCTCTAATGTTCCTCTGTTAAACCTCACCACGGTGTGCTTTCCCATTCTTTGAGAACTGCTAATCTATAAAACAATTCCTAGCACAAGAAATTGAAGCCTGTGTATCTGATGCTTCAGCAGAAGTGTTCTTTCTGTGCTGATAATGCATAGTAGAATTACCATCAAGTAGTAACTGGTGTGGAATACAAAAATTAGTACGAGGGAAACAAAAAAGTTGAGAGTGTATGTCAAATTCTACTGCTGACAAAAAAAAAAATTTAAAACTGTGCTTAGTTAAGCATACATAGCTCTGCTTATATGAGACTGATTACCTTTGAAAAATAAAAATTATAATTTATTTGATTAAAATTTTAACAGGAGAAATAGGAGTAAGTACTTTTGTGGTTTTAGGAGAGGGTGAGGTAATGTGGGTGAGAACAGAGCTGAACTCATCTCAGGGGCACAATGGAAGGACAAGAAGCAGTAGGGACATACTGGGAAGAGGGAAGTTACAACTCTGTAAAAGAAAAAACCAAACAAACTCAAAAACAATAAAACCCACAAAATTCCAGAGAGACTGGAATCTCCATCTCTGGAGAAATTCAACTAGACAAAGCCCCCAAGCACCCTGTTCTTGCTAGACTTACTTTAAACTGAAGGTTTGGCCATATGACCTCTCTCTGAAGGTCTCTTTGAACATACCTGATTGTGTTGCTGTGACTTAATAGCGGCTTTACGTATTCTAAATACAATTTTAAAATAAACTTCAGAATCATGTATTACCTGTTGTACCAGTTGGTGTATCTTTCTTATTTCTATTCCTAAAAATACCAGTACATCCTGTTTATATAATCCTGTCAATTAGAAAACTGAGGTAGTTTCAGTCATACAATCTGTCATCCTTTCTGTCTGTCATCCTTAGTTTTACTCTTTCTTTTCAGCTTGCAAATGAATTTCCTTCATGTTTTCTATATTCGTCATCAACCGATTTTTTTTGTCTTTCTGTATCGATTTTGTGATGTGAGTGTGATTGAATTGGTTTTACTTCAGGATGGAGAAGAGAAATGCCAGATTGAGGAAAGAAACCTTCTCTAATTTGCCTTCTTTTTCCAACTGTATTTTCTTTATTTCGCTTGTAGATTTATGTCAATCAACTTGTTTGTGAGATTATAAAGCTGAAAATAGTGTTTATTCTGGCTGAATGATGGACTTCTTGCCACTGGTTTCCTTTTATATGAAACCTCATAGTGTGGTGATCTGGATATTCTGTTATGGGGATAAAACTGTGTGAAATTTCTTGCAGATGATGTTTTATTTTTGCACTTTTAGACAGAATGTGAGCGAACTCCTGAGGTCAGGTGTAACTCTGTATTGTGCCTTAGAAATGGTGCTCATCTTCATTTCTCACATACTGTGGAACTGTGAAGCCATTGCTGCTTTTCCTTGACTCACTTGAATTCAATATGCAATCTTGTCTAATAAAAGTAAACAGATAAAACAATTTCTGGGACTGTTCCAGTGACTTGTGACTTTCATTCTTCTAATAGGCGTAGAGAGGAAGAAGGAGAATAGGATTTATTTGAATGTTTGAACTGTTAAGTTGTTTAGATCTTTGTTAAATTGATTGCATGGTAGGCAGAAAGGGAGTTTCATAAGAGGTGATTTGATAGTAATACTGGCACAGTTTACTATAGAACCATATTGTAAGCCAGCATCAGTCATCCCCTCTTCATATCAGGAGCCTGCTGTGTAAAAACTATTAAAGGAAGAGCTTTGTTTTAAGCAAATTTATTGCAGTAGCAGATTCATTGATCATTAGATATTGCCAGTAGATGTAGATACTGCCTTGTTTTTTTTTTTCTTTAACTTCTTTTTACCTTTACTGCTCTTTAAAAGAAAAAAGAGAAAGAAAGATGTGCTACACTGCTATAGTGTTGCCCTTGGCAGGGTTTTTCATCTTGAAATGGCATATAAATGAATAAATGCTTCAGTTGTTTTTGCAGTTTTAAATCTTTTGCCATAAGTAGAAGTGATATTTTGCTCAAGAATGTCATGTAATTGCAAATTTAAACTGTCATCATTAAACATTATTTTGTTAAGATAGTGTGATGTATATTTTTGGTTATTATGCTTTCCAACTGGCTTGTAAACAGCCATGTTTATATATTTTCTTGCTTTATGTAGCATGTGTTCATACGTATCGAGATAGAATCATGCCTTTAAGCTTTATTGTGTTATTTTATGAATTGGGACCATATCACTTTTTGACAGACGAAATGGATCTGCAAAATAGTTATGGTCTTACCCTTAGTTAAACAAAAATAGTGATTTCATTCTACAGCTACTGCTGTTACACTGAACGAAGTCATCCTTTGTTTTACACCTTCCTGGAAGCTTTCTGCTTGCAAGTTTCCAGAACAGAGTACTGATCCCTTTTTGCACATACAGGTGTGAGATTAAATGGGAAAAAAGTGTGGCGGGTCCTTGAAGTGGTGCATGCATGTGCCCGTTTCTGGGGCATTGGTTCTTCGGGTTAACTGTGTGCACAAAGAGTTTGTGTGTGTTTGTACATCATTTTCTTGTGGTTACTGTGGTGATTTTTAAGTAGTTCAGGCTCAGTCTTTAGTCTGCTTTTATTTAAAAGGAGAAAATGTTTTATAAACAAGCCAACAAACATCACTCCCTCACTTTCAGGTTTATTTAAATGTTCTAAAAGCTGGCCAGAATCTTGTTTGCCCCACAGAATAACATACCTTACCTACTGACTTTGGTGAGATTTTTTTTTTTTCCAATGCAAACTGTATAGGACAAATAAAGAACAGACTAACTGGTGGGGGTTTTTTTCTGAGATTGGGCCAGGGGGACGAATGCAGCTTGGGCCAGTAGGAATTTGTGAATTGTTTTAGTAGTCCCAGGTAGAAAGGCATCTGATGCAGGAAGGCAGTGTACCTGAGAACGTGGGAAGCATCTCTGGTGACACCTCAGTCAGTCTCTCCAAGCAGAGGCTTGGGACTACTGATACTTCCACATAAGGGGCTGTGATTTCTTTCCGTTTCCCTGAACTTCGATCAGTGGTTGGAATTAGTCTCAATTGCAAGCCTGAGATGATGATGATGAGAATGTTCTTTCACAGACATCTGTTTCTAGTGTTGAGTCAGTGCAAGGTAGGGCAGATAAAACATTTCCTGATTTGAAACAGTCTTCAAAAATGTGAACAAAATGTGAAACTAATTAATCTATTTTCATGTCCAATCTGTATGACTGTCATGAAAACAGAACAAATTGTATTGTGGCAGAATGCACCAAATTATTAAAGTGATTTTGGTACGATGAGGATGAAGTATTGTTTTTAAATTCAATGTGAGCTGCTAAAGTTCTTTAAACAGTATAATAAGCAACATATTAATTAACATTGTCAAGCTGTTTTGGGGTGTAACACTGTACAAAAATAGTATTGTAAGTTAGGAATAATTGTTGTACATGCAAATACCAAATTCACTAGTAAGTAATACAGACAGTCTTCAGTGAGTCCAAATTTAAGTTGTGTATCTCAATGCAATTACTCTTTATAATAAAATCTTCACTCTTAAGTTACTAGAAATTGGCACAGAATTAGCTGTTGACTGTACTGTAGTTTAGTCTCAAATCCTTCAGAGTTTAGTTTAAATTTGTTTTAAGGAGTAAGATAAAGCTGTGCATGTCTTAAAGTTGTAATAAAAATCAGTTGTCCTGTCCTTTTTTAACTTTTGTGTCTGTAGTCATCTGCCACTAGATGAGTAGTTGCACTTAGTATTTGTTGGGTTATGAACCACAGGAAATCAGGGAAAAACAAGCTTGTATGTTAATCTGACGTTTGCTGCCAGGCATATAGGAAAGTATTCTTTGTGGAAGTTGGCTATTACAGTTATATGGGAACTCATAATCAAATTTAATATTCAGAAGAGATTGTTGCCTGCTGTCAGCAGCTGTGGCTGACACCACTACTTGTTGTGTCCCATAAATCCTTCTTGGCTTTCATCATCTCAGCAACAGAGATGCCTAGTGCTCAGTGTACACTCACGCCATTCTGAAATGCTGGACTTGTTTTTATCTTAGGAGCAATTATATTAATTCTAGAGTGAAGAGATACAAGGGAGAAGTGATTCCTTTAAAACATTCGGTTCCAGATTCCTGAGACTAAAAACTCACACAGATATACATACTTTGCCACTTTTTTCAGCCTCCCTTCTGTGGGGAGCTGAAATTAGAGATAAGGAACACTAACAGTATTACTTTGTATGAAGGCATTGGTTTTGGTACACTGAACCTTCTGTGGCCAACCTGCTTCAGAGAGGTCAGGGAGATACCAAAAGGCAGAGAGCAATATTGATTTCTTGAATCTGCAGTAAAGCTTGACTGGACTTGGGAGGAGCAGGCTTTCAGCAAGTCTTCCAAACTCACACACCGCAATTCAAATCCTAGCTTCTAGACAATTCACCAGTGACCAACACCTCCTGAACACTGAGGTGATTTAAAAACTGTTTAAATACTCAGGAACCATATTGAACTTGTGCATAAAACTGATTTATCCTTTTTGAGCCTCTCTTAAGCACATGATATTTTCAGGAAGGGCAAGAGAGGTTTGAACCTTTGTAGGTTCAATGAGTACTTAACTGATTGAAATCTTTGCCAGTTAGGTCTCTGCTTTTATAAAATCTTATTTCATAATCATGATGCTGCTATGATAGCAAATAAGTGTTAAGCATAAGGCTATTTATCTGTGTGGTGGAGGTTACTTAACTCAGCTCGGGAGTTCAGTGAAACTGTGACTCCTGTGCTACATCTTTTCCCAGTAGTGGGAATGGCTGATTATTGTCCATTTGAGGACTGCTCTGTTTGCTCATCATTGCTTGTATCATTCCAGGAAATGTGTCAAACCTGTCTCTTTTTTTCCTCAGCGATTTCTCTCTGTATCTATAAGATTATAATAGGTGCTACCTTGTCAAACTTGGAGAATAATCTTCCAGAACCAAGTAGCTAGCAGGAATAGAGTCAGGCAGAAATAGCAAGTATAATTGTCTGTAAACTCACACCTGAGCACAAACACAAAATTGAGGGCATTGCACAGGGCAGCACTCACAGCAGCACAGCCTTGGTTTTGCTGAAGGCCAAACCCAAAAATCTGCATTCAGATTTAGAGAAGACTTCCTTGGCCCTGTTATTTTAAAGAGAGTGTTTATAGACATTGTGATCAATTTATGCAAATAAAAATATAGCTCCAGTCTGTTAGGCCTGAAGCTGTTAAAGTTAGCATGTGTAACTACCCCTTACACATAGCTGTCTTTGTAGTAACTTGGATTTGTTAAGTGATACTGCCGGGAAAGGAGAAGGGAGAAGTACTTTATCTTGCAAAGTGGTACTACTGTTCATGTATAAAATGTAGCAAGCTTGTTTATACTTCTGTTTTATAATCTTCCAAAGGACTGTCAGTGAAAGTATTTGTTTGCCTCTGAGTTGTCTCAACAACTGAATAGCACCTTCAGTTTCAAGTTCCCTCATTGTCATTAAACATTTTCTCGGTATATATGTTCTTTTGCTGTGTTCGTCTCTTAATGGTTTTCTGCTGAAAGCAGGCTTTTCCATTTGAAGGAGGAATTCTGAAGGTCAGCTTTCTTCTCCTGAGAAACCAGCAAGTGCACCTCTTCAGGCATTTGCTGCCGATGGGGGTTTGATGATACCTGGCTGGATAGTCAGAGGAGATAGGTCAGTGCTCATTGCAAACCTGTTTGGCAGGAATGTACATGACCACCTGTGTCCTGCTGGTTTTTAATTTTTATTCCCGTTTTTGTATCATTCTGAACCTGGCAGACATATTGCAGCTTTTGTGCTTGAAAGATATGCAATGCTTAAAGGCCCGAGTCTTGGTTTTTTTCATGTACTAAAATGAAGTTGGCATACAAAGCATAAAGAAACTCTGTCAATAAAAGCCCCCTTTCAGCTAAATTGGAAAGAGAGAAAACTTAATCTCCTAGGAAAAGGGAGGTGCTGTTTTGCTCCTTTAAGTGGTCAGTTACTTACATGCTATCAGTTTGTAGATTTAGTAGGCAATATGCTATGTCCATAACAAAAATCTTCACAAAGTATTCTAGTGCAAAAAGTGGGGGTGCTGAATCATTTGTTCAAACTGAAAACTTCAGTATTTATGAGTAAATAATCCTAAAAGGAAACATTTTTCAGCTCAACTACAAAAACTATGTGACATCTACCATGGATTTAGCATGCTATGCTTAGAGAAAAGTCTTTTTAATGAGTTTAGAAACACAGTATGATACACATGTCCAAATGTATTTCTTAAAGTTCTCAAATCAATGGTTTGGCTTTGATCCACAAAGTATTATTGTTGTTATTATGATGGTGGTGTTATTTAAAGTTTCTAAGTTCTGATTTCTCCCAGTATTTAAATCACAGAAGGTTAATTAAAGCAGTTCTTTATTTTGCAATTGCTTGGGAATATTAACCTCACAAAGCCTGCATTTTAAATCAGTGAAGTGACAGAATTGCATTTGCTTTATGAAATAACTCTACAAGAGCAAAGAAAACCATTTATAGTTCAGTGCCATTAATTGCTTGGCATTTAGATATTAGCATAGGAGTCAATTAATTTAACTTGATAGTAAAACTGCTGGAATGCAGGCTGATAAAAACTATTTTGTTGTAGGAGATTAGTAATCATAACTATTGTTGCTCCCCTTACCACTCTCCTTACTACTCAATGAGGGTTTTCTTTTAATGTTATTCTGCGAGCTAAATTAATATCCCAGAAATAATTTTATCCCTACTTTTGAAATCTAGCAGTAAGTTAAACAGAATAGTGAGTTTATCAAAAGATACCTGATCATGTAATCCTTATTTATTTAATGATGCACTAATCTGATGGCTATTCACTGACAAAAGTTGTCTATACAAATGTTTTAGAATATAAAGGCACAAATGCTGTTCTAAGAAAAATTCTAAAATGCAAATAGAATAGCATTCTGAATTAAGTGATCATGTTGTAAAGTCTAAAAACTACTAATAAATCTAAGTGGTAGGGTTTTTTTTTTTTTTACTGTTTGTTTAGTTTCTTTCTTTGGTTTGGTTTTTTAGTTCTGTATAAGTAGTATATATTCCAAATTTCAGTGGTCTTGTAAATTGTACCTCATGGCCAGTTGCAATACAACAGTATTCTCTTATGGCCTTTAAATTAACACACATTATTTTCCTCAGAGGTAGGGAAAATAAGTTTGTTAATATTCCTGGCATAAAATTTACCACTGCATTTTTTTGGCTGCATGTCTTTTCTTTAATAATTGAAGCTGTTCAGTATACATATATTTAGTTTATTTCCTGTATTTTGCATTGGGATTTTGTTGTTGAGACAACGTATAAGCTGAATATTGACCAGTGTATATTTTATATGCATTCATTATCCTTTGCTGACACCTTTTCCTACTGTAGTAGGATTTCAAATAGATTTTGGAGTATGCAGCTGAATTGTTACAGGGTGTTCTAGTTGTTGCAATCAGATATGTACAAGAAAGAATGAAACAGCAAATCAAAATAAATAAGATACCACTTAAAAAAAAACAAGTTTACCTTTACATGTTGACAAAACCAGTTGATGTTTGTCATGGGAGATAGGAGAACAACTATTGGTCTTGGTGAGCCATCCCTCAATAAATCAAGCTCTTGAAGAACACAGCCTTTCTCTTTGTGTCTTCTGCATGCTCATCCCTGACTGCCAAGAAGCTGTCTTCTACATGCATGTTTTTAGGTAGAAAGCTAAATAACCAGCTATAACTAGTTTGGACTTTGAGTCTCTGCCTACAAAATTCATGAAGACTGGTCTTCTTCAGCCTCACAGAAAAAGAGAGGATTATTTTTGCTTTATTACTTAGTAATCCTTTACCAACTTTTAATGAAAGTCACTGTTTTTTTCATTGCTGTATTAAAGAGTAGTCAGTAGTCTGGTCTCAGAGTTCTAAGTTTTCAGCACGTCTTTCATTTGTCCTTCACCTTCTTACTCCCTCCTCCTGCCACTCCCAGCATCAGCCCAGTTGGGAATATCTTCTTTTGAGAAACTGTGGTTGTGGTGATGGTGGTGAAGACTTTTCTATCTCAAAAGAATAAAGAAATAGTTTGTTGTATTGTGCAGTCTGTTGAATTGCTTTTGCTAGTGGGCGCTTCCTTTTGGAAATTACTGTTCTTTTCCCAGTACTTGGACTGTGATATTGTTCCATGTGGTGGGCTGAATTTAAAGATTTTTGAACAGATATTGTGTGTCTTCATAGACTGCAGAGAAAGGGAGGATGGTAATGCAGCTAATTTTCTACTTCCAGTAGTCCCAAATGTAGCACACTAACCCTTTCACATACTGAAAAACAAAGTTAACCAAAACAGTAGAGACTAGTTGAGAATACCTTCTTTACCAAGTATATTGCTGACTTTTTTTGCATCTGAGCTTCAATTCCTTCTCTTATGATTGTACTATTGATAAAATAGTAAGTAAATCTCCTTTCAGTTTTTTTATTTAAGGGACCTCTGTGATGGAGTATTAAGGAATATTAGTAAGTTAGCAGGTATCACAGGACTGTGCTATAAACGTTGTCTGTAATATAATACAGCTTTATATTTGAGGGACAGGGGTTAGGAAACAAACCTCTCCATTCTGGTTTGTTTTTTTTTTTTTTTTTTTTTTTAATGCAACCTCAGTGATGTTTTGCAGCCCTTCCTCACCGATTTGCAGATTTTCATGAGCCTTTAGATGAAGTCCTGGCTCTTACCTCAAAGCACAGATACAGACATGCCCCTAAGAAAACACTGAAGTAATGTTTCACAGTCTCGAGTGAGGAAGTCTCATCCTTGGGTACCTAGCTCGATTAGCCTAGAGGTAGCAGCTGCTCTCGGTGCAGCTTTTCTCTTTATTCTGTAAGCTGGCTTCAGGCTTTCAGCTCTGCTGTAAGCTGCGGGCAGTGCTCTGACCTCATTTCTGCCAGCGAGCCGTATGCTTGGGAGAGCTTTCTCAGCAGCAGCAGGCAGTCTGGGGCAGGCTGCTGCCCTCTGGGGCACAGAACCCCCCAGCTCCCTGCCTCTGCAGCAGCCGAGTTGAAAGAAATGGCAGGTTTTAAATCCTGCTCCTCTCCCACCTTTTGCTGGGTTTAGCTGTTTCTTTGGGGTACAGAGCTGTTTCTCAAACCAGCTTTGCATCTCGGGTCTGCTGAAGCCATGCATTCCTCCTGGAGTTTTAGGAAGGACTAGTGTGGCAGGGCAGGATGCTGGATGGCACAGAATCTGTAAGTCATCACATTAACATAGTAGTCTGTCCCAAGTGACTATAAAGAATAGGCCATGGAAAACCAGCCAGGCCTCTTTTTTAAAAAAACTTTTTTTGGTTTTGTTTGTTCTGTTTTGTTTTAAATATAGCTTTGTCAGTGGAAAGATGGCAGGGAGAGGAAGGAGGGGAGTGTAGAAAATGAAAGTGTGGTTAGACTGTCAAGCCTTGTAGGGTGTTTTAGGAAAAGTCCAAAAAGCTCTGTAAACATGGGAAAATGCATGAAAATAAAATGCTCATTTTACCCCTCATTTCCAAGTTATATTTCTCGGATTAGTTCTTTGGACTCTCTCTCATCTCTTTATTTACACTGGAACTTCAGATCTGTAGAACAAAATCCGACCTTTTTTGCCTGTAAATGAAGAGCTGACAGCTGTTTATCAGGTTGTGCTGTGTGCAACAGTCTCATTTTAATACAAACATCAAACTGGCCTATTTTTCTTGTGGCATGTTACAAGTACGAGAGAGGAAAACGAGAAGAAATGTCTTGTTTCTGATTAAATCCACTATTGATATGCTCTGTGATCCATGGAATGCAATAGTGGTGAAAGAGAAAAGCAAGATAAGGGTTTCTGAGAATGATTTCATCTTGGAGCTCTTCCTGCATCACTTGCTTAATGTGGCTCCTGGAAGCCATATAGACATGACACATGTGAAAATGGACTAGAGCATTTAGGAAGAGAGACCCTTCTGTCTTGTTAGTTGGCTCAGGTTACCTACTATGTGACTAGAAGCTGTGTTGTCCAAACAAAGAAATCTTCCTGTAAGATGTACGGAGGTTTTTTTTGACCTTGTCTGTGCTTAAAATGTTACCAGTGTATTCGCCAGGAAAAAACCTTTGATAGTTATTAGCAAGTCAGACTACCAACTTCCATAGAATTCTGATGAACTGACCCTCAGTAATATATTTGTTTACCTAAGGTAACTATCTTTTGCATCAACTCCTGCGTAAAGTGTATTTTTTTTTTTTCCTTCTCTCTCCAGTGTCTTATGACTTACCTTAGATGTCATTTCATGATAACTGGAGTCTTGAAGGGAGAAAACTACATTACCACTGTAATTTTTTTTTTTTATTAGCTTAACAAAGGACATCTAGGAAAAATAGTAAGCTTTAGAAAGAAACTGCAGATATCTTGGAAGGATCAGTATTCATAACATAGAAGAAGACCATGAGGTGTGTTACTGACAGTGACTTGTCTGCACTTGAGGCGTGCAAACTGGCAGGTTTTCCAGATGTCTTCACATACACAGTTGGTTTTTCTCTGACAAATTAGGTATGATTTCTGGATTAATCTCTTCGGAAAGGAAGGGGCTATGTTGCTTTGGCAATTTTCTGAAGTTGTTGGCTCTCTTTAATACCTGTAAAGAAGAGGAAGACCAAAGTTAACTTGGTGAGGCAGAATATTATCTTTGTTTCAGAGACCATGTTCCTGCCCTGGCTTGACTATGGGCAAATGATAATACCCTGAACAACGAGCAGTCGCTGCTTGCCAGTCCCACTGAAGCAGCAGTCAGCAAAGAGCGGTCAGCATGTTGAGGGAGATGTCAGCCTGCTGGTTGCCATACTTTGGGACAGCTGCTTTCCTTGTCTCCATTCACATTTGCGTGGTGGTGGTAGAGGGTTGGCTTGAAATGATTTACGTATTCTGGTTGTGAGCCGGGTTTATTCAGTTCATCACGTAAACACAGACTCGCGTGTTTAAGAGGATTACCAGACTGCACTGGTAATCCACCTCTGGTGGTTAGCACGCTCTTCTTTGTTGTTGGTTTAATAGGTGCTGGGCCCTACAAAATAAAGTTTTTTTCCTGAAATCACCTGTTCCTTCTGTGCAGCAAGAGACCTGCGTGCTGGTTTGCGCACAATGCTTTCCAGCTGCAAGTCACCAGTTCTCTTCAAGGCTTTACAGGCTTTTGTTTCATTCTTTTTCTTCCCCATTTCTGATTCATAAAATTCAAGACACATCGATATATATATGTATTTCTCCTTGACCCAAGAACTTCTGCAAGGTTCCCTCTACATCCTGCAGGACTTCTGCAGACCATCTGTCCAGGATTCAAGCAAACGTCTCTGCTCTTTTGTCCTTAGTGGACAGTTTCCCACAGGGCTGCTTGCGTGGCTGCTTGCATAAGCCTCAGTGTTGCCTGTGCCCGTGGGCATAACATTTTTTCTGAGGGCAGCATTACCTACCTGGCCTTACCTAGTATTTCTCTAACAGGTTGTCTGTCCTTTGTTGTCAGTTTTGTGCTGCCAGAGAATATACAACTTGGGAGGTGACATGTTAGGTATTAGGGTTGGGCTAGAAGTTGGCTGTTTTGGGATATGTCACCATTGTGGTAAGTAATTTCTTATCTATTGTAGTCTGTTAGTGCAGAAGGTGGAAATAGGGTAGATGTGTTGATACATATTTATCTACACAGAACAAACAGATGGTTGTTTGAGTGGTAACAAGGCATGTCCTTCTATAGCCCCTAATATATCACTTGGCTTCTTTCTGTTCAGTAGTGTTTTTTCAGAGATGAGTAAAATAATCTTGTATTGTACGGCTGTGCACTTCCCTTGGCTCCTCTACTGGGTCCTGATTTCCATTCTCAAGTGGTCTGAGGCAAAAAAAA
>VZRN01005839.1:149977-459746 GCA_013397935.1 Dasyornis broadbenti | reverse complement strand
AAAAAAAAAAAAAAAATTGCTTTCAGTTTTGCTGTTGTCACATTGCTGTAGAATTTGCTGCTCTCACACTTGAAGTCTTCTAAAGGCTAACCCACTGAATCAAGAACATAGGCTAAAATAGTTTTTAATGAGTTTTTTTCAGATTGAATTCTAGCATATTATTTTCAATAAATTATTTTCTTTCTATTTAACCCTCATGCTACTTATCTTCCTGGGTGGTCATGTTATCCCTCTGAAACTCACTACAGAAGTGGAAGAAGCCTGAATGATATTTCTCACCCAGCCCTCCTTTAAATGTGGTTTTCCCTCACACATTAATATTTTCACTATGCTTTCATTGTCCATTAAAAATAATTTAAACTATTTAATAATTAGATCTAACCTTCTTTAGCAAAATGTAAAAGAAACGCGCATTTCATCTACATGGTTTCAATCATTTTCAACACATCCATGTGGACAGGCTTGCTTGTCTTAGGCTAGGTCCTGCTAGAGAATGAAAGTATGACACTAATTACCATTGCACATGAGAAAAAAAAAGAAAACTGTTTGGCAGTGGCCTGCTCCAAAGTGGTTGCAGTGTAATTGACCCCTGCAAGTGTGGAATCAGGCTCATGGCTGGCTGCTGCCGGAGAAGGGAGGTTTCCTTCCTGTCTTGCTCACCCAACCCTTCTCAAGGCCAGCTCTATCACTAAGCCATGATACAGCTGATGGGGAGTGGGTTACTTACCTGACAAGTTTTAAGTTGTACCATCTAACAAAGTGGTCTAATAAAGACCACTAACACAAACTAAGGGGTGTGTGTCCAGCTGCGAGAATTGTGGGAGGCAGGAATAAAAGGAGCCTTTGAAATTATTGCAGGCCACTACGTAGACTCACTCTGTCACTTTAAACCTCAATGGTAGTGAATTCCCACACCAGAATTAGAGACTTTGAAAGACTGTAAGATTAATACAGTAACAGAGAACAAAAAGGATGAAAACATCCCATTCCCTCCATTACTCCTTACACTACACAAATCTTGAGGTCCGTATACCACAATTTGCAGAAAAAGCTAAAAGTGTACATAAATAGGTGAGCAGCTAGTTCAGGCTCTGTGGTTGATAAGCAGTTGGTCGTTGTTACTATTATCACTTCCCAAATATAAGAATTGTTTATGGATCAAATTCTGAACAGCTTACCCAATATATAGGTTTTAGGCTCTGTCTAGTCCTCTTTTTTTGCCTACCTATTTTAATCATAAATGTGTTTTGAAAAGTCTAAAAGAGTCTACACCTCAGCTATTTTGAGTATATGGTTATGACTTGCTGATTATTTGTCCTTGTGCTTTTCTAAAATCTGATGGGGGAAACCCTGACTTTAGTTATTTTACAACTTTGTTGACAGTTTGTGCTGTAACAGCTATGATATGATTGGGTTTGTGCCAAGTTAGGAAGTTCTGAGTGGAAACTTGTAGCCTTCTGTTTATAAAAGCCTGGATTTCTGTCTTACACACATGCTCATCTATGGGAGGAAGGATTTTCTGTGATTCATAAAAAATCAGAAGCTTTGCTTTGAAAGCTGATGTCAGTGATGGATGAAATACTGGGAGTCAAACAAACAAACAAAAAAAAGTCAGGAATCCCAGGAGAAGATTGAGCCCCAGTATCAATGGGCAATTCCTCAGCCATGACTGTAGCACAACACGTGGTAACATATTCCTCTTCCCCTTATGTTCCCTCTGTTCAGTCCCTGATAAATCCATTCCTAGATTCAAGGAAGAAAAATGACCTTTCAAAGCTGTGAGAATTGCCAATTCCACGCATTTCCTCTGTGACAGACAATTTACCCTAATACTTCTGTCCTTATTTCTTATTTATCTCTCAAAATCTGTTGTAGCTATTCTGTAATATGCTGTATGTTAACAAAATTTCCAAATGCAGAACTGAAGAAAGGCAGTAGGGATTTTCTCTCCTTAGCTTTTCAGTGAAAATGATACTCAGCACTACTTTGGTTATGAAGCCAACCTCTTAGTGAAATATGCTATTATTTAATCATGATGTTTAGGATATAAATGGACTGTTTTTATTGGACAATACATATGTATAAACAGATAAAATTATACACACAGTCCCATGCATATTTCATCTGGGAGATTCCCATGCCTGCAGCTTACTGAGAGCAAACTGATTCTTTACTTCTCAAGAGCTGCTTTCCAAGGTTCTAGTGATCTAAGTATTTACATAGCTTTATAGAGAATGTAAGGAAGAGTTTGTAATCTCAATCCCATTTGGAGTGCACAGGTGCTTGCATCATTAACAAACACAAATGTCCTTGTGTTTCTAAACCTCATCTAGAACTGAGCAAATGGATTTGACTTTTCTACAGACAGAAATGAAAGTTCTATGAAAGTGGTGCATTAAAAAAGACAAAGGGTGTTGTGTCTGAGGTTTCTAATGTGCTCTTCAGTGTGTGGAAAGACATTTCATACTTAGTCTTCAAATACCCAGGTAAAAGTAAATTCCATTCAACCTGCAGTATTTCTCATGAGAAAGCATGCTGTCTCTTCTCTCTCCTGCTCTGGTCTCCCTGGAAATTTCAGTAGGAAGCAAGGTTAAAATCTTGCAAACACGGGAAAACCCATGCTTGGTGCTTCATAAGGAAGTAATGGCTCTTGATTTTTCAAAATATAAAACATGTTTTGCTTCCCAGCAAAATCCTGTAGTCTCTGGAAAAAGGAACAATTGTGTTTCTACAATGCCATCTCCTAAACTGAATATTCCATTTATCCTTTTTCACCACTCTTGGTAGAACTGTGTGGTTTTTGGTGTTGTTGTTTTGACAAGTGTTTTCTATTTGGTGTAATTTTTTAATAATTAGGAAGAACAGCGTTGAATACTGGATTGGAAGTTGAAATCTGGGGTTGCTGGGTTTATTGCGAATGCCTGTGTAGTGACAGCCCCAGTGTGCATGAGCGTGGTGTGCGTGTGTGTATGTGCGTTTTTAAATAAAAAGGAAAGCAGAGGTTTGCTCATTTGTTTGCCTATTGTGAAGCTGTCCTGCACCTTTCTACTCCTTTGTACTGGGGTGAAGGCTGCTGAATGGAGGCCTTGTGCCATTTGTTGATTTTAAACCTCACTGTTAATCCACAGGAACCTGCTGGTGTGCGCAGCAGGAGAGCTGTGTGACAAGTGGAAATCTGGGCGGGAGGGAGTGCGGGGGGTCACAGGGGATAATAATCATTCAGCCATCAGCCTTTGTCACCCTTAAGCCTAATTGTTACCCTCTGCTGGTAACCACATTGAAGTGCTGGCCTTTTAAGTGTTTCTTGATTTTATTTGGCACAGGCTTAGGGATAGGATCATTTATTGCTGGGTTTATATCGTATCAGGTTTGCTGGGGTTTGTTTAATTAGCTCCATTGAATTTTCTGCATCCCTTAAAATAACTCATGAGAGTCCAAATGGGTGGAAGGGGCTGAATGGAAACGGTACAGTTGTTAACAAATTTCTCTCTGTCAGAAGCTGGGCTAAAACCAGAGACAGAAAGCTTTTCTGCTCTGCCAGCCCGCTGCCTTCTGGAGTCTGTGCATGAGCTGCAGCTGTGGCTGTGGGCACTGGGCTGCCTGAGCAGCCCTGCAGAAGCAGCAGCAAGGTGATGGTGGGATAGGGCAGAGGGCAGCTTGCCCTGTCCCTCTGTGCCTGCAGCTCCCGCCTGCTTCAAGTATGCCGCAAAATCAAAGGCCTGAGAGTGGCTGAAGCAAACTGAACTGGTAGGAAATTGGGGAAGGGGAGAGTTAAACCATTTAGAAACAAAGAAAAAGGTGAGATATCTTTTCTAGCACTCAGGAACTGGTTCTTCAACTTTCCCTGCCAGTTACACATGATGAAGTCAGTACTGAGCTTTCTTTTGTTTTCCATAAAGAAGTTGATGTAGAAGCTGCTAAAATGAAGCCTGAATTTAAGGCTTTGCAATGGACAAGTGTCTCGGGGTGTGAAGCGAGCTTGTCCTGGGGAATGGGGGATGGCATGCAGGACAGGAGGTTGTTTCATTGCTCCCCTCACCCATCTATGGTGAGTGTTCTACTGGGCCATTAACTACGACTGCTTGGGCTTGTGTAGAGAGGAAGATCCCCAGGTTACTGGTACAAGCTTTGCAGCTACCCTTAACCAAATGCATGTGCCTTCCAACCCTTCACACACAACGTGCCTCCAGCAGATGCAGCGACCATGCTGTGTGCTATGACGTGATGGCCAGGGTTTGAAAGTTGTGCCAGTAGTACTGATGGCAAATCCAGGGTTGTTACAGGAGTCTGATTACACAGTGTGATTGTGATCTTATTTTCATTTCCAGTCTTACACCTGACTCAGTACTTTATCAAAACGCTTGAGAATACATCTCAGAGTAGGATGAATGTTTGTGCTTGCTACTTACTCTTTTACAGTAAAATGCGGTTGTTTATTTAAGAGGTTTGGTTTTGTGTGTTTTCCCATGTTCCAGTGGTATGATTCTCTGCTGGTTGTTGGCATGCATCTCAGCTGCCTGATTTTCCTCACAAACAGCAGCACAGGTCATAGTGGTACCTGTGTGGGCTTGATACGTCTATCAGAAAGGTTTAACTTCTGATCAAAAAGACATCATCTCTCAGCTGTTGTATTTTCACCCTTCTGTGATGCAGATTTAATTATAATTACTGAGTCAGGTTAATAATTCTTTTGCAACTGTTGTTGCAGGACATGTCTCAGGAAGGCTATGGAACCAGATCTCAACCCCCTATGGCCCCAGGAAAGCCTAACCATGAAGACTTGAATCTAATCCAGCAAGAAAGACCATCAAGCTTACCAGTAAGAACATAATGTTTGTTTCAGTATTTTAAAATGAAAGTGCTTTATATACCACTTCGTTGCATCTGGGATGAGCAGATGAGAAGTAGTGAAAGAAGAAATATTAAACAAGATTGATGGAAAAATGTTTTCAAAAATATGGGAACAGATAGCTTGTATATGAGTGGACTTTGCTTAGGCTTGTTCTGGTTCAGAACAGCACTATTTATGCACATGCATATTTTGTGCTTCTGCACATGTGTACTTGCATAGAGGAAATGGATTGATTTTTTTTTAACTTTAGGAATTCCACACTTGCACAAACCAACCTGGTGAGGAGGAGGCTTTTTTCTGTGTCCTTTTTCAAACGTTTTCAGTAGATTCTGGTTTAGAATACTGTTACCAGGAGCTGTCTGTTCCAAACCTTGATCATCAGTAATGGGTTTGACATATTAATTCTGCTAGTATATATTACTACACAAGTGTAGAAGCAGGAATGACAGCGATACTTGAACTAGGTTGATTTTTGGTTAGGAGATTATTCTAGACTAATATTTCTTAGCTTTTCTGAGCTCTACGCATTCTGCTGTGGGGGAAACAGCACAAATGAATATACTTTGTGAAGACATTGCAGCTGCTTGTGTTTTTGAAGGTCTTAAAATGAACAAAATACTTAGCCTTGTCTCTGTGTGCGCCTTGTGGTTTGGGGATTTTCTTGTTTGTTGGTATAAAACAGCATGAATTTAAACCAACTAGAATATGTTCAGCTTAAATGATGAAAACTTTATCAACTGTGTGACCTCTGGCTTGGAATAATGTATCATAAACATGTAGGATATTTCCGGCAGTTCACTGGGTATGTATTCATTTGCAGTTGGTAGAGGGATCTGTGAAAAGTTTACCGTATCAAGATATCAAACGTATTTGTGAAATCTGGAAGTATGTTGTATATATTACCTCTGGCACATGGCATAACTGTAAATCCCTGAAAATAGGGCAATAAACATCTTCGTAGCATTTTAAAGTTGCATCTTTGGCACCTAGAAGAGTATATATGCTACAAATTCTTTACATGACATTTGAGACATGCATGTCTCAGGAGAAGCTATGGAAGCTGGTATGAGAAAAGATACCCATTTGCTTTGAACCTAGTATTAATTGGGCAGTTTTTCAGGAGCCCTTTTTTAAACTGACTAATTTGTCTGAACAGTTCTCAAAAATGGATGCTGGCAGTTACTTTAAAAATAGTAGCTACTGTGGACTTTGAACTGTTTTGACAACAACTACCTAGTTTAAAAAGCAGAGGTGCTAAAAGGGACTTTCTATCTCCCAGTTTTTCATGAACAGTGTTTATTAGGGTAGAGAAAAATAAAGTTCTTTATCAACTAATGTTCTGCTAATTTGCCTATGTTTTTTGTTAAACAATTGTCCTACTTTTAATCCATGCTCTGTCCTACCTCCAGCATCATGATATTTAAGCAGAGTATTGGGTATTATCTGTGTCCCTGAGTGTTTGGTATATTTAGCAGCTAATAATTATTCTAGGTATGAGTTAGCTGGTCGTATTAACAGTGAATGTTAACCATTTTGGCCACATAGCTTAAACTCTAAGTTGGTCCCTAAAGCCGTTACTGAAACACCTAATTACTGAAAAGCTTTGATGCATAACCTGAGAAAACTTGAACTCAAAAACACTGCTGTTTTCATATGGAGGGGAATGAAGGATACTGTAATTCAGTATTTTGTTTTGGTGTTAGTATGGGATTTTTGTTTGTTTTGTTTTTCAAACTTAAAAACAACTGCAATTCTTTATATGTAGCAACAAGGGTTTTTTTGATGGTGATCCATACATTAAAAATATGTTGAACACAATAAAAGCTTTAATATAAGTCTATTTGGGGTGATGGTTTGAACACGGTTTTTCCCTGAAGCAGGAGAGTTCTATATTCTGTTTTGGACTGCTTATGAAAACCCTTGATCCCTATTCCTTGTTCAGTATTCCTAGTTAGCTTCATTTTGGTATACTAAATATGGCTTCTTAAGCTTATTTTCACTGTAATGTGGTTCTTCAGGGTAGTAGTCAGTAAGGTGTCTGTACAGTGAAGCTTGAAATTATAGCAGTAGTGTTAGGCTTTTAATAAAATTTAGTTATGTCTTGTTTCATGGTATTCTGATATTTATACAATTTGCCTGTTATCTTTTTATTTCTTAAGGGCATTGTGTAAAATCACAGCAGCTACATAGCAAGCTTATACAAGTGCCGCAAAACAACAAAAGAGATGCAATACTAAATGGTGAATGGTTTTCTCTGATGTGGCTTTGAAAAAAGAATTTCCCTTTGATGGATTCGAAGAGGAGCTAGCCACTTTCTACAGCACTGAATGCTGGCTTGTGTCACCCTTTGGGGGAGTTTTTTCAGCAGGTTTGTGTCACAGTAAGCACAGCTAAACAGCTCAATAGTTGTTCCGTTTCCTTCACACATTGTATATAAAAGTCCTGGCATGAATGTTCCCATAAAGTTCAAAGCAGACAAATTTGTAATGTGGGTTCGTAACGAATGGCTACAAACAAAATATGGCTTTATTAGCTGCTTCTAATGGCCTGTCAGATTCTATACAATGCTTGCTTTCCTTCTCCTAACTGCTCTGATATCTGGAGGGTTTGACCTGTGGGTCTCTGACCATGTGGAGTCACTGAGAGCCCAAATGAAAAATTGCACAGAATACTGCTCTGAGCACTTTTGTTGGGGTCACAATTAGAAGGAAATCTCAAGCCTTTGAGAAAACATGGGAGTTAGGTATTCTGTGAAGGAAAGGAAGTCATAAACAGAAACTGTTCCCTATTAGAGTGGAGGAATAAAGGGGGAGAGGCCTGAATGAGATTGTCTGGACAACAGCTACTACAGAACATATTTATCAAGACTTAAGGAATAATAGCAAAATACACATTTTTGCTCTTGTGAGAAAGTTGGAGCAGACTTACAGGAAAAAGCTTCCAAAGGATATATCTCCAGATTTGTTGTTGCAGTAAAGGAGCTTGTGTCAGCAGTAGGCTCTGTGTGTTATGAAGACTGATCCTTTATTTTGTCTTTAATAAGTGCATTTGTAACTGTTCACGTTGGATTGTGTCGATAGAATGAGGAGCAGAAGACATGAATTAATTTAATTTTTTTAAATTGGCATGAGTATTAAAGTAATGTCAGACAGGCACCGGTGCTTTTGCTGTTACTTTGTTTTATTTTAATAAAGCCTTTTTTTGCCTAGTGTCAAGTGTGCTTGTTTGAGCCATGGGGCCAAATGGGCCAAGATTGCCAAGCTTTTGAAACACAGGTTTCTGCTAAGGCTTTTTTTGTTGCAACCTACAGGTAAAGTTCTGTGGCATCTTGAGCCATTGTGAGCCAGGGCAGCTGCAGTCCTGCTCTGTGCCCCACAGCATGTTGTCTGTGCCATCCCGCCTCCTCCACTGTTCTCCTGGGACTGGCCAGTGGATTTGACTTGGGGAACTGAACCAGATGAAGAATAATCTCTCTGTGTTTCTGGGTTAGTTTTTGACTGAATCACTGAGTAACTGTGTGGGCATCAGTGGCACCTGAGGAGATGGGACTCAGTAGCTGTGATGGGAAAGGGGACAGACAGTGGGGACCACAGGAGCTCTGATTTTAGCCACATCCTAAAGGACTGTATGATCTTGCTGGAAGGGTTTAAGATGCTGTCATCCTGTCAGCTGAGACATGGTGGCACAGCAGATTCCAGTGTTCACAGTCAGACCCTGCAACAGTCACAGAGCCTCAGACAGACAGAAGACAGTTCACTTGCTTTTGTAAGGTGAGTTTTCTGCCAGTTCCTGTCCCTAAGCTGTTTAATGCAAGCCCACAAGTGCAAGTGTGGAGGTGTGAGCATGCAGGGATGGCGGCTGTGGACTAGGTGGGTTTGTGGTGGTCCTCACCTGCATCTGTGTAAACTGTAGGGAAATTGTGGCTTTAGTGTTATAGCTTAGGTTTAGCTTGTGCTTTCTGGAGGTCATGCAGTGTTGAAAGGGGAAGATTGTATCTGGAATTGAGGGAATCACTACTCTGCTAGATCATGCAGAATTCAGAGTTTATGGATTTATTCTGTGACATCAGATATTCACTGGGTCTTTTCACTGAGGCAGAGCAATTCCTATGCAAAACAGAACAGTAGCCAGCAGTGGAGATAAAATGCCACTTGTATCTTGTGTAGTGCTGTGACCTAAGAAGGTTAGTTGTGATTCTATGCATCTATAGTTGTACGAGCTTCAGAGCTCCAAATAATACATACTGTTGCTTGGACAGATAAACTTTTCTAAGATGTCAGTTGTCTTGTTTCATTATGCTTGGTACTGTGGAAAACAGCACATCAGCAATCCCTTCCTGATTTTATTAACTGCTTCACAGTTCTGTTTTACCTCATTTTAATGACCCTCTGAAAGATGTTTACAGTGCTGGACAGTTTTTCCTCTGGTTGACACCTTTTTTGTTGTAGAAGGCAGGTACTAATATAAATTTCAGAGGACCTTCTTTGAGCATTAGTAGTGAACTAAATCCAAGACTAGATATACTTGGCGCATAGAACAACATAATTTCAGATGGATCTTGATAGGTGTAGGCTACGAGGAAAATACATGGGATTGTTTGAGAATCCACATTCTTTGTCCCACTTCTAGAATATGAAGTAGCTTGGGAAGTCATCTCAAGCAACAGCACATCCTGAACAAATGTCTTTAATGGCTGAAGTCTTAATAGACCAGGAGAACACTTCCCAGCATTATTTGAGCAACTGTGATTGAGAGCAGGATGTAACTCTTCTCAGAGATTGAACTACTGGGACGAGGGACTCTGGTGACATTTAAACACAGCTTAGTCCAGTAAGCCCTAATCATGACCAGGGTTGTGGGCACTACCATAATGTAAATATTAATTACCACTGTAGCCCTTCTTGTAAGGACAAACCAGTATTAAAGGAGAATATAGCGCAGTGACCCTATTTTATTGTAATCTTCATTGAATTTTTTGCAGATAAGCAAATTACTAAGTTTGATCTAATTTAAGTCCTATTTTAAAAATGCATACTATTGGTTGTGATTTGAGAAAGAAGAAGGAAAACATTCTGTAAAGGGATTCTTTGTAATTCTTGGGAGGCAAATGCTGTTGCCAGTTGATAGATATGTGTAGTACATGATAGCAAATCTGTCCTGTAGTTGTTCATGTCTCTGCCTGAAAATATCTGTTTGGGAGTATGGTAAACCGTGAACAAGAAATAAATGCAAGTATGCAATACTTGTGAATTAAATTCTCCACTGTTTTTGCATCAAGTAGGATAAAACTGGCGTGGCTCTTTCCCACTTTTCCTTTCTCTTTTCTGCAACGTTGTAAAATAACTGAATGATCTTGTTTTCCTTTGTTTGGGTCAAGAAATTTTAGCTGAAAATTGTTAGTCTGTGAAAGAAGATTATTGACTCAACAAGCCTTCAATTTTCAGTGAATAACACTCCCACCCTCTAGCTTCAGGAACATGTGGTGCATGCATTCTATTTTAAAGTACAGACTGTAATTTAAAACTGAGGCAGTTTGATGCCCCACTGAACTTTGTTTAAGCCTGGAATAAAAGAAAAAAGCTTCAAGTTGCAAAGAAGTGACTAAGCTATCTCAAAGGTTTTTCTTAGCCATTACATCCAGAGTTGGAAGAAGTTGCTATTTTTTCCAAGTTATTTTAATTCTGGATCAAGTGCAGTTGCTAGGTTGTTTTTTTCCTTCTTAACATTCTTTGTAATAAACCTGTAGCTAGAACCACTTTCATACAACACATATATATAGAGATACCAAGTATATGTATTTTTGTGTGCTTCTGAGGTGCAAAACATGCCCTGTAGTTGCTGCAGGTGCACATCCAGATTCTGTATGTGGCCTCCCATTTGTGTCGTGATGTCAGTCGGAATAGTGGGTCAAAACCACTGTGAGCCACTACAGTGCCACTGACACTGTTGATGTTATATGGGGAGGGAACTTCGTGTGCCCCCATCCTAGCCCGTATTTTACATCTGACTTCAGTTAAACCAGGACTTCGTGTAGGGTGGTCAGAGTGATTCATTGTCCTAGAGTCAATTTCTACATTAACTTTAAGTCCCATTTTGGGAGAAAAGTAAAATTAAAGTAGTGCAGAGCAGCCCTGGGGTGTGTTGCCCATGTAAGGTTAAGCTGAAACATTGAAACCAAAATTACAGATGCTTCAATTAGGTATTCTTAGTATTAATATTTGTAGTGTGAAGAGAAGGTACTGTTGTTACTAATTTGTGTTTTGTGCTTTACAGAATTTTTTGGTTTGCTTGACAGATCGATCATATATATTTAAAAGAACAGTTTTAGGTTGTTATTGAAGTATAAAAAGTAATTTCACTGCGTACTGTGAAAAAGATACTTGACTATTCATCACCTTTTCCAGATTCAAAATACTTCACATTTACAATGTTCACAACATCCTTGTAATAACAAAATGGCTAATTTATGATCCAAGAAAATTTACAAATGCAAGAAGAAATACTTAGTCTGACCTCTACATGAAACTTATGTGGGAAACCTACTAAGGGATTATAGATCCCAGTAGTGGTTAAGGTTGCAAAAATTTGTATTTAAATAGGCCAATGTTGTCCTGAGCAGAATAGTAAAGTATTAGTAGCTTTTTTCCTGCAATGTTTTTTGAAGCCTTGAGGAGTTGCGTCATACACCTCCAAATACTTGAACAGTACTGCTGTTGATTCAGAAATGAAAGAAACTGCATTTAATTTGGGTGGTTGAGCATTTTATTTTTTATTTCCTTACCAGCCTCTGCCTCAGGTTGATCCCTTCCACAGAAGCTGCTGCCTTCCTAGCTAGGGTGACTGAACTGCACCTGTGGTAGCCCCTGAACCACCAAGTCTTGCAGCTTGAAATGCAAGGCAAGCTGAAAGCTCCCAAGGTTACTTTAGTATGCTAGGCCGTAAACTGTAGTAGCACGGGTGCCTCTGGATGTGTGGCTCAGATGTACCTGCTGCAGGGGCAGTAACGGCACTAGCCGTCCTTTTAATCTGCCTAAATTTCTAAGTCACTGCCTTTAGGTTCTGCATTTGGGAATCTATCTCTAAAGTGCTAGGGATTTTTTTTAGTTGGGGATCAATTTTTATTATTTGAATATTTTACATAATGTGTGTACATACATGTATAGTGTATAAAAACATGCATGTCTTATCTGCTTGGTTATTTGTAAATTTTGAGTTGATAGCATACTATAAATTCCAAAGCTTAATGTATTCACTGGTGCATGTCTTTGTTCATGCCTGTGTGAACACTGGGATTACAATGCAGAAAGTAAGACAAAGGAGTATTACTCACTTGAATACCACTTCAGGAAGTACCTGAGACACTGTGAATGTTTTTTCTTTATTTTTACCACAAGTCTTCCTGTAAGATAGGATTTTTTTTTTCAAATAACTTCTTTACTTGTGCTCGCCAACCGTTTTAAGATACGACCTCAGCTTCATAACCTTGGCTAAACACAGTAACTCACTCTGACCAGCAACATCTGAAGCCTAGCAGTAGATGCCTTTTCTTTTTCTTCCTCCTTCCATTCCTGTTCGCTGGTTTCTGCTGCTATTGTTGAAGCTTTCATGTTTAAAAAAAAAAAAGAAAAAAAAGTTACCAGTCTTTGATGTGAGGCTGACTCCTGAGTGGTCCTGGTCAGCTGCTGTTTCTGTGTGAGCAGATGTTTGTGCAGTCACGGTCAATAGTGTTAAGATTAAGCCAGGTTTCACAGTGCTTTGTCTGATTGTTTATGGTGTGTCCATAATTGCTGGGGATTCTAGGTGCCATCACAGTGCAAATGGGAAGTGTTTGTAATGTACTGTTTGTTTCATAGAACTACATTTGAATTGTGATAAAGTCAGTCCTGTACCATGAGGCCATTCACATGTTTTAGCGGTGTTCTTTTGTTGTTGTTTGTTGCAGTTTTTCTGACGTTTGAAACAGGTTTTTATATGTTCCTTAAATGTGTTTTTGTTAATCCTAATGTCTTGTACTACTTAAGCCTCTGAAACCTTCCTTCATTTGCTGGAGCCATACATCTCAGATTCAGTATGAATCTTCTCTTGAAGACAGTGATATGCCGTGCCTTTTTATAGAATCCCTGCTGTATTGTGCTGTATGTTAGAAGTGCTTCTGAAGTGTGTTTCATGTAGATAAGTTTCCATTATCAATTTACCTTTAAAAATATATACACAGACACACAGACACAAGCAGAGGGGGGCGTGTGCATTTGTCTTTGGAAGGCATTTACATTTTAATCTGCTGCGTCAGTTTTCTTTAAGGCCATGCAGATTATTCTGTGCCATCTCCCACTCCATTCCAAACACAGTTCTGCTTCAACAGGACTTTGTAAAGATGGTCCTGTTTGAATCAGCAGTGTAATTTTAGAGGATGAAGCATCATAGAGTGTTGAAATTAAGACAGAAAAGCTGATAATGCCAGGAAAAGGCTACTTTCAGTTTCCAGTCTTCAGGCTTTTGATCTCTTTCCTTCCATGCATACAATTGCAGATGACCCTTTTAATCATCTTAACCTTACTGTGAGACTTACTGTGTTAAATACGAATTAGGACCTGAATTTTGAGGCACATTTGAATAATTGCATTAGGATAGGGTGTAGGGAAATATGCCATCCTGGATTATTTGTTTTACATTATAGTTAAATTGCATGATTTTATATCAATGTGCGGTGTTGGGTTTGGTGTTTTGTTTTGTTTCTTTTCCTTCAAGGCGGAGATTCACTGAATAGTTTATCTTCCACCTTCCGATTGAAGTTATCATTTTGGGAAGTAATATAAAGATAAGCATACATGAGCATTTGTATTTGTATTTGCATGTAGTAATACATTATGCATCAGTAAGCTTTAGTAAGGTTTGCTGAATACACAGTAGTGGGCTTAGTGTAGAGGACAAAGCTTGTTACATGCCATAGAATAAGGTGTAGATTTACATGTACATTTACAGTATCATAGCTGATGAAATTTCCTAATGCATTTTGCACAAATGGTAATGCAAGAGATCTAAAATAGTACTATTTTTGTTTCTTAAACTGCACACTACAATAGCCAGTTCTTGATTTTGAAAGGTATGGAAATAAAGGAACTGGAAGTGATCTGAGATTTTTTAACTCAATTGTTACAATCAAAATAAGATTAAATAGGTAGATAAAATGATGTGTGGATTAAGTACAGGCATTGACCCTAGTGAACTAATTCATTATGGCGTGGGATAAAACTTAATGCAAACTGTTATCTTTTGGGTTTAAACTTGAAACTGAAAGCCTTAGCAGTTTTTCATATGATACTCCACTGGAGAGTGGAGATGGAAGAAAATCTCCAGGTTATCTCTTTCCTTTATTTTAACTTACAGTACATGTCAAGATTTTAATAATATGGCTTAACGAAAGCTTCACAGAAACCTATTTTTTTCCATTTTGTTTGTTGTATCGTTATTATCATGCCTACATGAAAGTGGGGAAAAAAGAGTTCCGTGCAATTTAAAGCACAACTCTTCAGAATTTATTGAAACATGGCTGTAAAATTTTAAAATCTGTGGGTTTTGTTGTTGTTTTGCAGGGGTATTTGGCTTTTTTTTGATAAATAATATCTCATAGCTTCATCTGGATTCTCTCATAGTCCGTTTTCTCTCAGTCTTCATTACTTTCCTTTGTTTTGCCTGTACCTTTAAAGAAGACTTAGGAAGACTGCATATACACACACCATTGGTTTTAAATGACTCCTGATTCTTCCTGCATTACTTCTTAGACATTTTGCCCTATTGGAAATCACAGTAACAGAATTTTTGTTCCTATTCTGAGGTGTGAGAAAATACAGGGATTTTTTCGGCTCTGGAAGCCTTGGGCTGCTTCTGGCCAGAGAGTTACTCCAGCGCTGAGACCACAGCTCGGTGTGAGAGGGGCCGTTTGGGCTACCTACTGAGTTGTCTTTCTCCTCTGCAAAGAACCAGAGGTTACATATCAAATCCTGTGAAATGCTGAGAAAGGCACCCATGCATGTACTTGCATATACTTACAAACACGTTAGCTCTTTAATTTTTGCTGGTTAGAAAAAATGAGTTCTAGTGCTTGCTTTCTAATGCCTATATTCACAGTAATATAGGTCAGACTGAAGTCAATCCTGTAAATTCTTTACCTTATTTTTGCCAGAAAAACAAACTTTCCCTCCTGTGTGAATTTTGATCACTTTACCTCCATTTCCATGGAGATGTGGTCAGAGGGCAGTAGCCAGCTAGCCACGTGGACTAAGTACTATCTTCACTTACAGCATGCAGTGAAACTCCAGAGTTTAAAAGTAATTAAAGGACTCACAGTCTGACACATTTTTTTCTCCACCACCCACATCCATTAAAGATGAAACTTGGAAACAAAATATGTGATCAGCTATGATGCAAAGGGTTTTTTAAAAAAATGTTTCTTTAAAAGAAGATACAAGCAAAGAAAACCCCAACTTCCTCCTTTATTCTTTCTTTTTAAAATTATTACTTTTCCCCACAATCTTAAACATTCTGTATACCCGTCTATGTAAATTTGAATTTCTTGCAGACTCTCAACTCCTGTGTGCTTATTTTGAATAACATGGGCTCAGATTTGGCAAAAGCTGAATTTTGTATCCCGCAGAACTCGGGGATTCATGATTGAACAAGTGTGCAGATCAGGCAGCTTATGCTTCCCCAAGTTCACACTCTAGGGTTATTGGTTCAGGGTCATGCACAGGATCCACCTCAAGCTTGTGAGCGAAACATACCTCCCAGCCTTTGTAGAGTGAGTGACAAAACCTAACAGCAAGTACTAGCCCATGCTATGCCTTGGACTGGGAGAACATGATTCAGGGACAGGGTGTGGTGGCGAGTGCTGCTGCTCACCTAGTCAGCTCATGGGCTGACATGTCATCCTAGACTGAAGTGTGTGCACAGGTGGTGTGGTGTGTTTGCTGCCTAACCAGGGTGCTTTATGCTGCTGTATTTGGGGTTCAGTGGTAGAAGTGTGTCTGGAAACTTCTGGGCTCTCTCAGGTGGGAAGGTGCCTTTCTGGTAAGGTTACAAAACCTCACAGTACTTTTGTACTGAGAAGGAAGCAAAGTGTCCCTATTACTGCAGAACAGGGTTAGGTTTCCTTCAGACTAGATGATAACCAAATTATGCTTGTAATATCATTTTGATTACATACATCTCTCGGTATGTGTCAACATAAAATACACTTCAGAATTTTGTGTTGTTCAAGGATCTGGCTTTTCTCCACCTATTCTGTCTCCTCTCCAAGGGGTTTGGAAGGTAACCCAACTTTAGTAAACCGAAAGGGAGTACATTACTTTTATCTCGGTTTCGGCACATGGCTGTGATGCAATGGGGAACATGGCACCTCGGAGAAGAACTGCATTCCCTCCTGGAGACTCGGTACAGCAGATTCTAAAAAGGGTATCCAAGCTTGGATCCGTGGCTTCCCAGGCAGCACACGGAACTATTGCTAGGCTACAAGGCCAGTTCTACAGATTGATTTCCAAGTGGATATTTTTGTCACATTTAATAAGAGCACATTGATGAGACAACAGTGTGTAAGCTGAGTTAATGTCTGTTATTTCTGTACTACCATTACTCGTTATTGCCATTATCCACACAGTGGCAAAACTTAAAAGTGAGCTTTCTCCTTCCTGCTGAGGCTTTTCTCCCCAGAACTGATGATCTCACAAGTACCCCCACTCTTCACATAGGATGAAGGAGTGAAAACGACTTTTGTTGTTGTGGTTGGAATGACACCATAAACCCCACAGCGTGTCCCTATAGCAAGCTCGGGTTGTGTCTTCTTTGGCCTGGCCGGGCGGGCGGCGTTGAGGCCGCCTCGGCCCCGTCCTGGGCATTTGTGTAATGGCTGGTGAGGTGGCAGGGAGCTCTCCCCGCTCCCTCTGGCTGCTGCGCGTCTGAAATTACAGCTTTGTCTTTGAAGCCGGGCGCTCTGTTAGCGTCGCCATGGCGACGGGCGGGTAATGGCCTCCGCCGAGCCCAGCCTGGTGCTCAGCGCCGAGCGCGGCCCTGCGAAGGCCCCGCTCGCCGGAGCGCTCACTGAGCTGTCCCCTCTTAGAAAATGTTTAAAAACTGCGCTTTTACATGGCCGTACCAGATTAATAGTCATGGTTTATTTCGTTTTAACTGCGGGGATAAAAGCATTATTCCATTAAATGGGCAGCTTTTTTTCCCCCCTCCTTTGGTTTATGCATTATTAACACAAGCTTTCCTGTTTTGCTTGTAACATTTTATAGGCCCTTTCAAATATGTAGTCAGATTTGCTCTGCTGCTCTTTTATTTTTCAGGACTTAACCCTTTCTATCCTTGATCTTGTCTTCAAGAACTTGGAGCTAAGCCTCTACCAGATCTGGTTGCTTCCATTTAATGTGTTCAAAACCAGGAAAAAAAGCTTTCTTCTTATTTTTAATTTTTTTTTTTTTCAACAATTCTACTTTCCTGAAGCATGCTAAAAAGTAATGCAAATTGGTCTGTTCTTGTCAGTTAATTGAAGCGGATGCTGAAGTCAGCACACACGAGCCTTGATATGATTGTGGAGGGTTTGGGTTGAGGAAATATTTTGGTGTTGCCTTATAATTTGTGTGCCCCTCTTCTCTTCTGCCCGTAGTGTTTTCACCCCACACTCTTATGTGTAGCATTTTTGTTGGCAGCCTTCAAAAGAGATGCACATCATGGTTGAAGGACTGGGGAACAAAAAATCCGGAACAGTCCTGGTGATACGGCATTTATGTCTACCACCTTTCTTGTTAATATGGAGCTGGTGAAATACATCTAGACAAGTAGAAGTATTGCTATAAACACAAGCTGCAGGCTTTGTTTCACTTTTCCAGTGCTCTAAAATATAGCTTTCATTTTAGTCTCTAGTAGGAGGCATATATCCAAGTGCAGTCAAATGCTGTGGATACAGCGATTCAGTCATCACTGCCGACACAAATCGTCTCTGTGTTAAAAACTTGGAGGCTAACAAGCAAACCTGGAATTCATATTTCCTCCCAACCCCCTCCCTCCTTTTATATTAACTGTGCATTTGTTGTTATGGGGTGCTTTCTGGCACCTCGCTTTGTCCATCTGTATCTATCACAGATCTTTCTGTCCTCAAAACTTCCAAGGACATCTCAAGAAAAGGTAAAATATTCTTCATTTTTTGTCCTTTTTGAGTGATGCCATGTGGCGATGGTGATGTAAATGGTACCACTTGCAGGATGGACTTGACAGCTGCTGGACAGTGGACCAGAATGCTGGGATTTCTTTCACATATCCAGCTGTACTGCAGACTGTGCTCGGATGTCTGAACAGGGATGTTCTGTGTGCTGTGTTCTGTGTGTTCTGTGTGTTCTGTGGTCCCTGCTCTCAGCCCGCACGTCCATCTTCAGTATCACAGACACCTTTGGTAAACAGCACTGCTTCTAAAACTCAAGTGACATATATTTGGTACCTTGGGGAGGCCCTGGGATAGATGGAAGATGGAAAGGCATCACAGCTCCCTGGCCACCCGACATCTGCAGGAGGCCCATATCTAGCCCTGGCCAACAGCAGCTGTGGGCTGTGCTGCAGCCCAGCCTGGAGTTGGTGTGTTGTAGTGTTGATGAATGTGGCAATAACATACATTTTTGTAAGTTTTTTCTTGTATGGTTTTAAAATTCAGTTTAAATATATTAAAAAAAAAAGGCAATGATGGGTAAATCTGCTCCAAGTGTGGATATAGTATTGTACAACTGCATATATTAAATAGGCTGGACTAGAGGCTTACTCTCATCTCCAGGCTTTATGGGTATGAATTTCATCCTTTGAGCTGCATTCCCCTTAAATCTGCAAATTCTGGAAAAATTAGACAAAACAGTTTACATTCCATGAATAAGAAATTACTAATTGCTTATAAAACAGGCGTATCTTTATCTACACAGGGCTTTTTAAAGTTGCTGCTTAATCTTTTTTCATTTTAATCACTAAATAAACACATCTCAGCAGTCACTGGATGTGAAACCAAAACCTGGATGTGGACAGAAAGCAAACACACTACACTAATTTTCATTAGCATATCCTATCTCCTAGAACATTTATTTTTTCATCTCCTTGTAAATTGATTTTTCATGTGCTTGTGACTGATATTTGAACTGTGTGTTTGTAGTATCTGACTTATGTAAAAGCCAGGTCCTGGATCTCCCAACATGAATATATTATGGAGGTGACCTCATGGGTTCATAGTTAAGGTTGCACTGAGTTTTCACTTAAAGCAAGGTTTAAATCCCTTAATTAAACATTAAAACTCACACGAATTCTCAAACATGGACTGTTTCAATAAAGAGGATAAACTTTAATTATTTAGGTACTCACTGTTCTTCTTAGTGCTGTATTTGCAGAATTCAGAACAACTTAAAATTATTCCTTCTGCAGGTTTTTCCAGAGTTCCTGGTATTTTCAGTTTCTCAGTTATTTTTAAAATCTTTTGTGTAGGCCTTTTGTTGCTGTAGTTGTCATACCTCTGTTGACTTCAACAAACTATGACAATTTACATGAAATAATTTAATTAAAACCAGTTCAGTTTTAACTATAATAATGCATGATACAAAAGAACATACAGAAGATCAGAAAGCTCTGTATGTTTTATTATTTTTTTGTCTTGGGCGTCAAAGAGTATATTGGCTTTTTGTAGCTGATATCAGTCTTTGATTTGGAATGAGAAAATAGACTAGAGAGCTTATTTAAAAAACAACCACATGGAAGCAAAATCCTAACTCAAACACCAGTAGCATCTCTTCCATACAGATGGTTGTTTCCAAGTCAATCAATGAATAACAGCGACAGTAGTCCCAAATGAATGTAAATTTCACTCCACTTTTCTATTTGTCTTCATTCATTGAGGACTCAGTTCAAACTTTTCTGAAGTGAAAAACCCCGAACTTCTAATTAGCTTATGGCCCATGGAATGTGTTTCGTTTAAGCCTTTTTTAGGTCAGGATCTCTGTTTTTCCATTGTTTTCACATGACTGCCACTATGACCACATATGCCTATTAGTTAAGGTCAGCTGTCCATTGAATCATCACAGGTGGTACTTCTGAAATTATTTTTGAAAAAGATTCTTGTCCTTGTTACTAGCAGCAGTTAGGCTAGGGCCTACAAAAATATTACTGCTTATATGAGAAAGCATTATTTCAGAGTATGCTAGTTATTGAATTTTGCAAAGCACAAGCACTATAGCCTGAGATTGCAAACCAATTCCATAAAAATTCAAAATTACTTGTTAATTTGAAGAGTTGCTTATTGCTTTAGGCATTGGATGAAGAGCAAAATTCACAGGAAGTTCTTGCTGTCACTGACATAAGAGTATGTTCTCAAGCTTTTCCAGAGTGGGATTGATATGATGGAAGTGAAAGAGTTTGTTGCACTTGCACACTGCAAGGTTCGTGTAGAAAAGCATGTGAACAGACGGTGCTGGGCCCAAAACATTCCTTTGTTGCTGATGTTCTTGCATTTCACTGACTCTACTTATGTGTACTTGAGCAATCTGAAACAAAACGTAGTGGGCAGGAATACGTGAGAGCAGCTAATGGTGAAGTAATGTAAGAGTCTAATTTATATGGGTTAGAATTTTTGGCAATAGTACCGTATCAGTGGTATTTTTATATTTTTGGGGGGTTACTAAGCCGTGCAAATTCTCTTCATTCTTTTTGGTAGGGGAATGGAGGTGTTAAAAACCCTAGCTTGAAGCACAGTACGTACGTTGAGATAGCAACGGGTTAAAGGGATGTAATTATGCATTCTTCTGTAAGTGTTCTGCAGTCAGCAATACAGCTAGCTGTGCAGGAAGTGGGGAAAGAAAAAAAAGATGACAGAGAGAGAATATGGCGAGAAGGTCAGATCCAAGGATTCTCTTAGGGTTTTCTTGTGTTTGCTTTTCCTTTGTGACTTATTATACTCTCCCTTGGTAGAAACAGAAGAAAGCATTATGGCCTGTTGGTTTCTCCTACCGATAACATAAACTTAATCCTTTTCCATTACAGTAGTGGTAGAGGTGAATATATGGATTTAGTTTTTGAAGGAGTTCTGACCGCCTTGTCATGGTCCTTGTTCCCCAGCTCTTGGTTATTGCCCAGTTTATTGCAACCAGTGAGCACAGAGCATTTCAACAAATGCCAATTGTCAGAAGTGGTTCACCCATTCTCTTTGAAAGGATTTGAATTTCCAGCAAATCCATCTACTAGAAATAGTTTGGTTTGCGCCTTTTCAGGTGGTCTGGACGGATGAATAGAAGTTCTTGCACAGTCAGGATTTCAGGCTGACCTGACTGGTGAAGGCAAGCTTTCATCAGTCCTGGCGTAAGCCTTTGGGCGGTCAAGGGGAAAAGGTACGCTGCTATACGTGATCATCACGTTCTTCACAGGTGAAACAGGAGTTCATGGTGTGTTTTGGGACAGATGCACTAACAAGGGCAGGATATCTGGGTTGCGGGCTACTCCCTTACTTCCACCCTGTAAGTTGCCTGAGGTTTGACTAAGTCACTCAGTGCACCAGATCCTTTTTTTTTTATTAAACTTACGTAATTTGCAGTTGGATTTCAGAATAGCAGCAAAACATTTCTGGGAGATGTTTATGTGTTTGGCATTACTGTAGTGTGAAAGAGGTGTTTGGGGGGCGGTTTCTCCTTTTTCTCTTTTACATAATACGGTTTTCTTTTTTTTCTTCCTTTGGGTACTTTCCTGGTTCAATTACAGGGAAAAAACTGAAGACAAATAAATGAATGGGATTGCTCCCCTCATGCTTCAAAACAAAGCAAAACACAACACAATAAACACCAACACCCTCCAATCCCCTAGAATAGCTCTTCTTTTGGAATAAAGATCCTTAGCCTTGTCATTAACTTTATGTGGACAGGCTTTTCTGTTTCTCCCAGAGAGGGGAGAAGTGTAAGTCAATCAGTTTGCCTTCTGGTGTGGCATGCCTTGCAATAAGACCCTTTATGTTAAGTTAGTTAATGGCCACAAGTTGACTGAAAATGCAGCATTAGGGAATGCTCTACTTCTAAGGACAAATGAAATATTTCCTCCCACCCTTGTAAAACACCATTTTAAAGCTATTGATTCCCTTCCCCTACAAAAATAAAAGTTAACTCCCATCATGCTTCTCCTCTCCTGCTCTTAACTTTAATTTTTCCGTGTGTCTTTGTAATTTTAACACTGCAAAGTTCTAAAAGGATTGCTTCAAGGAGGAGGGGTAGTCTGATAAGTCTGTTTCCTAAAGCTTTTGGCCTTTCAAAGTTTCTCTTACAGTAGGTTGAGCTGTGCAGATGACTTGGATTGAGACGACAGGGGAGTAGTGTGCAATACTTTCTGCTTCCGATAGCTCTTTGTTGATCTAAGAGAGAGCACTTAGAGAGTGGTAGGTCATTTATGTGATTATGAAGAGCACTTGGTTCTCTCTTATTCAAGATGGAAAAATAATAGTTTTTGAATAAGAGGTCGCTGTCAAAATGACATTGAATGTGACTTTTCTTCCCTCTTCATTCCCTCCCCCACTAGAAGAAAAGCAGCACTGGGAACTATTCAGGATAGGGCTGGATTTTTCCAACTCCATGTGACTTTTTCTTTTTTTCTGTTCTTTGTTCGTTTTATTTCTCACCATTTCCTCTCTGTGTAATGTTTATACTTCTTGATGATGTCTGTGTATTTATGGTAACTAGAAATTTAAAAATAAATGTAATGCATGTAAGACTATGTGTTTTTTTAAGTCTTGTTTTTCCACTTTGCAGAATTAAGTTGCAAATGTGTGATGTGGTATCTGCTTGGGTGACAGATGTCCATTCCTGAATGATGCTGCGCTCCCTTTATGCTTTATTTATGGAGTGATTTGCTTCTAAAATAATCTCCTAATCTTTTTCAAACTACATTTCTGCATGTGCTCTTTTTACATATGCCATCATTTAGGGTAATGGACTAAAAACTGAAATTACTCCTAAAAGCTTTGTTCCTAAAGCTAATAATAGTGATATAACACTGTCATTTTTGGTTTGATATGTCCTTTCAGAACCAGGTTAAGTGTCTTGTTTGGTTTTGCTCTGGTGGTTTTTTGGTGTGTTTGTTTCCTGTAGCACTGCCATAATGAAATTGTGTTTTAATTTCATTCACTTTTCAAATGAAAAGACAACACTAATATGTCCTTTTTTTATGTTAGATTTGCTTTTATACCTCAGTAAAGGAGCTATATCCCAAATTAGAATGTGATTGCTCAGCGTACAGAACATAATAATATATTTTTTGAAAATAATTATTAGTTACTACTCTAGGGTTAATTTACTTAAACCAGTGTTGAACATCAGTAAACACTCCAGTTCATCACAAATTTCCTTTTGGTGAATTTTGCCAAGCATAGTTTCAGCTTGGGGAAGGGCTGATCAGTGGAATATGAAAAATTCCTTACAGCAGGGAAGACTTTTTTAGATTCTCTTATTTGCAGTCTAAAATTAAGTTTGTGTAAAGCATGCTGAAATTTTCAGGTGTTTGCCTGTTTACACATTGAAAATAATTCAGCTAGAATTTAAAAATTCTGCTTTTTGGAAAAGCAAAACTGCTTTGGAGAAAGGCAACATTGAAATATTTTGTTTGTATTCTTGCTGAACTGTTGGGGGAAAAGTTTTTTATTTTGTTTTATTTAATTTTTTTTATTTTTAAATGTCAGTGTTAACAATGAACAGTGATTTGAGCTACACTAAGATACTTCAAAGTTAAGTAGGAAGTGGCGAGAATTTACATGATTTATTAGCCAACCATTCAAAAAAATACTGAAAATTGTGTGCCGGCCTGAAATAACCTAGTGATGCCATTGATGTTTGATTGCCATACTGTGGAAAATTCTGAAAGTTGAACTTGGCTTCTCATAGAAAGTAATCTCACTTAACTTCAGTCCTAGATTTAGAATTTTTTGGACAGTAGTATTTCATTATTTTTAATTATATATGAAAGCTCTGGATCCATTGTGAATACAGATGATGAGTATTTAGAAGTCAGCACTGAACAAAAGCTGTAGTTCTGGCTCTAAACTGTACTCTTCCTCAGGACACTTGCTGTGCTGCAGAGCCGAAGTCCACAGTTTTTCTGGAGACTTCTTTTATTCCTCTTAGGGACCTTATTTTACGGAGACTTGGCCTTGCTCCTTCAGTGACTGCTCAAGCTGTCCCGTGCTGGAGTGAGACTGGATGAGCATTTTGGTTCATATCAGGCAAAGCCTTTTGAAACAACTCTCTGGGCTGCGCCCTGTTACCATTTGATTCATGTTAGCAGGCTGGATTCCTTTTGGATGAAACAAAACTGAAAAATGTGCCCCAGGAGTCTGCCTAATGCACTCCAGCTGCTCGTGGGTACTCAGTCCATGGGCAGACCCGACAGAGAGCACTCCAGCGGGGGTACAGCCTCGTGTCAGGTGCTCAGCACTGAGCTCTCCCATCTGCACCGGGTCCTGCGGAGCCACACCGCTGGTTCTGGAAGGTACTGCCTTCCCTTCAATGCACGGTGCTGCTGGGCCGCATCTGCATGTTTTACATAAGGTCTGGATCCAAAGCCCTTTGAAATCTTTGAATGACTTCCATTGACTTTAATAGGCTTTGTGGCAGGCCCTAATGATTTGGTTGAGATCTGGAAAGAGATGTTCAGAGATTTTTCTATAATGAGAAAATGTTACCTTTTAAAGAACTGAGTTCAAATAGTCTGATCAGTTCTCAAGTGGAAGTGAGCTTCTTGCTATCTCCTGGAATCCTTTTGTCCCTGTCAAAAAAAAATGTCAGAAAATTATTATTCATTGCTCAAGTAAGGTCCAAGGTTGATTTGCAGAGGAGTTTTGGGTCGTGGATTGAACTGCACTGACAAGCAGTGGAGATATTTGCACAGTGCAGGTGTCTGGTCCTCTCAAAATTGTGCAGTAAGCCCTGTGTTCTTACCAACAGCCACTTTCTTCACAGTTTTGAAGTAAAACTCCAGGAGAGAGAAAGGAAAACCTCAATGTTCAATTGTATTATAATAGTGTTCTGAGAAGTGTGTTGCCCTAGGTCTAAAAACAGCGCTAATGAAAAAAAATCTCAAGTTTGTTTTTAAAAGCAAGGACAGAAAAGAAGGCATTTCACTGCCCTACTAATTGGAATAACAAAACTACCATATTTTTTACATTCCCCTGTATCTCACATGTTCCCCTTGAAATTTTCTCTCTGATCCAGAATTTTCACAAATTATTTTTTTTGTGTGTAATTATATTTTTTTTTTATATCATGTAAGGTGTTGTTTGATCAGTATTCAGAAAAGCTTTCATTTTCTTGCTTCCTCTGAATCCTTTTATGTGAGGTAGGAAATCAACTTACTGCTTTAACAAATCAACATGGACAGGTTGGATCTGTTGAACTTCTGCTTCTTTATTTACTGTATTATCTTGTTTACTTAGTCCTCATCTTCGTTAAATTGCAAAAATCTGTACTCTTTTTTGTTCCTAAAACAGGTGTATGGTATAATAATGATGTTTAAGCAATCAGGAAAAAAAAATGTAGCTCCATGTCATCATTTGGACGCAGGGATCTAGTAGAATGTGCATTTATAATTATATGTAATTGTGTGTGTCTTCCTGTAATGGTTTGTCTTAATATTTTTATTTGTACATGTGCATGGAAGAGTTCCTCTGAATTTGCACTGGGACTGATTTATCACAGTTATCCTTGTTGTACATCTGTGTAATTAGTTTGAAATCACTGAACTTACACTGATAGAAAATTGCAGTAGTGGTGAATTAGGGTCGCACTTTGGATGGTGCTTTTTATTCCAGTTGAAATACTCTACTGATCCAGGTGAGGATGAAATGTTGTACTAAGCTGTGAGACGTTTCACTGATTGGGTTCATGCTGCTTATCTGTCAGCACTTCCGTTCCTAGGAGCTCTATTTAATGCAGTTATTTCTGTGTGCCTTGGAAATGCAAAGGAGTGGGGAGAAAAGTTAAAATCAAAATTCCGTGGTTTTCTAGTATTTACTTGCTTGCTGTAGCTGAAGAAAGTGATCCTGTGGGTCTTGCACTGTATTTTTGGTGAAGGCATTATTCTGTCCTTCATCTTTGAGGTCAATAGCTTTAATGAAAGAAAGAAGGGAACATCTTTAGACTCTCTTCATTTTTCCCATCTGCTTTGCAGCAATAGATTAGCGTGTTAAAAGCAAAGGATAGGCTGGTGTTACCAGGCTGCTGGTTTGTGTTATCAGGACGTGGAGGGTGCTGATGGCATTCAGAATAAATAAAATGCATAGACAGGACACGCCTGCACTTGTGTATCCATCAGCCATTCACGATCCCCGTGTTCCTCTCATCTCTGATCCAGACCTTGGAAGGGATGGAAGTAGACCAGCTGATAGTCCTCAAATAAGCCAGCCCTGTGTACCATCCTTTTGTTTCATTTTCAAAACCTGCTCTATCGGAGGGAAGCAGTCAGAGCCTGCATGCTGTCATGCAGATCTGGAGAGCGTTTTTTGATGCCGGGGCCCGGTGTTGCCATGGTCTCAGCTGCCTGGCTTATTCACTCATCCTGGGACCTCTGGCTCCCATGGCTGGGACTTGTCAGGGTGCTGCCAGCCTGACACTGGGAGTCTGTGTGGCTGGAAGGGTGCTGTGCCACTACCGAACTGTCTTGTTTTCCCCCTTGCCTTCAAGATTAGGAAAGCAGGTGTTAAGTCTCATTTCAAGAATTTATTGTTATCTGTTGCTGACGCTTTAGAGACCACTCTGCTTACCCGCCTAATAGCCAAATGCAAGCTAATAGTCTGTACAGGCCATTGAAGCCTAAAATCCTGCTAATTCCTTCCTCTAATGAATAATCCCTGATCTCTGTATGTGCCTTGACTGTGGAAGGGCTAATTATGAAACTCATTGTAAGGAAAATTTCGGACTCATGATTTCTGTGCCTGGGATTTGTAAATAAATAATGCGCCTGCATGTATACCATGTATAAAGTATAGCTTTCATATGTAAAGTTAAATATCCCTGAAGAAATATAGTTAAAATAAATGGGATTGTAAAACATTTCTTTTGCTCGGTGGATTAATCCCTCATAGTTTAGGGAATAGGTTGCATATTCTGTATGAAAGGTTGTTCATTTTAACCCTTAGGAGAGACATCATACGTTGTGCTGGTGAGTAAATTTGTTAATAGCTTTGAAGAAAAAAGCTTCTTCCTGCTGCAGAGCAGGAGGTGGGATTCTGCACTGGGTCCTGGGGGCCCCTGTGCTGGAGCCTGGAGAGCCTCCTTCTCCCCCCCCCGCCACAGGTAATCCGGAGCAAGTGTTACCTACCATTCCTTGCCTGGAAATGTATGGGAATGGTAAATCTGCTTCTCTGGATTTGGAGCAGGCTTATAAGCACAGGTCTATGATAGTTTTATTTCAAATTAAAAAAGAAAATATCTAAGCAACTGAAGTAGTGGGGTAGAGATGTTGCATATATTATAATGAGCACCAGAGGACACAGGATGTGTTCATTCCCAAGCTGCATGATTATTTCGTGTTGTGAAGGGTTAGCTTTTCAATTGCAAAGCTTAATCACTTTTCAAATGAATATTTCATAACAGTTATTTTTTCATCAAATATACAATGGCATGCTTATTTTGTGCCTCATGTGGTAGACATTAGTTTTCAGCAGCTTTAAATTCCTTTTATTTCTCCTCATCTCCTATTCTTGTTTTCAGCCATGGAAGGGCAAGAAAATCCTTAGAAATATTTCCTGATGAGTGGTTAATCTGGTGGCTGAGAGCTAGGAAGAACCCAGAAATTTTAGTAAAATTGGTCCCAAATTCTTAAAACATTTTAATTTATTTCGTGCTGAGTGCAGCTTTTGTGACTGATTTAAAATATTTTAAACTTCATTTAAAATGAAAATATGACTGTTAGAGACCTCTGCCACTACTAGGAAACTGTTTAATGATACAGTACAGCTGTAGAGCTCTCTTACTACTTTCTGTTACTGGATGATGAAAGTTACCATAAAAAAGTGCAAGTGGTTGATTACGCTTTAGTACAGCTTCTTTTTGCTGGAAGAGTTGAGCAAGGGGAGAGGTCTGTATTGCTACTTTTGCACTTCTATAGCAACTTGTATAGGTATTTGCAAATTGCCATGGCTTAGGGTAAAGGTTGGAGAGCAAGAAGGTGGTGCAATTGCCCCATTACAGAGCCTTCAGACCTTGAATTGGGGGAGTTTCTGTAGCATGCTGAGTTAGCATGAGAGGTAGCACGGCTGCCTTCTGGATCTCTTTGAGCACTTTGGCAGATGAATGAAAATTAAACAAACTTGGAGGTTTTGAATAATATCAACAGGCTAAACTGGCTTGAAAATACGAGATATGCAAAGCTGACCTTAAGGCACCCTCACCACATTTTTTTTCTTTTATTCAAGAATTCCTTTAATACTCACCTGTCCAGTCTGCTCAAAATTAAAATTTCTTTTTTTCTTTGAAGTATGCAATAAAATATTTATAAAAGTTCCAAATGTTGTTTTGACTAGACAGACTTTTTCTTGTCTAGCTATTTTGTTCTCATGCTTTACACAGAATATAGTATTTGCCTTTTTTTCCTTCAAAACAATAAACTTCTAAAACTCATTTAATCACATATGTAAGACACAAGACAGTCTAGAATTAAGGACAGTACAATGCATTTTGCCTGCATCCAAATGTATTGAACCAGTGCTGTGAATGTAAAAGCTGCATGCAATTGGTGCTCTTCCTAGAAGGATTATTTTATGGGATTTTCCAGCCATACACTCCTCTACATTGCACAGTAATGTTCAAAATTGAAGGACACTGGAATCTTTCACTCATAGATATGTGATAAGGACTTAGAACTCCCTGTCTCTTTCAACTCTTATTAGGTGGTTGGTGGTCATGAGCTGCAAAGTCCATAATATGCCCTCAGTGTACACTGTCACATGGGGAATTCGGGTGTCTTAAGAATTTCATGGTTTTTAGTGCATAAAACAATCTGCAGAAATAGTTGCCTTGCTGTTTGGAATTACATGGTGTTGGGTTGCTGCTGTTAGCACTCTGATGATATAAACAAAACAGAGTCAATCTATATGACCTAAGAGGGAGTGTGCTGACCTCACAAACATCAGCAAATTTCTTCTCACAACAGTCCTGGGAGGTAGGAAGTTGTATTATTGCTATCCCTGCTGAGTATCTATGGCACAGAAAAATGAATTGATTTGCCCAAGGTCATGGAGGAAGCGAGAGGCAGAGGTGGAATTGTATCCAGCTATTCTGCCTTCTGATCAAATGCCTTAATCACAGGACCATAACCCCTTAATATTTGTGATTTTGTTTGCTTAACTAGGTGGTCTTCATGCTGTGTTTTAAAAGCCGTATTTTGCCTCTTGTCAATCCTCATCCTGTATGCCTTTTGTCCTGGATAGAAACTTAACGAAAAGGATATTTAAAGACTTCAGGTTTAAGCACCATCTGTTCTTTCACATATATATATATACACACACATATATAAGTTTTAAGATTATAGATAGTTGCACTTTATTTGGTTGAATAAATCTGAATGTTGAAAATGCAATATAAGCAAAATACATTTGGTGATTTTATTTAATTAATATAGTTTTCCCCACAATGTTTTTGTGGCAGAGAATATATCACAATAAAGGATTAAACTGCCAAACGAATATTAGCTGTTAGTGGTGCATTGATTCATTATATGCCTTCCTGTGTTCGGAGCCATTGTGCTCCACAGCGAGCAGGAGTGGGGCTGTCCAAGGGGAGCACCGCAGTGACCATTAGCGGTTGATTAAAAGGGAAGTGTATGCAGTGAGGAACTGCTCATAAATTATGTCCTTCCAGCTGGAGTTTATCTGTGTAAAAGGAGCGTCCAGCATCCTTATTTGTTCATTTGGCATCTGAAAACACACGTGTAGTCAAAAAGCATTAGGTAGTGGTCTGTAATAAGTGTCTGCACACTCTTGCCTTGCACCTACTTCAGGTACATAGAGTACATGGACTGCTTGAGGAGGGCATTGTCCAGCGGTGAACCCTGTGAGAGAAGAGAATGTGAAGCAGCTGATGGGACTGGCCCAGGCTCTTGCCTGCCCCTGAGGTCTAACTGCTTGTAGGAGTGACCATACGGAAGCCTCCCTCCTTCCTGTCCAGACAGTGAATGATTTGGCTACGGGGAAATCTGCATTCAGTCTTTGCAGCTTGTGGTCAAAGTGGGTTTTCAATCACTAGCCTGAGGCACACACTTAATATATAGAGTGCCTTGATGTGGTGCCCTGCTTTGCCACAGACACGTTTGAACCTCAAAGACATCTCCTAGCTCTATAGATGATAGAGAACAATAATGTAGAATGATTTTTCCCCCTTCATTCAGTATTTATATTCGGTTTCTCTTTACACTAAAAAGAAAGTACTGAAAAGTTACATGAAGTGAATTCAAGTCAAAGGTGTTTAACGTATGTGAAGGAAATGAAGCTTAGATTTCAAGCAGTGATCAATGAAGTATAGTATTGTATGATCATTACCAAGCAATAAAGCAGGAAAGGAATTATCACAAGGATGTATATGCCATTCATCATACCCTTTTAATACCCCTTTTTCTTGCTTGCTTTCTTTTTATTGTCTCCTATGTTTTATATTCTTTGATCCTATATATGGGAACGAAGTACCCTCCTTCTGTCTGACATTTTCACCTACTGTTATACAATGCCAGCTTAGAAGAGTACTTCAGGGGAAGAAAGTCTATATACTCTATGCTTTTAAACTTTGAATAGAATTAAAATACCTTATGCTTCAGGTTTTGTAAATTTTGTGGGGAATCTTGCTATATTGCATCTATTCTGAGCACTGTCAGAAAGTCAGTGGCTTTGCTCAAAAACAAACATTGAAAACAAGAATAAAACGTCAACCCTAGATTTGATGCAAGTGCAAATTCTGTAATATCAAAACATAGCCCATACATTACTTGCTACAGAAGAACAATGGGTGAGGGAGGCATCAGGGTTTCAATTCTGTTTCTTTTGTGCCCTCATCAGTGACCAAGGCTGCCAAATGTTTATCCCTGTATATCATACGAAAGTAATGAACTAGCCCTGAGTTGTTCTGCATGTAAAGAGGCTTGAGAGCCTGAGATGAAAGATGCAATGCTATAAATGTCCTCTCATGGCCTCTCAGGACAACCTTCCACAAGTTTTGGTACACTTCACTCAGATCTGATGTTGGCATTGTCCAGTAAATCTGGATAGACATTAGTTCTTGAAGTGATGCATCACAGCAGGCCTTCTGCTGAGGCACTGAGGTTAAGAATAATCAACTCAGGGCCTGAAGCATAATGTTAAGCAGTGCAAACTGAGATGTAAATTATTAAAGTTTTTGTTTGACGATGAGCAAATGCACAGGCCCGTTCTCAGAACGAAGGGTGACTCAGCTGTATCCTTGAATTGATGTATCAGGCTTCAGTGACATTCTACGATTTGATGACGGGTCCATTAAGGAGAGCAAAATAGTAATTTATAATTTCTGGAATAAATTAGCATGTACTATTCTACCCTAGAAGCTTTTTCTTTGCGGGTTCACTTTCTCAGTTTGGTTTTTTTGGGTTTTTTTTTTGGTGGTAAATAGCATTTAAAAGATATTTACAGCTTCATTCAAAAGAACAGAACTTAGAGGAATCTGCCTTGAAATGTTCTTAATTAAGAGGCAAAAAAATTTATCTCAGTGCACTCTGTAGATATTAATCAGCGTAGGTGGAAAATGGGAACATACATGATTAGTGATAGTATTTTACCTTCAAACCTTGAAAACGGCTTAAAATGAAACACTCTTAAATCCCTTGTCACCCCAAACAATATAACACACCATTTTGACTCTCTAATTACCAAGCCTAATTTGTTAATTTCAAAGGGGAGCACAGCAGCCTATGAAGACTCGCAGGACTCTTTTGAAAAGAGCAATGCAGTATAATTAAAATGATCAAGTGGATCTAATTCCGGTTGGGGGGGAGATGCCTTCCCTTGTAAGGTTACTTCAAATTGAATTGGAGTTGGCATATATAGCCTTTAATGAGGTAACATCCCCAGATAAAACATCTGACTTGCTGTTTATTTTAGCCTACATTTATTTGCAGGCTTTTATAGTAAGAGAGCTCTGTCTAATGGTCCTACCAACCTGAGTGCTGCTTCCAGCGTAGCAACTGGTCTGCTGCATGGCTGTGGGAGAGCATTACGCTCTCCATGCTGAAATTGGTTTATGTATGTTTCTGATGCATCCATCACTGTGACAATTATGCTTTGAGAAAAAGCAAAATGCAGAAGTGATGCTCTTTGTATCTTTTTCCATGGTTTGTGGTGGTGAAAGCATTAAAGAGGTAGTTTTCTTCCACTGTCTGCCTCCATGGGGTAGCTGTGTCACAGCCAGAGTTAAGCTTCAGCTGGCTTTTGGACAGAATTTTCTTGGTAAATATTTCCCAGCCATATTTTTCTGGACTTACACAGATGTGATTTCCCAGTGGACACCCATCTGCCAAAACATTCCTTGTCATTTAGGGGCTGATAGTGTCTGTCTTGCGGGGGCTGGGTTTTGGAGCTGGGTTTGGTTATTTGCTGGTTGCTTGTGGAGTGAGGGGTGTTCATTGGTTTGGTTTAGTGTCCACTCCACCCCTCACTCAATTACTGAGCATAAGTGAGCGTCATTCTGGCCTTTAAACTCCTGTATGAATATAGTTCTGTCAGTTCCATGTTAAAAAGGTAAATACCTAATCTGGATAACTTCCTGATCTAAACACTTGACATTGACTACACTAGGAGATTTCTTGTTTTGTTTTGACTCTTCTGGGTGTTTTATCGTATAATGCCCTGTAATAATAAAGCCATATGAATGCTCAGCTGATTATTCGTATTCCTCTGTGTGCCACAAAGGAGGAATTACAGAGCCTTGCATTTTAAAATAAAAGGTTCTGTGAAGAAGATGAAGCTTCTTTAGCTAAAAGCCTTGGTGGTGAATCCCATGGCAGGAGGACAGCAGGGAGAGGGAGCGAGAGAAGGAGTGGCTACCCCAGGAATGAAGTTTGAGGGGGTAATGCTGCTCTCCTTTCATTTCTGGGCAGATCTCTACACTTCCACGCCCACCTATTTGTTTTGACCCGTGTTTTTGTGGAGAGGGTAGCCTGCAATTGATCTCAGAGGAGCAGAAGCAAGTGCCTGACAGACACTTCCCTACTTAGCTTGGTGGTGGTTTTGTATGGAAAGGCAGTACTAATTCTGTGACCAGCTGGTATCACCTGGGAGAGCAGAGGTTAATGTTTTAAAGGAGGAGGAAAAGCTGTTCGTATGCAAGTGACATTGAAAGGAGATATGAATATTTTAATACCCATGGTCAAGACCAGTGGGTTGTACTATGCGCACATGTTCCATTTTGGCTGGACCCTTTCTGAGCACCATTTGTCTGAACTGTGGAAATACAGCAGAGGTCTGCATCAACAAATACATTATAATGGTCATCTCTTTATTTTCTCATGTACATTGTAACATTTTCATAAAATAAGGGGCCAGAAAGAATCATCTTAACAAGTGTTGCTTGTGATATCTGATGTGATTGTAAACTATTACTGTATTTTCTACGTAGATTGAAAAATGCACATCAGCAGAATTACTAGCATCCCTAAAGAAGGTTTTTTCTAACATTTTTTTGTTTCTGTTGATCTTGAACAGCGTTAGCAGCATTTGCAACAGAGAACAAATCAAGAGTAAGCATGAAAAGGAACCCTCCTGCTTATGTGGTGGGGCTGTTTTTTTTTCTTGGCTTGCTTTTATTATATCATGCTCAAGAAAGACAGAGTTAAAGAGTGATTCTGTCTACCACCGTCTGAACTAATTACTTTACCACTACTCAGTAAAAAGTTGAAATAGGTAGCAGCAGTAAAACGAAAGTGTGTGTGTGCAGAATATTAGTAAACATTTCTAATATGCTAGTCCTGCATCCACTAACCATTTATTAGAAGCCTTTGATGTCCAGTATTCTCCAGATTATTAATGTAAAATGTTTGGAAGGAAAAGAATTTCAGTAGAACAGAGATGGAAAGTGCAAATTGTGGAACAAAAGTATAAAACAGATCTGTATAATTCAGTAGATAGAATATTCAGTAGATATATAATTCGTCTGTAGATCAATAATTCAGTGCAATGTAATTATTTTGTGCATTCTGTATTTTTTAATTTCTTGTGTGCAATTTGATGTAGGTAATAAAAAGAGTAATGTTCACAGCTCTGCCTCATAATGGTGTAAAGCCTGTACTTGTTGATAGGAAAAATGCCATGTAAAACAAGTGGATTACACTAACATTTCAAATCTTTTTGTTTCTTTAACATGTCTAGCAACTACTGAGCCAAGTATGTGGAAGCCTTTACCCTCCTAGGTCAGATTCCAGCAAAGCCGTCTTGCTTTTGTAGAATAATGCCATACGGCAAACTGACTCAGCTTTAAGCACCGCATATGGTCCCGAGGGGAGAAATTACCCATCCAAATGACGGGTGGATGGCAGGCAGGCAAGTTAGAATGTAGCTGCAGTGTGCTCATATTCTGTTTCACTAGGGCTGCAAACATTCAAAATAGCTGCTTGGTGTATTTGAATTTGATCCTCATAACAGTAAGGAGCATGAGGGGATTGGAAATAAAATAAGAACAATAACTATTTCTCTTTACACTGCTTCTGTAAAGTACTTCTTATACATTGCAGGGAATTAATGTCTTTTGGCATGGTTTGTTTCATTTTCCAGAGTAGATCTGGTAAGTGAATGGGAATCAAATACAATTATAATAGCCCATTTCTCTTCTCTAAATAAAGTTTTGTATGCTCATATTAACTTGTATGTCAGTAGTTGCTTAGTTCACATGAGTAAAAGTCAGTTTATAATAGCTTGGAATTTTACTAATTTTCTCATACTGGAGCTTTTCTTGGGAACCTACAGCAGTAAAGAATCCTAGTTGTGTTTCAGTCAAAACACTACTTTAAATGAGTAGAATAGCGGAAATGAATTACACATTCTGTGCTTTGAAAGAAACAAGAAGTAAATATCAAATCCTAAATGATGTGTTACAAAACAGAGAAAACATTTTAGGGACAAACCCAGCCATTTTGTTAATTTGACAATTCTGTAACATATACTGTAATTACCATAAAATTTGAGTAAACTCAGCCGTGTTGTTTGACAAATTCATTAGCTGAAGTGCACTAGTGGTAGCTGTCCTGCAGTCTTGCACTGCTCAAACACTATCACTCATCCTACCTGTTTGGTTTGTGTTTTTTCACATAACTTCTATCATTCTGTTTTACCTTCTTACTGTACAATTGTAAATTGGGTGAGCTGGCAAGGTGATTATTGGTCATTGTCTAATGAAAATTATTCTTCAGTGAGTGGCAGAATCAGTGTAATCACTGGAGAACTGCGGGTGGAGTTGGGGTGTTCAGTAGCAGGCTGAGACTTCAGGTGAGGAAGGCAATGAAATGAAGTTCTTTCAGGAGGGCTGCCCAGATCTGAGAGATTCAAGATTGCAATACGCTCTCCTCCAACTAATCTCAGTGGCTTTTCTCTTCCTGACTGGTTGTCTGCTGGCCACAGTGCAGGAAGCCTCCTCCTGTGGGCTGGAGTCTGAGAGCCACTGCCTCTCCAGCACTCATGCTGAGGTACACCTCTGCCTGATTCTTGCAGTAAATCTTTGTGAAGCTGTGAGATAGATTGTGACCTGTTTCTTCCTATCACAGGCATGACCAAGTCTTTCAAGTGATCTTTGCTTTGAGCAGCAGTTTATCGAAGAATTGATATGCTGCTTTGTTTTGCTTGTGTGCATTTTAATTTCCAGGGCATCCAGTCTTGATTTTTATAACGAGGCATACTGGCAAGTGAAATCCTTGGGTTCAGTTGCATGTATAGCAATGTTGACTCCTCCCAAAATCTTGGAATGTGTAAAAAGTGTAGAATATACTCTATACACTCTTAAATTTTTTAGAATTTGTCCAGATGTGTGAGTAATGTTGAAATGTTAAACAGTTTACATCACCTGTTGAGCACAGAATGTAGCATGCTATTCATATTGCCCTGGTTTTTGAACTAGAAAACCATTTTTTGCACTCCTTGTGTGGTACTTGTCAAATCCTGAAATTAACTGAGTTTGAAGATACTTCCATTTCTGAAGATTCATACAGAAACGAGAAATTTGTAGGTATTGCAGGGAATAGCACCTGTTTTACTGCAAGCTTGAGTAATTGTCATTCTCATAGTCTTGAGTAAATAACTGCACCATTCTTGACTTAGTGAAGAAATGCATCTAACTGAAAAAATATCATGGGTTTGGACCAGCCTTCTTTTTCCCAAGTTTCATATGCCGTGTTTGCAATGAAATGAGTATATTTCTGAAATAACACCATCATATGCAAAATAGATTTTTCAAAATTAATCTATTCAGAGAAATGTTATTTATTTTAATAAGCAGAATCTTGTATACACTGAAATATCAAACATAGGGTGCAATAATCATTCAACACCTTTTTCCCATCCCCAGCTTGCACACGGTGTGATTCTTTCAAGTGTTTGTGGTAAATATTATTGTGACTGCAAAGTATTTAGGTTCTCTCCACATCTGTTGTTGCATTGAGCTCCTGTACTATCTGTACCCATTCTTTTGGGGGGCGGGGTGTGGGAGAATCAGTTCTCTAATTTCAGTATAGCAGCAGCTTGAAGTTCTGTATTTTCTTCTTATTGAAGTAAAGCTAAAAGCTGATAAGAGAAGTTTTTAAAATCCTGTTTTAGACTGAGTAGTAGATTATATGCTTGAAAGGAGCTGAATAGGTATCTTCTACTGATGACAACCAGGACGGATGGAATTCACTTTCTAGGTTAACCTAATTTTTCAGGTTGCTTTTAAAAAAGCACTGCACTTGCAACCATTCAAAGATACTACTGACCAAATCCATGGAAAGGAAATTATTTGTATAAAAGGCACAACAAAGAATGACTTTAAAAAATATTACTGAGTTTTTATGTATTCTTTCCCTTATTTTGATTTCATTTACTGCTGAAACCTGCCTCATTGGAACTTAAGAACATCTCTAGACTTGAGTGTTTTATTTAAATTTTAGACAGATGGTGGAGGGAAAAGAGCAAGGTTTTCTATGTGAATTGCAGAACGAGATGGAGGAATTTGTGCATTCTGATTTAATATCTGCATTGAAAACCTGTTTTAATTTCCAGTCATTTGAAAGTTTCATTCGCTTACTTAATATCCAGTATGATGCTTTCTTGTATTCATAGAGTACTTGATGCTTGTATGTACTGGTTGTTGTGAACACTTGGGTGACTCGTAACTCCTTCCTTTCTCTCACCTTGAGAGCAGGCTGGTAATATTGTTCCAAAAACCCAGCAAAACTGGTGTTTTCCAGGAAAGCTTGAAATTACTAAGGTCATTCTTGAAGTGTCCTGCATAAGCAATTAATCTGCACTATGGTAAGTTTTCAGGGAAGATCCATCCTGGAAAAGCACAGCTTCTGATTGTCCTCTGCAATCCTGCATGCTTAGTGGGTCTGCCTGATTTCTACCCCACCCTACTGTGTGATTCTTACCTTCAAGGTGTTCACACAAATGCTGGGCAGTCGTGCTGCCAGAGCCCTGTCAGATGATTCCTAGTACATGTTACCTGGAGGGTGGGATCTTGAGCAGATTGCTTTGATGGTTAAGAGAACTAGGAGCCTTGATTGCCCAGGCCTGATGGTGGATTTCACATCAAAGTTCTTGTATCTGTTTGTAGAGAGCTCATTTATCACCCATATTAATAATTTTATTTTGGACAGGCCTTATGCCTGTGCACTGAAACACAGGTGTATTTTTCTGCTCTCCTCCTTGTGAGTTGTCTCAGCTGGTGGTTCCAATGAAGGTTTGTCTCAGTGTTTTCGTAGAGGAAGGCAAAGGAGTGACTGACTGACATGAGTAACTGATTACTTCGCAATGGCCATGATACAGTTCTTGAGAGAGGAATGTGCTTGTATGCAAAATTCTCTTCTTGCCATTAGACTGACAAGAATCATACCTTGCAAAAGACATTTCTGGTACATATGGTGTACATTTATCTGACCATAGATTTCAGTTTGGGTGGATGATGAGCCAATTTGAGCTGATTTGTCTTTTAAGGGTGTCAGGAATCTCTGCCTTGACATTTACGAGCTTGGTGCTGCTCTGAGCATCTTCCTCACCCTGAAGCAGGGATTGCGTGAACATCTTTTCTTGCTCAGCGGGGTAGTAATGTGTCTATGCAAGTAAATGAAGAAAAGGTCCAAGAACATCTTTCCTAGATTGGGTTGCATCTCTGTGTTGAATAAATTTAAATCTTCCTGCTCCAGGAAAAGAATCAATAACATCAGACTAGGTATTTACCTCTTCCAAAACCTACCTGTTTAGATGATAGCATGTTTAAATGGAAAAGCCAACTCCTCCCAAAACTTCACACCCCAGTGATCAACAGGAAACGGGATTGCTTACACAGTTGTAAGCAAGGTCTGTATTTCCACTGGCAGTTTAAGTAACTTGACTGTTGAACTTGTTTATGAAAATAGAAAGGTGAAAAGGCCAGGATTGCTAGTAAAGTCCTTTTCTCTCTACTGACCTCTTGAAAAAAGTTATAGTAGGCATTGTTTTGTTTCAATTAAAAGGCAGTCCTCCCATGCTGTGCCTTAATCCTTGTAAAGAACTGTGACATAACCCTATGCATATGGGGCCCATAGGGCAAACTTACCTAGGACACAGAAGTAAGAGGGGGATAACACAAACTAAGCAAAAGAACTAAGCATCCCAAACCCTCCTTTTTCATAATCTTTTGAGGGTTAGGAAATCAGAATTTATGTTTATTTCAAATAGATAGTTCTGTGTCAATACCACACAGGCTGCTGAGCTTTCACTATTATTGTTAGTATAAAATACCTACCAGCTGCACCTGCTTTATGTCCTATAGGCTGAAAACCAGAAGGATTTGTACTAAAAAGAAATAAATAATAGTATATTCTAGGAGCACTTTTTAGTGCTGACATTTACCTCTCTGAATATTTTATGTGGTAGCTGTACCACATAAAATAAAAGAGTGGCCAACTCTTGACTTTGCTTTCCTGTAGTTGGGACATTTTACCTGTTCTCTTCAAATTATTTTTTTCCAATATATGAGAAAGAACTGTAGTGTTGATGGGTGCTCCAGCAGTTGGCTTTCCTGTGAAACTACAAAGGGTTGTAAGAACTGAGTGTAATCCATGTAGCTGCTTTGCTGTTCTCAGTCTATGTATTTTTAGACTGTGACTCTCTGTAAATTCCATTCAAGCAGTATTACTTGGAAGCAGGGCATGAAAAAAAACTTCCTTACCAAATATTATTTTTTTCCCCAGACTTGCATTTCCATCCATACAAGGACATTTTTTTATGGTCAGAAAAACACTGTGAATTTGTGCTAATGCATGTTGTGCCTTTTGTGTTTCAACGTTTTAAGCTGTGGGGTATTTTTAGAGTGAAGAGGTGGACAAGGGCTTTGTCTCCTGTTCAAATAGAGAAGTTCAGCATGTGGTTTCACTAGTTACAGATTTACCATTGGAAGAGGTACATAGAACTTAGCAGATCAACACTATCATTCTCCAAAATATTTAGAAAAATTAATCGCTAAAAGGAGGAAATCTGAAATTTCCTAGTAGTTGTGACAATGTAGATAAGGAAATTTAAACTTCAGAAATGTAAGGAAACATGCATGTTTGCTAGAGACAATATATACCCTAGAAGAAGCAGAAATAAATCTGTGAAGTGTAATTGCAAAGCAGTCTTTTCCCATTTAATTGATATTTAAACATTGGCTAACATAGATCTTTGCCATTGAACTGACATTAACGACCTTGGTTAACTTGGTTTTGAGCTTTTTATTTTATTACACTGGTTTGTTTGTTTTATGTTAATTTCACTTTAGTGCTTGTGTCCTTGTAAAATAGATTTTTTTTCCTTTTAAAAACAAACATCAAACATCCAGAATATCTGTTTTGTTTTAATATTTAAACATTTACACACATCTTGGGCATAATTATATATGCATTTTATAGCATGAAAAAGCAAACCATATTGATTGTAAATCCTAAACATCTGCACTGCAAACCAAAACCATACATTTTTTTTGTGCACCTTGCTTTTTTTCTAAGTTTTTCTTCTCATCATACTTTGAATATTTCATTTTTATTAAGTAATTGCTGGCATTGCTTTTGGCTTAGCCCACACCTTTCTTTTAATTTTTATTTTATTCCTTTAAACTGTTTCTCTTTTCTTCCCATCTGTTCTCTGCATTGGTAACTTGTTTGCAATACACAAACCTTACGACAGGCTTTTTGACCACAAATCTGTTGCTTTTACAGTCAGGTAGGTGCAGTGAGCAGTGCACGGCACCTGAGGGGTTCTGCTGAAGCAGAGGCCTCTGCAGCATCTATGTCCTCCTCCCTGCTCCCACATGCAGGCGTGTGCCACCACTGTACTGGAATGGATGAGCTTATGGTGGGTTTCCAAATCTGCAGTTACTGTCCATTGACACACATTGCCATTAGTACCCTGCACCATTGCTGTAGCCCTCAACAGAGGAGGGTGAATGACTCCTGGTGCACAGCAGCTTCTTCATGTGTCTGTGCTTTGCTTTCCAGGGCTGTGCATTAGAATTCGGTTAGGTGGCTTCTCATTGTCTTTGGAATAGACAGAGGGACGTGCTTTCTGCCCTGAATGCCTTGTACCACCTGGTTTACATTAATGCCCATCAGCTGTTAATGATAGTGGCAGCTGTAGTTTAGATGCATTAAAGTACCCTTGGTAAAAAGAGCGTGTCCCCCGCAGTCAGTATTCTAGTTTTTCTGTAAAGCAATCCATATGTTTACTTCTCCTGGTTTTAGCAAGCTTTGAGATTGTCACAGTATTTTAATCAGCTGGGAAATTGTTCACTGCAAGGGAAATGGCTGTACATAAAGCTTCTTCACATCAGCAGCAACATTCTGCTGCCTCAGGACACCTGGATATGGTGCTGATGGGAAGAAATATTCCAAAATTTGCCAAGCAGAACAACTAGACACAGCCTCAGTTCTTTTCTCTCTGTCCATTCATTGTCTTTTATCCATCAGTAATCTCAACTGTGGCTGAATTTCTGCTTATATATTTGCATTTTCATTCAGTCTCTTACCAACTGTTCTTAACCCAAGGTGTTGAGGTGGTTGGGGTTGAGGTGTTTTTTTGTTGTTTTTTTTTTTCGTGATCATGTATATGAATTCGTGTATACAGCTGTGCTTACAAGGTACAGTGAACTTACAGTAAGAGAGAGAACATGTGTGCTGCCACTGCTCATTTGTTTTACAGTTTTGGTTGTGATGGAACATCTGATGAAGTTGCCACACAACAGAGCAGCTTTAGAGCTGCCTGAAGAAATTTCATTCTCTGTCAGTTCTCTTCCATTCCTCCTTGTGATCTTCCACAAGCTTTGTCTATTAAAATGACACAAAAAGCCTGGTTTGATCCATTTAGACACTCAAGCATGAGGACGTCATGTTTGGACATGTTGAAGTAGCTGCTGTAGCAGAAGAGTGAAGGAAACCAAGGACCTCTGTAGGCAGCTAGATTATGTAGGTCTTTTCATAGATTGATTGAGCTTGGTCTTTAGACTGGTTGCCTTACCTGCACCTGCTCTGCTCTGTTTGGATAGCTGCTCCAGTATTTGCCCAAACTCATCCCTTCTGTGTTTTTGTTTTTATTTCTATACATTTGTCTTTGAAGTAGATTATCTGCGGCCTTCATGGTGAGGTGTTGTCTGTCAACACTAATTAGGCTTCTGCAACAAGTGGGAATTAAGAGTGCATCTGGACTTTGAGCATGTCAGGTGGAGCAACTGTGTTGGTCAGCCCTGGATGTTTGATGTTTCAGTGGGTGAGAGCTACTGTATTTTTGTTGTTGTTCCTCTGTTCTTGTTTCCTTGTGAAAGGTGTGTGTTCCTCCTCTGTTGAATTTGTTGGCCATATGTGTTAGGGCTGCCGTGAGACTTAAATAGGTCAGCGTACTACAAACAAGCATTACATGGCATGAAATGTGGAGGTACAGATGTCCCCTGCACTTAATGCCTCATCCTCTCCCAAATCATTAAAGAAACCCACCAACCCTAAACCCTTCCATTTTAAGTTATTTCCTTGGCAGTATTCATAAGTTTCTTCAATATTCTTTTATGCTGTAGAATTTATAAAGGGAATGACTGAAATCTACAAATGACACATTTCTTCAGAAATCACTTAGTCATGGGTGTTCAGCCACATCCAGAAACTACACTTGTAAATGACACGCAGAATTTCTAAATATGTTTATGAAACATGGGGTTCGGGCTTAACTGATGAAGTCCCACAAGTGTAAGTGTGGGACTTTCTAATCACTGTTTACCTTCTCCAGCTGGCCTTTATCAGTTCTATGGGAGGTGTTAAGTAATGAAGTTTTTAAAACAAGTTCCCTTACTGATAACAAAGAACAAGAGTATCTTGAGAGCACCTCTGTGTTTCCTGATACAGAAGTGACCATGTTTCAGCAATAAAACAATGCAAAGTTTAGGGAGAATTCCATCATTCAGCTTTTGTTGGTTGGTTGGTTGGTTGTTTTTGTGATTAACACATTTTTTTGTTGAAAACAGTTTTTGAAAGACTGTTTCTTCTTATAAATACAGTATTTTCAAATACTGTTTACTTATGTTTTAGATGCCTATGTTTTTATTTGTTTAAGTGTTGCTTTTGATTTTGAGCATACTATAAAGAATTTTGCTGTTTCTGGTCTAAGACTTGGAGACAGTCAGTTCTTTATTTCTTTATCTTGACTTTATGCCTATTGAAAATCCTTAATGAGAAATAGGTTTGATTTTTCAGGAGATACTTGGTAAGTTTTTTGTATACATTCTGATGTAATTTGCTGAAGCATTGTCAATTTGTCTTTAGAAGTAGGTACTGGCCACTTCTGGTTATGGTGTTGGACACTGCCTAAATAGATTTGTAGTCTTGTTTCTCATATATTGAAGACAGTTATTTAATTTAATTTTTGTAAAATGCATCATAAAAAAGTTGTCCTCAACATGTACTTGTATTGGAGTGTCAAAATCACTGTGCCTAAATGTAAATAAAATAGCCAGTTTTGACCTGGATGAATGATTTATAAATTCTTGTAGACGTCTTGACTCAATTAAAGTTCAAGCAAGTTTCATTGCAGTACTTGTTAGTAGCTTTCCTTTTTTTTTTTTTTTTTTTTTACTGTTATATTTTCACTTTTGTGCACTAAATACGTTTTCAAATTAAGGAGGTTGTGAAATTAGTTTGAAGCTACATTAACTGGTTTGGCACTATATTTGTGAGATTACTAGCATAAATAAAGAATGTTGATATAAATATTTCATAAAGTTGATTTTAAGTTCTAATAGGAAATTACCTATAAGAACATAAATTAAGGTTTATACTCTCCACAGTGCACAAGTGTAACTTGTGCAAATAAAATTCTGGGTACTTTGTTTGCTCAGATATCGGCAGCTTTTTTGAGTTGTAAAATTTTCTGTTACTGCAAAATAGCTTCAGATTTATAGGTTTATGTGACACTCCCATTCAAGAAGCAAGAGACAGGGAAAATTGAGACTTTTACACACAAGGCTGGCAAATTGTAGCATTTATTTCTAAATATTGTTCACATTTGTGCTCACAGAAAATTAAGACAATTGTAGACTTGTGAGGCATAATGTGAGAGAAACTGTGTATTGATATGTAATGTTTGGTACAAAGTCCCTTGCAATGAATGCAAAAGCTGCCATTGGCTCCACTGAGCTTTTCTCTGGCTCTGTAATGATCTGTTAAGAGAGGCTCTTTCTTAAATAGAAGCAGTAGGGTTTCCTTTTTTTAATACTGCTATTCATAAGTGTAGCACTTCATACTTCAGTGTGCCTTGGTCAACAGTAAAGTGTCTCTTTTCTGGCAGTAATTAGGTAGGTGTTTTCCCTTTTTCAGCTATTTTCTGTTTCTGTGATTTTAAAAGATATTTGATCGCAACAATAAAAACTGTCAATGTTTCTGATCTTGTTGCTGCAACCCTTTTCCTCAGATAATATATCGAATATTTCTGGAGTAGGTGCAAGGTTCATGACTTAAAAGTCAAATGGAGATTACTTGCCTTGTCTGAAACATGGAAGCCCCAGTTTCCACTGGACTTAGTTGGGGTATGCCTTTTTTTCTGATATCTGTGACTTCTTTATGGATAGATAGCCCAGGAGAAAGTCAATTAGTTTGAATTAATCTCTACAGTTTATAGTCTCTTCTGTCTTTTGTGTATCTCTTACTAGAGTCCTAATGCACGCAGTTTTAAAGTCAGCAGGTAATTCAGTTCTGGTTGAAACAAGCATCATCTGTCAGAAATCCTACCAACTGCAAATCCAAACCAAAATGAAGCATTTTGCCACAAGTGGCTTGACTGTGGTGAACCATCTCGTGCTCCCAGTGCAGCTTGCTTGGTGTTGCTTAACCTGCACAGTGTCCCAAACCAGGATCGTGTATTTTTAAATGTGATTTTGCCACTTTTGCATATTCTGCATCCGCTTTGGTGTCAGCAAGTGCAGGGTGAGCAGAAGGCCAGCGCAAGGGCCACACAGGCTGCAGCAGGAGGCTTCTCCAGTGGGCTCCCATCTGTCGGGGCTGCGTGCTGATAAAGCTTGCAGCAGCTGGCTCGGCACGTCGCTAATCCATTCATCCCGGCTGTGGATCAGAAGGTGGCCTGTCCCTTCCCGGAGGCCTGTGGACCTTGGAGAGTTGCCGTAGCCTCTGAGCAGTCCCACTGGAGCTGGCAGCAAGTATAATGACAGAGCACATGCAACTTGAGCAAGGGGCATGTGTGGCGGCTGTAGGGCATTGTGCTGGGGACAAAGCCACTCGCTCTCCTCCCAGCTGACCTGTTGTGCCTTCGTCAACAGCAGTGTGTTCGCAGTTGAAGTGGTAGCTATGGGTGGAAGATCATTATTAATGTGTTACTTGGGGAGGAATGGTGAAGTCCTGGAATATTTTTCTGCGTGTCGTGCGACTCGTTGCGCGCAGATTGCCGAGCAGAGTTAGCCGCTTGGAGCTCCAGATGGCACCGACGACTGTGAGAGACCACGACTGTATGTGATCTTTCCTACTGCTTTTTGGTGTAGGCGTATTATTGCCGTTACAAATAATTTATGAGTATAGTGGTTATTTAAAACCATGTAGTAGGTTGCACTTTCCTCCCCTATCAAGGATGCATAGCTTGTTAACTAACAAAAGTAGTGAGATAATTCTTGCCCTAAAAATTTACAGCCTTTTGTGCACAAAATCTGTCACTGAGCCTGGAAGGTCTGAGAGGAGGATTGCTGAGAACAGGAGACACAGCAGAAGATAAGAAGTTCAGAGAGAACGGGAATAGAAAGATGACGGGGAAGCATATGCACAGCAGAGCAGTGTAAGAGCGGAAACACTGTAAAATCATCCAGCAAGTAAGACCTTGTAGGTGAGGCATGGAATCTTCAATCATCTGTTAGGAATGGCAGTTCTTTCTTATATTAAAGAGGACTGGAATATTTTGTGATATACAGGAGGGCCATGCATCTGGACAATAAAAAGGAAAGATACAGGCAGGAGTGATTAACTGGCTTGTCCCCTGTCGTGGTTTCCCAGTCAGTGGAACCAGCACACGCTCAGCTACCACATCTCTTGCAACAGCATCAGTAGTCGTGTAGCATTTCTGTTTATTTGATGACTTCCCCAAGAAAAGAAAAAAAAAAAGCTAAATCTCAGAAGAAACAAAATAATTAAACAGTTCAGAAGGAATTGGTTCTATCCCACAAAAGAGGTGCCTGAGAATTTAACAGAATCCTGGTCTAATGATTGGCATCAGTTGCAGCAAACACCTCTGAGGCAGTCCAGAAGCAAAATGGTCACATTGCTACTGCTTGATTTGATTCCCCAATCAATAGTTGACATGATCTTCCATGCATGTGATGTATTAGAAGATGCAGGACACAGCAAGTTGAACTGATGGAGAGGGTGAAGCATAAAGAGAAGAAAACAAAAGTTGCTCCGAGCTCTGTCACAAGCTTTTTACACCAAAGTTTTGTTACAACCAAAGTTGCAGAGGCTACAAGAAAACCAATATGGTATTCACAAATATCTTTATTTGAGCTGAGAGGTGGCTCATATTCACAGATGAATTTCTTTAAAAGGATATTTACATGAATACATATACAATAGCAGAGAATAAATGGATTTTGCTCTCCTTTTTTATGACTAGACCCCTCTTCAGAGGTATACTTTAAATGAATCATTGTGTTTAAATCTTCAGAAAGGAAGACGCAGTTGTCGAGCAAGCATAAATAGAATACGCAATGCAAAATATTGGGAACAGAAGATTGGATAGGAAAATCACATTCACAGCTTGGTGGACTGGACTCCATGGTTTTGTGGTTCTATGATGAGCCCAGCTCTGGGTTGCTTCAAACATGAAAATCTATCTCAAGTAGCTAAACTGCAGTCCAGACTTACATGAACAGTTAAGCTCTCAATACTGTAAATACACTGTGGAAATATGGATAGATGAAACGGAACATTGGATAAAATTGGATTTGGCATAGTAAATTTATATAGACTTTTTAGGCTTGTGCTATTTCTGTGGGACACTGTTCTGTTTTGACTCTAATTTTAGTTCAGAGAACTTGTTTGATTTCCTTTTTCACATCCATATGTGCTCATATGGTGAATTTATAGTCTTTTTACTAGGTTTTCATTATGTTAACTCTAATTATTATAGCAGTGTGGAAGCAGTGCCATAGTTCATACTGAGATATAAGTTCTTATGTTTATTCAATAGAAGTGTTTTTTTTGTTAAACATTTCAATATCAGAACTTAGGAGTTTAAAACAGTAATATTTTAGAGGTGTGTAAATGGATGCAAGACGAAGGCATGGTAAAATCTCTTGATACAATAATTTTTTTCTGGATTAATGAAATAATTCAGAATTTCCTGAAATGTCCTACCATTGAAGTAGATTTTATATACTGCAGATGTTGAAATACTCTATCTAACCAATAAAGACGTTTAAAAAGCACTGAAAATAGTTTCTTAAAAGAATGTATTATTTTGTTCTCTTTTAGTGAGTAGATAGTTCCCAGTATATCTTTCATTTGTGTGCAAGAGGTTTTCCCCACTGAAGGCTTGTCCAGGTGCCTTACTTGTCACTATCTTCTGTCCTTAAGGTGAGACTGGAATGGGAGCAGCAGCTCTGGCAGTGGCTTTTACTTGGCTATCAATGCCAAGCATTAAATTTCAAGTGCTCTGTGAAATGCCGTGTTCTGCAGAGAGTCTGTTATGAAAAGTGGAGGATTTATACAAATACAGCTTGACAGTGACGTGTTTCTCTAAAAATACTGGCTGCCTTCTCCTTACCTCAGTTGTCTTCCTGGCTCAGTGGTATTCCTTTCCCCAAGGCATCAGTCTTCAGTGTGAAACGCTGTGTCCAAGACCCACAGATCTCTCTTGAGAGATGACAGGAGATGAGAAGAAGCTCTGCCAGGAGCACACAGAAGAAGCTACTGGAGGTGGGCTTATCAGTGGGAGGGGATGGACAGTGGGAAGCCATAAGAGGAGCAGGGTTGAGGAAGAAGGCTGATGGGGTGGATGAGGGAGGATGGTAAGTTTGAGTTCCAATGAAGCCCAAAGGGCTTTCTGAGGAGAAAAGTTTGAGTTGAGATCTAGCCGCAGAAGTTTGTTTAGAAAAAGTGGAGGGTGAAAATGAAGATGTAGACATGGAAAGGTTCAGTGAAATATGTTCACTGATCTTGCTGATGAAGGAGAAATGGAAGATGAGGTATTAGTTGATGAAGTTGTCAGGTAATTTTGTTTCCCATGTGGTGGAGGAATAAATTGTATGTTGAGGACTTAAGTATAATAACTTTTTAATATTGGATAATTTTTCATCACCATCCCTGGCCTTGCAGATGTTTCTGTGAAATGTCTCTCCATTGTGCTAACACCAGTGTGTGTATCCCAGAGCTTTTACGGAATTTTCTGTGACCTGCCATAAGCTAGCCATGTGGTCCAGCAATGGTCATGTCTGAGTGCTGCCTGCCCCAGAATTCTCACCAAATATAGTGTGATGAAAACTGGTTTCAGTAAGAAAATGACCTCATGTTTGCAGTTTGCATCAAGGCAAAAGGTAGTGTTTGTCACATATTTTATAGCAGCATTTTGATGTTCCTGTGTTTTTATGGGTCATTCTTACAGTTAAACTCTGAGATGTGCTACAGGTGAGCGTTCATGTTTAGTGCACTTCTGAGCCACGACAGCACTCTTTTTTTTGTGGCCTTACAGTTGGTTCTTCCTCGGCAGTGTATGAAAAAAAAAAAAATCTCTATCATCAGCTTTTCTTTTGCAGTGAAGAAGTAGGTCCAGGGAAATAAAACATAATTGCATCATTTGGTGGGCAGGCTTTGACCGAGCTTAAAGGCTTAAATGACTAGAAAAATGTACCTATTGCTGTGTTTGTTTTTTAATTAAAAGCTTGTGAATGGAAGACGTATCCTGTCCTGCTGCATAATTAACAAAATGTGTTTAGCCGGAAATATCATAGCGTAAATGGATGAACAGAGGCAGAAACATCAAGTCTTGCAAGAAAGTCACCCAGGACTTGTGGTGTTTATTGATATTTAAAAGGAAGCCGATACAATAGAAATAGATTCAGTTTTTAGCCTAAGGCTGAAACACAAATCTTTTCACCATTCACAACTTTTTAAGAGGATCCATTTGTGACTGCAGCATGCCTTTGAGGAAGGACAGACAGTTGTATGTTTCACTTTAATATTCCCTGAAAAAAAAATGGTCTGTAGACATATAGGGACCCATATTCTATACTGGAACTAATACTTGTAATTCAGTGTTTATGTTGCTGTGTTTGCCTAAAATGTCTTCTAGCTTGTCTTTCCTCATGCCTTTTTATCTGCTGCCTTCTTATCCTTCTACCTCCCTTCCCACCCCTAACAAAAAAAGGAAAAAGAAGAGAGGAGAAGGGAAAGAAACCTAGGAAACTCAGTTCATTTGCTATTGCTTTTATATGCACTCTGAAATAAACATGACAAGGTCAGGAACACACAGAGGCACACTTCTTGGTGATGGAATAGCTCTGCAGCTGGGACTGATGAGGAACCTTTGTGCCGTAATCACAGATCACCACAAGATCTGTTATTTGGTTCTGCGCACAGCACATGGAGTGCTCTTTCTCCAAACAGGGACCTTCTTGCATTCAGTTCCCTGACTGGAAGGTCATACCATTACTTTGGAACTTTTTCTCACTTCCAGCTTCATCACAGCTGTTCCTGGGAGTTTTTACCCATTTCTGCTTATATCAGATTGACCTTTCTCTTATTTAGCTGTCTTTCCCTCATGTTTATCTTCTGATCATTTCAATTTACACAGTTTATTTTACTGACACTTTTTTCATAGGTATGCTTCATCTGTAACTAATAATGTTCATAAAACATAGCAGTCTTAATTTTTCTGCAGATTAGGTGTAGCTATCTGTACAGAAATAGTTTTGGAAACCATTCATAATGCAACATTTCGTAATTCAGAACTGGTCAACTTCTGACATCCTTTCTGCTGTCCTTGATTATTATGTTATCTATTGCATCTGATTCCCAAACTGTTAAAATTTATTGTATCTTGGGAAGTGATGTGGATTAAAAATGAATAAATACATTTTTATATATAATTTTCTCTCTTCCCCTGCAGTGATTCTGCATAGTAAAGCGCACGCTGATTTTATCACTGGAGACCAAGTTTTTGAAGGAGCTCATGCAATGTCAGGCTCAGGGTCCAATACACTGTTATCAGAAATCATTCTCTATATGTTGTCACCCCAAAACTTTTTTTTTACACCTGTTTGAGAATTTCATTAAAGTTACTTCACATAAGTAAAAAATACCTTGCTGATGCTAGGTTGCTCTAGCAGATATTTTTCGTACACTACCAAGTGTTTGAGATACCTAAACCAGGTATTTAATGAAGAGAAACAGCAGATTAAAATGTGCTCTGCATTTAGAAAAAATGAAGCACCAGAATTCGCAAGTTCAAGTCCAGGACAGTGACCCTGGCTGCTCCGATTCTTGGCTTTTGAGGTAAAAGACTGGTGATGCCTTTTGATCTCGAGGTTTCTGCTTTCATATGAGAACATCCCACAGATGCGTTCTTTGTCTTGGGAAGGGCAAAACCATTTCTAATTCCAAATTGTCTCCTTTTCTACTACAAGTGAGCACCTTAACAAAGCTGTTCCCACCTCAGGGGAATTCACTATCGTCTTCACTTAATCTGAACAGCTGTTTGATCAAAGAATCTTACAGCCTTTCTGTAGCAGCATTTTATGCCTTAAGAGCTGGAAGTGTAACAATAAATGCCAAAAACTAACAGGTTACCTCCATCCAGGCATTAAAGATCATTGTTGAGAATGTGGATTCAGTAGCTCTGAGGTTGTGCAGCAGCATAGGTTTTAGACCATCTGTTGTTTGTCTTGTCCTGACTTCATTTTCAATCAATATGGTTCTGTGCAACCCTTCTAAACCCCGTAGCTTCATAAACAGACATGAAACCTAAAATCCTGCCTTTAGACTATTCCCTGATTTGTGAGGAGTGGTTGGTTCTTTTCATCTGCAGAGATATCTCAGTTTATGGACACATCCCATCAAGGAAGTCTGTTCTTTAGGGATGGACAGCCCCAACATTGGAAACCCTTCCTCTGGTTTTTGTGACAGATATTTGAACTAGGGATCGAATTTTTGGTCTGAGCAAACAGGACTAAGGGGCAGATAACAAGATCATACGAAAGAGACAGGTATTTCTAGTTTATTTTAAAAGTTATGTTGTTATATCGTGTGCTGATGGATAAACTCACCTCCACACTCTTTGGCCTGACCTTCAATCCACAAGAATTTTTTCTTATTTCATCTTACTGTGAAGGTGGTTTTCCTTTTTCAGTCACCTTTTCTGGAAGTTGAAAGAAATCCAGGCCCTTATTGCTGATGTTTCTCAGGCAGGCTGGACAAGGTGCTCCTGTAGCCCAGTTGGAGTTTCTCTGCAAGGTGGCTTTTTAATTCTTTTAAACCCAGCTGTCAACAGATATGGTTTTAACCTGCTTCAGTGCCAAGGCCCCTCTTTCCATCTTCAGTGTCAACAGGTTTGTTCCTGGACCCCTGCTAGGTTTGTGAGTGTGAATGGGGCTCCTTCCTTGACCTCTCTGCATTTGCCCTTTGTTAATGTAATCATGGGGTTTGAAAACAGATGTTACTTACTGGTAACTGATGTTCTTTACAACAGCAACACACATGAACATTTATGGTATGCATTCCTCTACCCTTCCCTACACTCTCTCCCCTGAAAGTCCTTTTCAAACTCCTGTCTTTGAGATACTGCAGTTGGATTAAAAACTGGCACAGTACAGACACACTCTGGCTTACACCCACAGGGACAAAGCGTGTGGGAGGCCCACAGCCGTGTGCCAGGCAGGTGTGGGTACAGGGCACCTGCTCCTGAGTTCCGGGGTGTATCCGTACCTCCTGTGGAAGTGTACCTTTGCGCTGGGGGTATCAGGGAAATGGAGTGGCAGATACAGCTTTTCTCTTCCTCTTGAAATCTCTTTCTTCTGTGTCTCTCATTATCTTAGGTGAAGTTTCTCTGCATTCAGATTTTAAATCCAGGCAAATCTGTCATTGGTTGTTAAAACGTTCAGTTGATTTTAAAACAAGGCTCTCTTCTGCTCAGAAACACACCGTCCCATTTACTCCAACATGCCTAGCCATGTTTCTAAGCTTCGCTCATGTTCTTCTAAATGAAAATGTCACACTTCCTTTTCAAGCGAACTTGTGAAACTGGTCAAACTAGACTGACACAGCAGCATAATCTTACACTCGCTACTTCTTTAGCTTTGTAGACAAAATGCAACCCTGACAATGCCTGTGTATGGCTCGGGGTAGATTAAAGCATGTGCTTTCTTGTAGGATAAATGATGTGGAAATGTAACTTGCCTTGATGTGTCCTCTCTCTCTCTTTCTTTCTCTCATTTCTTCCCTCTCTCTCTTCTTTCTTCCGCTGCCCTCTTTTCTTCTGAAAACAGTGAAACAAGTTCAAAGAGACTGAGAATCTCTTCCACCATGTGGAGTGAATGAGAAGTGATAGCTGGGGGAATAAAGAGAGAAAAACACAGCTCAAGTATTGATGTTGGAATGGCAGCTTCTTTACTCTTCCCTGAGTTTTTGAGCCTGTGAAAGATGGCTGGAGATAGCCCATTTCAGGAAAAAATAAATTCCAGTATGAGTCACTGGAAGCCCAGCCTAAATGGGAGTACTTTGGGGCCTTCTTTGGGATTTGTTGCATTCTTACTAATGGTATTTATATTTGCACAGTTTTTGTTTCTGACTGTTTAACCCAGGAGGGTGAAGGTCAGAGGAGCGATTGTAATCTGCAGCCCCCCTCTTTTCCCGTACATCTGATAGAGCAGAGCAATTCCTGGATTTCAAAAACTGATACAAACCCAATAGATACTTAATTTTTTTGTTACCTGTTGTCTTTTACTGTCTCCAAGACATGTATTTAAGGGACTCCCATGTTCTCCTTTGTCCTCTCCCAGTCCAGCAATACATACATAACGTATACATTTGTGTAACACAACAATACATTTGAAATAAGTATTAGTGATACAATGATAAAATGAGCTAAGATGGCCCTTTTAATTACAAACATCCTTTGTAAACTTAAGTATTTGGGAATGTAAAAAAATGCTTACTTAGCTGACATATGTATAAGTATAGAGATTAATGTTTATAATATTAGAAAAAATGGTAGAACGGAAGTAATAAAAAGTGATGTACAGTGCTGAGGGCAGACTCCAGAACAAGTTTTCAAGTAGAACAGTTACTTCTCAATGTGGTGATCAAAATGGTGATGGCAGTGACGCTACTGACTTCTAATTGTCTGATTCACAAATCAAAGAATGACCATGAAAAATATCATGCTAGGATTATGAAGCCTACTGTGGATATATTTCTCTTGTAGATTTTTAAAAAAAAAAAAAAAGCAGAGAGAGAAAACTAGATTTTTGCCTAATGTCAGACTATTTAAAAAACAAAGTAAATGAAAAAGGATGGGTGGATAGAAAGGGTATTGAATGACAAAATGGTACATTTATATATTTAAAGTATATGCAAAAAACACACCCCCTCCTTTATCCCCTATTTTCACTGCAGGGTAATAGTAAATAAAAAAGATCTCAAGCTTCCAATCCTGTGTTTTAGTCTATTAAAATTTATAAAAGTCAAATAGTGTTTCTTGCTGTTTGTTTCATGTTCCCAGGGCTGGCTTGTTTATCCCCAGGAAGAGGTGGGAGTGTCTCTTGGGATGCTAGCCTCACAGTCTGAGTCTGGGAACAAATTCATCTAACACAGCACTCCTAAATTAAAAGAAGAGTTACTGGTTGGTGGTTATGGAAATCTGTTTAGGTAAAGATATACCACAGAATCTAAATTTAATTTGGAAATTATTATGGGCAGGCGTGATAGCGCTAATATTCAGGGTGTCTGACATTTCCGACTGTAAAAGCCTGCTTTAAGTTTTGTTTACAGATAGTTTTTAAAAATGTTGAAAATATCATAGAAACAGCCCATTTTTTCAAAAAAATGGGTTTAAAGAACATTTTTAGGTATCAACAAAACCCACCATAGCACAACCTCTTCTCTTTGAACAGACCTTGCAGTCCCATTATTTTTAGCAGAAACTTAAAAATGGACTGCTGCTGCACTTGGCATGCAGGGTCGGTCACTTTCCATTGCCGTACATCTGCCGCTGTTACCACACCTGGCAGATCTGAGCTGGTAACACCGCCCGCTCAGTCCAGGAGTGCAGCTAGAAAGGCTCAAAGAGCCTTTCACCAGCGGCCCGGGCTGGGCCCAGGCTGTGCCTGGCAAGGGAGACAGCAGGCTGCTCTGAAAGCATAGGTGAGGCATAAGACCGAGCTGAGGATGTGCCACAGAAGGGACCTTAGCAACAGCAGGAAGGGAGCAAAACCCATTATGGAAGTGAGAAGAGAGGATGACTGGCTGAAGGAAAGAACAGAAGTAGGAGGGAGAAACCGGGGCCTGTTGAGGAGCCCTGGGGAGGCTGGGAGCTGCACTGTGTTAGGGCAGGAGTGAGCAGGACATCAGCACTGGAGGTGATGTTGGCTTTAGGGGAAGACAGCAAAAGCAGTGAAGACTGGACAGAGAGAAAGAGGACAGGGGCCGTTGTCTGAGCCCAGGGGGAGCATAGGGCCTGGGTCCCCAGGGATGGATGGGCAGGGAAAGAAGAGGCTGGGAGCTGTAGAGATAGAAAGTGTCCAGAGGAGAGGAGAGTGAAGCTCTTGATTTGCCTTGAGATTAAGGCCAGGAGAGTCACATGGGAAAGGTAGCAGGACTAGGTAGGACATGAACAAACAGGAGGTGACAGTGAAAGAAGATCACATTTGAGTTGACATCAGCAACCTCAATATTCACATCTTAACTTTTGATCCTATTTTTGTGACCTACTATGTTTTAACCGACAGGGCTCTGTGTGTAGGGGTGTTAAAAATATCTGACCTTGGAAGAATGTAGAATATCCTTAGTGTATGAGCATTTGCAAAAACAGCCTGTATTTCACAAGCACATACTTCAACATCCATGACCTCCAGTGATCATATTCTAAAAATCATGACACATCTTGAGGCTTGTGTATTTTTTCTTTTGAGAGGCAAGGCTTCATTAAAATAAGCTGACTGCAGTCTGAAGCACATACACATGAAATTCTCCCTCACGAGAACTGCACATCATTTTTATATTGCAAAACTTCAGTTTTGGTTGGCTATTTCTGTGAAGGTGCTCATAAACTGACATAGAGGCTTAAGTTACAACAAATGAGGTTACCAAAAGACTTTTGGAGGTGGCAAAGCTGGGTGTTCAACATGACTATTAGACTTACTGGTACTGTTTTCAAAGCACATAAAGAAATCTTTTGTAAAAGAGTTAGGATTTCATGCAAGCTTTTTTCCCTTCCTTCCACATGTTAATATAGCTCCTTTCAATTCTTAATAAAAATTTTAAACATCTTAAATATTCCACTGATAGGCTATTATTCACAGTGGGAGCTGAATTAATCTTTGCTCCAGAAAACTCATTTAAGTAAATACTTCTGTCAGGAATGAATGTGGGCTTAAGGGTTAACTGCTGTCTCTATTAACACCTGTTATATAGAGCAGAGGCAGAAAACTTGATCAGTTTTGACTACAGCCTTTTATACAGTAAGAAGCTCTTTGCTTCTTTACAGATTTTTAAAAATTATTATTTTAACCTTTAAAGTACCTGAATTTAAAGAGGGTATCCAAAATTGTCTCTCTATGGAGATTTAAACAGCCTTTGTGGTAGCATTTTGAGCAGTACTAGTAACAATGGTTTCTGGCAGTTGCAAAATGAGGACTGACCAATTTTAGTAAAACACTGGTATTAAACCCACTGAGCTTGCATTTGAAATAGTGTTTCAGTTTGAACTGAGTTAAAGTGATGTTCTCAGAAAAAGTTTTGCACCTCACTAGAAATGACAGACAGCTGCTGGACGAGGTAATGATCTGTCTTAATGTTTGATGCCTTCTTTTATCAGTCTAAGGCTTTTCACTGAGTCAGATCTATTGATTAGCATTAGTTTACTTCTTGGGAAGCCTGCTTTGCATGGAAATGTCATGGGCTGGGGATGCTAACTGCATGCCAAGCAAGAGCTTGAACTCTGTCTAATGCTGCCGAGTAAATTACATGTTTGCTAAATGTTCAGCAAGGATAATAGCTTTGCACCCTCCCAAAACGGTAAATGGAGTCTGTTTTGTCTCCTGTGAACAAATACTGGGAGAGAAAATAATGAGATCATAATGGAAGATACCCTGCACTTTGCTTTGCTTTATGGAATATAAGTTTATGGAGTTACAGGTGAGTGAAACACCAGAAAGTTTGGGGGAAAATACACTATTTCACAGTAACTGGTGTATCTGTATGCAAAAGAATGATAATGGAAGAGTGGGAGGAGAAAGATGATCTACATCATTACTATTAATGCAATTAACTTACCTCTTAAAAAAAATTAAGTAAAAAGAAAAAGAACACACAGAAGCAACTTGGGGAGATGGGAATTTGGTTGAATGCAATGTTTTAATCTAAAATACTGGGGGCTTGTTTTGTTTGTCCTATTTTGCTCGCAGGGTTCCAGGTGCAGCATTCTATATATATATATATGGTCACTTTGAAAGCTGAAGCTTAAAAATAACACAGCTCAGTAATTATGCTAACTGCACTAGTGGAGGTTTGCAGCAAGCTAATAACCTTGGGGAGGAAGAAGACAGTCTGGATATATTTAAAAGGATTTTTAACAGCTCATTATTGAGAGTAATTTTAACTTTTTTCAGTGCAGTGAAAATCTAGTATTTTTCTAAAAGTTCCTGGAAATTTTATTGTTTTAAGAAACACAGGAATGTAAACATTGATATTCAGTGATTTAATTTCATGCTTCATCTTCTAGTTTATTATAATTCCTGTGTATTTTCCAGACAAGTCCTATACCCTTTTATTCCTTTTCTGTTTTTTTTTCTAGCTCCTTTTCCTGGAGAAGTTTTTATACTTCACCAGGCCATGATAAACATTAACAGATTGGGTCAGTGCCTAATATTTACATTCTGCAATACTTGTAAATAAGGAACTAACATATTTCCAACATTTAAGGGGTTTCTTCGTGCTGTAACCATACAACATATTTTCTCTAGTCATTGTAAGAGATATACTTAAGATACACTGTAGGTGATATTGATTCCTTAAAATTGCTAGTACTGTCCATTCTGCCCCGGACTTCTCCAATACCCGGAATGACAACTGAAAACAACTCAGAAAGAAGGTTCAGAAGAAAAAAAAGATAATCTATGGTAAAACAATTCTTTAAAATAATATGGCATGTGTGCAGTCTTTCTCCTACATGTTTGTTCAATGGTTTAAACCATTTCCAAGAACAATGCTGTATGCTTACACAAATGTGCAGTAATTGCTTTACAAAAAAATATTGCTTCTGGTTAATACCTAATTTAAAACAATAAACGACATAGTGTTCCTTAGCCTCAGAGATAACACCATCTGAGAAAGCTGGCCACTAATTTCAAAGAGAAGATGTGATCAAAGTAGGAGAGACATGGGGAGGGGAGAGCATCTCATGATGATTCTTGAAGGAAGATGCTTCCCGTTTTGTATATCTGTAGAGAAAACTGAACTGCAAATGCTGAAATTTCCTAACAGTTTTAAAGTAGACTAATGTGTGGCATGCCTTGGCAAGCTGTATCATGCCAATTTTTCTTCATCCTCTCAAGCATATGCCTTGCTTGCATAACCAGTTTTTTAGCCACATGGATTCAGTGTTCCACACTGCACGGAGGCTGTGCAAATTTATTGCTAATACTAAAAGAACATTCATGTTAAGTTGTTTTGAATAGCAAATTCAATCTAAAAAAAAATCCTGGGTATTTAAAAAATAAAGAAGTGATCTGGTGAGCAGCATGGATATGCCACAGAGTGTGTCACCCATCTCTGCATTAATCAGCTCTTCACTCTCACAAAGAGATCTTCCCATTGTGATGAAACTCCCTCCACATCTTGAACTACCCCTAAATGGTCTTTAGCTTGGCCAGATTACTGAAGGCCATATGGCCCTATAACATTTTGTTAATGCTCTTCCAAATCTCAGTAAAAGCCTTTCTTTCCAGCAATGCTAGTATCTTGCCTGAATAAAATTAAATTTTAGTTCCTTGAAAGAAAATGTTATCAGCCTTCCTAGCAGCTGTGAGAATTGTGCTATGCTGATTAGATGTGACACATAGAAGAAAACCTGCTCTAGCAAGTGGTATTTGTGATTCAGTAGGTGACACTGTTCTCTCTAAACCCGTGCAGAATCAATGCCCCTGCAGTGTGTCAGGGGACAATATACCTTTTGCTGGCCCTGTCATTCAGATGAGATGTAAAACCAAAGTCCCGGACACTTGCAGTCATGACAGGTTCCGTAGTAAACTAGAACGGAAGATAGGAGATTGCCCCAGCATCCAAGTTTGATTTATTGATAAATAAATGTAATGGAACATGCACAATGACAGGTAGGCAGGGTTCTCTCTCTCCCTTCCGCGTGTTGTACACGGTTACTCTGTGCTGCAAGACTCCGGGAGAGCAGTCCCACAATAGCACACCTGGCAGCAGCGATGCATCCTGCTGCTTCCAAGCAGCATGTAGATAAACAGGCTACACAAATGCATCCCAGAAGGCAGCTGGGATTTTTCGTTGATGGAAGAGGATGAACAGCATTTTTTGGGCTTGGACAGCAGTTGCCATTTTTTATGGAGTCCAGAATGAAGGCTTTCTGCTCTTAAGCACTGAGAGCTCTAAGTGCAGCAACTAATGTTTTCCTATGAAAAACATTTCACTTGAAGATTGGTATCTTAATTACTTCATCTGTAGAATACCTGCATAAGAATTTAATGTGAACATAGGTTTTTAGCTTCTATATAATTGTGAAGTATTAATTAATAAAATGTTATTTACAGAAATAGGAATTCTTCTGAAAATCCTTTCTCACATACTTTAAATTTGATAACAGACTGCACAAGCTTAAAAATTTCCAGACTATTATATGGAGTGCCACATTTAAAAAATGGGGGGGGTTTTTTGTTTTTTTGTTTTTTTTTTTTTTTTTAACTGGAAAATGTGAAGTACGAGTTTTAAGATATTCAGAAATTGTGTACTGAAGTACAGTTGGTACTATTTGCAGAATGGCAAGAGAGAGCTGAATTATGTATTTTGTAGGAATCTATTAATCTTCCTTGGGAATACCATATGCAAACAGGAATACATTTAAAATTAAGCAAAATGTACATACTGTGTAGTCAAGCGGGGGAAGGCAAGTATGAGTACTTTGAAAAGTGTATAATACCTTCAAAACGTGTATAATAGCAAAAAGATTCTTACAGAAGATTACAGTCTCACATATTACAACATTTGACTATCACAAGATTAAAGCTTATTTTGTTACATTTAATAGAGAACATATGTGACTTACAGTAGAAGTATAAGTCTGTAAAACTCTCTTTAGAAATGCAGTTTAGTCATGTCTCAAAGAACTCATCAGGCTTGTATTTGAATTTCCAAGGATATTCTTCCTTTTTCTGCCACAATATGATCCCACTGGACTTTTTCTACCAGTGGAGGATGAGTGGACTCTTTATCCTAAACCCACCATTATTTTTTTTTGAGCTTGGCTTAAATCTGGCAAACAATAGAAAAGGCACTTGCTGAGCTGAAAATTATTTTTTCTTCCCTCCCCCCCCCCTTTTAAATGTATTGTTGCAGAAATGTAACTGTAGTTACAAATGAAAAATTGAACATTAAAACAGAGTGAGCCATGGTGAGTGAAATGATCTCCCCCTGAGCCCTGATTCCATAGTCATCGAGTTTTTTCAGAGGTATTTCTTATTCAACTTCTGAAAGATGTTATAATAAATTTTTCACATTTTGTCAGATCTGACTGTAAGGGAGGCATAGAAAGAGGGAACAAATAAAACGGGAGGAGGAAGAAAAGGTAAATTACGCTTTCATATGAACCAGACCAGACAAATGGCTCTACCCATGCTCAAAAATATTTTGTTTATTAAAATCTAAAAAGAAAAGAGAATCAAAGTCTGTCTTCTTGCTTCTTTTACCTGAGCCCACACATGCACTCAAATTTATTACCATGGCCACAGTATTGGTGGCTTCATAGCAAGTCACTGAATAAAAGCATGGTTGCTCATCCCAGATCAATTTGATGTCCTAAATTACTGTCTAATTCTGAACAACATGCATGCAGTACCCACCCTCTTGTCCATGAGAATTACCATGTATTTCAGATGCAGCCAAGCTTCCCATCAGTTTAGTTAAAGCAGCTTGTGCAAATTTATCTAAACCAAGCATGTGTAGAAACGTGTGCATGTGTGAAAATGAAAAATCTTTTCTCTGAGCAGCTAATCCTCAGTGGTGGGGGACTAAGCACGGTTTCTGTTGTTTTTTTTCTATGAAAAATAATCAGTGGTGTTTCCCTACAGGCCATTTTCCAAATGCTGGGGAAGAAAGGAAACATCATATTCCTTTCCCTACTGTCTCTTCTCTTCCAGTATTTTGTTATTGCTGCTGCTGCTGCTGTTAACAAGTACAAATAACAATGTTACATTATTGGGCTTCCTTGGCTTTTTAGGAAATCTGCAAATTATGAATTGTCTTTGTTCTTGAGCATCAAAAAATAAACAAAACCAAAAACAATCTAACCAAAAAAAGAAAAATGCAACCTCCAAACAAGCGAAGAAAACATTCAACTCGTTTATCTGTTAATTGCGCTGGTTTTTTTCAGGGCCTGAGGAAGCCCCCAAGGCTAACATGCCACTTAGGAGCTAACTTTGTACTTGCAATATGTGTTTTACAAGCCTGTCTCCCTATTCTCTTTTCATTTTCTTGCCTATTTGCTGACACAACACATCTGTAGAATTCACTTCTTTGGGGGCTGTTGTATAGGAGATACTAAGGTGAGCAATTTTTTTTTGTTAGATTTCTCTTTTTAAAGTTACTGAAGTAAGTGATTAAATTTTCCAAGAAACAGTCTTAGTAAAGGCCAAATAGGTTTGGGTTTTCTCCTCTAATTTTTCAATACAGAGGCTCTAGAAGCCAAGGCATAGCAAGATTCTGATTTATGTAGGCTTCTTCATGTAGGATAGACTGGACTGCTGTGTTGAATGGAGTGCTCTCTTGAACCCTTAGCCCAGCAAACCAGGGCCTTGCCAGGACTGGTACCATAGAATTCAGTCCATAGCAGCTGCAGGTATGAGTCGAGGTAAATATCAGTAGTACCATTTAGCCATAAAAAATTGACTTTATTATTGCTGTACAGCAAAGTATGTGGGAAAGGACAGGTTTGCAGGCATAGAGATTGTCAGAAGATTAAACTATCAGGGAACATTCTTAATAAGGGCTTTGGGAAGAATACTTTAAAAATTCAGAAGAAACTTCAAGTTTTAATTTAATAATTGCATATATTTACAGCTCAGATACTGTGGTTATGCTTTTAATTCCAAAGACAAACAGAGTCATCATTTATATAGCCTGTCATTTTGTACCAAAAATAAGTATTTTTGTACTCTTCTGTTTGTGAGAAAGCATATAATGTTTAATACATCCCTCTTTGCAGGAATGTATTTTCTGTCAAATGCTGAAAAGTGAGTATGAATTAGCTGCAATCTTCCCTTAACCTTTTCTTTCTTTGTTTTCTTCCTCTTGTTAATGGACTGTCCTGGTAGGTACTGTGTAATGGTCACTTGCATGCACTAGCTGGGAAGTGGATGTGAAACGAAAATGGAGATGTTGATGTGATGACTTGAAGCAAAGTGAATCATTAGCAGAATCGTTCCTACTCATTTTATTCTTTTAGGTGCTTGTGTGAAAGCAGAGGAGGAAAAAAATGAAGTTTTTTTCAGACTTTAATCAGTGGAACACTTTAACTGTGCGTGTATCATTGGGGGGAGGTGTGTGTGCATGCATGTGCTTACACACACAGGACTAGAGAAGAAAAACCAGAAAATTCAGTATCATCACATACCACAAAGTTGTATTCCATTGCTTTAATACATACAAAGGTATGAAAGCAATGCCAGATATGAAGACATCAAATAACATTAATGTGTTGTATCTCACTTCAAAAATACCAGTTATTTTAGAAAATAACAGCTTTTGTGAATAATTGTGAAAATTAGTTTTCCTGTCCTTATGTCTTAAAGCTGACTGGATTAGATGATTTGGGGTCTTCCAGATTTGTTGTAAACACCGTTTTTTGCAAACAGAATCAGTTTTTACCTGGATTTACATTAAGGCAGTAACATGCAAACTCTACAGAAAGCATGGTGTTTACTTGCTGGTGTTTGTAAAATGCAGCAGATATTGTGCAGCCTTCTGATTCTTCATGCTGCAGAGGTGCAGTGTGGAGGTGCACTGTGTGCTGGGACATGCACACTTTGCAGGCTACAGCTCGTTACTACAGACAATGCTATCTCCATGGTAGAACTCCATGGATCTCATTTTTCTTGGTTGTGGTTTTGAGATTTTTGCCTGGATATTTTGTTAGTAAGGTAATGTGGATTTGCATAGTTGGTACTGAGAGATGCAACACAAGTTTTCTGAAAAGTGAACATTTGTAAATCATGTTAACTGAGTTCTGTTGAGGAGAACTCTGTGTGTGTGTGTGTGTGTGTGTGTGTACATAAACAAAAGCGTTTGCTACCATTTCTGTTCTGAGTTCAGAATTTGCATTGACACATGGGTGCAGCAAGGCTAGGGAACAAAATCCAGCCAGGCCAAGTGGAGTTAATTCCTGTAATTGAGACTCAGAGCATTGTATTTGTAATGTTAGTGTCAGCTGCCTTTTGTGAAGACAAGTAAATTATGCGCCCTGGAGAACAGAGATGATTTTGCACTGAAAGGTAGTTTTGTGAGATGCAAAGCCAAATGTAATGTAATCTCCCTCACCTTTATAGTCATCATCCTTCCTCACCTAATACACCCTGCAAATTGTGAAATGTGTTGAACTGTAGTTTCTGTTAAAGAAATGCATTAAGAAATTATTTTTAAGTGCATATATATATAGACACATACACAGATGTGAAAGCTGTGGAGGTGAGAAGACATCTGCCTGATAGCGCTGAGCTGTCACAGTTGGATTTGAATTAGCATCATTTCTGTAGTAAGTTGTTGTGTATTTTACACCTGTTTTGAAGAGCTTGTCCTCATTATTAACCCAAGTCTGGCAGTATAGCCCAATAGTTATTTCTTCCCTTCAAAATAGGATTAGGTGTAAGTCATTAAGTCATTTTCTTTAGTCAGCAAGCCTCCTTAAAGACAAGCAACACAAGAAAGAGCCAGAGGAAATTTTCTTTTCTTCCTATTTAATCTGACTTACAAAATTAAAAAGTTATTGCAGTTACTCTTGATGAAAGTGTAACTGGGATGGGGGTAGTAAAGTTAAAATAAAAATAATCTTTAATTGTTTGTAACAACTTCTTGTGTACTGTGTCTCTCAATGGATAGGACTGATACGCATATTTTTTTCCTTTAGGATTATATTAATGAATTCAGTTCGTCAGAAGTTTGTTTTTTCTCTGAAAAATGTATTCTGTAAAGGAGTGAAATGCTGGCAGTCATTCCAAAACTTTGCTAATACTTTAAGAGGTATTTACCTTAACTTTAAAATAATGCTGAATTCAAATTTTGGGAAATAACATGATTGTATTTTGCACATAGTCAGTTAGTGCATGTTTTAACCAAGGTATTCCAACAAATGTTCTTCTGGTAAGGCAAGTGTAAATGAGACATTGTAACCAGTTCTAGTAGTCTAGTAGTCCTTCCTTCTCCTAAGGAAAAAGTTAAAGACAGTTGTTCTATCTCAAATGCCAAAGTGATTTAACTTTTCAAACTGTGCTTTCCAAGACTGAAAGGCTGGCTTTTCTGTAAGGGGCTCTCTGGATATAGAAAGAGTGTAGGTTTCTTACCCTTCCCCCAGATTTTTGGCATGTATTTTGGTCTCTATTAGCTTGTAAGAGCAGCACAGTGGTGTTGGGGTGCCAGTTTCAGTGTTGGCAGTTGTTGCAAACAAGTGACAGGTGCAGGAATTGTGCTGCTCCTGGAATCCTCTGATTCCTGGCTAACATCGGCACAGAAACAGGTCCCCTGCTCATAAAAGGTATCATTTTATTTATATATATATGCGTGTGTGTGTGTGTGTGTGAACAATATTGAGCACTTTAGGACTCCCATTCATGTTCTCCCATTCTGGGATCTAATATGCACATGCAGAAGTCTTATCTTGGGGTGCCATTTCAGAAACACCTGTGAAGTCCAGTCCCACGTTGGTCTCTTTCAAAGCAAGGTGGCATGCTGAAAGTAAACCGAAAAAGTAATTTTAAACTTTGCTGAAAAGATGGTACAGATGCCAAAAAAGTACATGAGCTTAAAATGAAGATATGATAAGTTAGTAGAAGAAAACTCCATCAAATGCTAATACAAAGATGTGTGACCTCCGGTTCAGCAAGTCTTGAATTACAAATCACTGAAGATTGAGAATTTATCTTTAATGAATGTATATAGCTAAATAAACCACATTTTTCAGCTTGGTGGGTGGCTGAAATTCTGAGTGAACCCATATGCAAGCACAGAAAGCCAGAGAATTTTATTTCCTCAGCAGTATCTGCAGAGGAACAAAACAAATATGACCCTGTTTCAGGTTGCTCTGCCCAGTATGCTGGATTACTTGCTTGAGCTGAAAAGAAGTGGGCCTCTGTTAAGTTTTCTCAGGTTGCACTTGCTCTCCCTCTCTGCCTGGAACTCCCAAGTAGAGATTTTCTCAGTGCTAATTCACCCCACCCTGATCCATGCAATCTCTTCTCTAGCTGAGGAGGAGGTCCTTCAGTGAATCAGCCTTCTGGATTACTCGCCTGTCACAACCAGTGTCCATCTACCCTCTCTGTTATTTTTACAGAGAAGCCAATAGTTGTCTTCCTGTAGATATAATCTTGTCCAAAATGAGAGATCCGGGGCCTTTTGGTGGACTGTTAATTTTTAATTTTTCAGGACAAGGTAACTTCTAGAATACACACTAAGATATCCCCTGAGGCCTTGTCAGAACTCCAGTCATTTGAGTCTCCACAGCTCATGTGCTCCTGGTTCATCTCTAAGGGCTTTAGGTTTCCTCTTACATCTTACATGTTTCATCATCATCACTGTCGTCATCATAAAAAAACCCCCGAGAAACTTAAATCTGGATAATTCCCTTGGCTTTCTGGATCTGATTAGAAACTCTTTGTGCTTGGTGTTCTCAAAACAGAGAGTGTCACTAGTTAAAACGATGCTTTGAGGGTCAGTTGGAAAAGTGGAAGGCCTGGGATGACCCAGGAATGTTCTACCATAGCTGGGGCAATGCTAGCATGTTTTCACTCTCAAGTTTTTTCGATATGTTACCTAGACGGGGTTTTTCTCCACATTTACCAAGCTCTGCACCCTCTTGGCGCCTGGCTGGATTGATGATGGTTTTGGGAGAGCAGAGCTTCTATCTTCCATGAACTCTGGAATCCTCATTTAGGAAAATGGTATTTTATGTGAAGTACAATTCAAAGCATACATGGAGAGGCATTTTAAGAAATGGAAAGGTTATTTAATCGTGGCCATTATGCCTCTAAAGTGTGCTATTCTCCTATATTTTCATAAATGCTCTCCTTGGAGTCCCTTAGAAAAAATATCTCAAGTTAGGAACTGACAGGGAAGAGCACATGCCATTGATTTTATAGCAGTATGCAGGGCATGGGGAGGGGGTCATACTTGCCTCCCTCCTCTGCAGATACTGCTGAGAAGATAAAATTCATAGGCTTTCTGTGCTTGCATATGGTTTTACTCACAATGAGGATGTATAAACAGACAATGTTTATACAAGAACAGTTACCTGAAACTCTAAAACACAGTTAAAAACAATTATTGATGAATTTTATGCTCAAACATTTTCAAATAAAGTTGTGTTTATGAAAGGTTGTGGGGAACCTAATGAAGGTTGTTTCAATCTGATTGAGTAAGTTAGCTTTGTTACAGGTTTCTTGTTTCAGAAATTGGTCCCATTGTACTATGGAGCATGTAGCACTCTAAATCTCTTGATGCACAGTAGATGAGAACTTCAGTAGGTTGTTGAATCTCTAGCCTGGAACTTCTTTGGCTTTCCTCATGGATTTGGGTGCTTGGCTTTTGTACAGTATTAAAACAATCCTGGTTTTTCAGTTCTTGAAGAAGACTCAGCTTCTTTCAATGACCATGAATTCTCACTTCTGCCCACATCTACTATAATAGGTTTCTTTCCAGAGAAATCTTGTTAGGGAGTCTGTGTAGTCTTTATAAGGATTTTCCTTGCATATAGTGGATTGGTTTGGGGTGTTTCGCACTCTCATGTGAACAGTGGTAATGACACCAGTTTGAACTGGGGAGGAAAAGGGAAATATCCAGGAGCAGTAGCAATTCATCTCAGTGTTAATCTTTTGAAGTGCCCAAGGTTGCATCTGCCTAACCAATCTATTGCTTGTATGCTGATCATTCATTACTAAAGAGTCTTTAGCTACTTAAACTATATTGTAAATAATCCTTTCCTGTATCATGTTTTGTCTTTACCCATAACTTTCTCAGATGTAGCTCTTCAGTGTTCTGTACAGTACGAGCATCTTTGCTCTTTTTCCTACAAGAATTCTTGCCCAGTCTGTTAGTTATTAGTTCCTCTGCTAGAAACAGCCTTTCAAACAGTATTCTTCTGATATGGGTTGCATTTGGAGGACTGCATTAACTGGCTTAGTCTCCTGTTTCAATCTTGCTTTATTAAGTTGATGATATTGGGACTGACACTCTGCTAATGACAATTTCATTTAGTGGTAAAAGGAAGGGAATGGAAGGCAGCACTCATCTAATCATGCAGGCATTCGTCTGGGTTGGCTCCTTTCACATGTTCTATATTTTCATACGTTTTTAGAGGCTTGGACCAGTATGTCAAATATTTATGCATATATACCTTATTTTCCCTTTCAAGTCTTCCACAGAGTGGAAATAGATGTGAATAATTCCTATGAGGCAGTACAGGCTGTCTTATAACTTTAAAAGCATTTTTCAGAGCTTTGTGATTGTGTATGTTGAATGTTGCTATTGGACCTTGGAAGATTTGGAAGTAGAGATTTAGTTAGCAGCAAAGGAATTTTCTTGCTTTTTCTAGAGTTTTGGAAACCTTATTTTAAAGGAATTGGGGTCACCTTCTTGTTTAACAGGCATTGAAATGGATGGTATTTGTTTTTTTATGCTTTGTATCTGAGTGGTCTTGTTGGCACTTCTAGAATACCATACATAGAAGGTATTTGTGTTTTCATTTGAAAAGGTTGTAAGCCAATATGGTCCACATATTAGTTGTTTGGTTTTTCCAAGTATAAACAGACCATCTTCTTTCTGTATATAAGCCATAGTTGTGTCATTTTCCAATTGCTGTTACCGTCCACAAAGTAGTACAAGACTGAAAAAAAAATACCTGCTTCAACCATATCTAAAGCTTCATTCTGCCGCTTCATTCCATCAGAACTTGTACTTGTCCACATTAAAGTACTGATAAAGTGCAGGAGTTTTTTTTCAAAAGACAGTGGCCATTCATTAGGTCTCCCCTAATCAGAGAAGCTTACTAGATTTTTCTTCCACTATGTGTTTTCATTTCCTCAAGCACCACTCTCCCAGCCCCCATTCCCCTGGCCCTCAACACTGACCATTAGTTGAGGCAGACTTAGAAAGCCTGCAAAGCAACGCATCGGCATTGCTGCGGGGCCTGCCAAAGCCGTTAAAGGGGAAGCAAGTACAGTGGCTGAAATTCTGCACTATGCCTTTAAAGCGCTTGTCATCAAAAACCAGCATTCCTAGCAAGTTAACTAGCATGAGGTAATACGGTGAGGATGAGATAATTTGGGGGTTTCAAACAATTTAGTAGGCCGAGGTAAGCCTTAGGTTCCTCCAGAGATCTCAACTAAAAATTTTGCTATACGTTGGCCATCCCAAACGTAGTGCTCAACTCGCCCTTGCTTGCCGCCTTCCCCCGCCGCAGTAGGGCTGGGACGTGAATTCCCTCCTGCAATCTCTATGCCTAGGAGGCCATCTGACAAGGAGCGCTAGGACTCTGAAAGCCACTGCAGCTGATTTTTCCCTGCATAAAGGATTTAAATCGACTTAAAGATATTACCTTACTATTACAGCAGGTGACCCTTTTTGGTGCCCACGGCAGGAGGAGCCATTGTTGCTGCTGCCCCGCATGCACGGGGATGAAGCAGAGGCAGCAGCATCGGGGAAGCCTGGCTGCCGCCTCCCCGGGCATTTGGACTTGGGAATTTACTTCAGGGTTTTCATGGGAGGAGGGCAGAGGGGAAGAGGAGATGAGGATGGATCAGGGACTAGATTTTTGGTTTTTTGATAATTTGAGAAAACAAAACAACAATAACAAAACCTTTCAGCCTCTACATTCCAGTGCTTGTAGGGGGGCATTTTTTAGCTCTTGTAAAATGGTGGGGGAGTGACGTGAGAATAATGATCTAAGCACCTACTCTACAGGTTCAAAAACTAAAAGATGTATAAAACTAATCCAACGTTGTTTCCTAAAAGTTTCATATTCTTAAATATTTTTTCCTTGTTTTGAGCCCAGACACAGGATTTTTGAGTGCTTCCGCTTGGTAAAACTGACTCCAGTTCTGGCAGAAGGCAAGAAACATGATTATTTTTGGCATTTCTCAAGAATCTTTTTTTCCTCTGTTTCTAATATTCCTCTTTAGAGCCACCCCTGTGCCTTGCTCAAACTTGCAGAAAAGTTCACTTGAAATTGTGGGAAAAACAGCCTTTTTGTACAGTTAGAAATAGCAGTTAATTAGATGCAGTGAGGAATATTTGCACATGCGGTCTTTATCCAGTTTGCCTTTTCTCCTCTTCAAAAAATAAGTGATTTTTTTTTTCTCTTTAATTCCTTTGTGGAAAATGTGCATTAAATGTGATTAATATGACCAAATGTTTGGGGTCAGTCCTGACAATTTGTAAATGTGTGTTTTATTTTTTTGCTGGGATACGAGTTATTTTTTTCTTCCACAGCAATAACTGAAGCCAATCTAAGTATCAGATTCATAGAGAGCTTTGAATGTTTTTCATTCAATTGTCACATAGCTTCTGTAACACTAGATACCATTGCCCAATGAATGTATTTTCCCTTTCTAGTCTCTCCATATTTAATGTTAAGTAATTATGCCAGAATTCGGTTGTAATCACTCTGGGTTTTTTTCTGTTTCAGAGATACAACCAGAATTTTCAAACCTAGGTCAAATTTAGATACGTAATGGCCTAATTTTCAGAGATGTGAAATTAATTGAAAATGTGAGTGCTTATCATTTCTGAAAATTAGGCCAATTATTTCAGTGACTAAATATGAATGTAGGTACCTAATAGCGGCAATCAAGTTTGAAAAATTTGTAACATTAGCTTTTATATCTCAGAATCATTTCCTTGCTTTTCTACAGTGATCTCAAACGCTAAACATCAGTGAAATTAATTTGTTATGGTGTGTGCAGAGGAAGATGTTTGGACATTTTACAAATAAACAGCTACAAGGGATTAAAGTTTTATCTGACATTTCTAATATCAGAACAAAGAGCACAAATGTTTATCTTCCACCTTTGCCTATTACAGTCAATTACGACTTTATTTACCGAACTCAGCAAAAGTCTTTCCATGTGTATTTTATCCTGGTCTCCTCTTTCTTCTTCCCCTCGTTGTCAGAGCAGCAGTAGTTCCCACCCTCCGTCCTCCCTCCCAGTCTTTTAATTTCTAGTTATGGGGGGGGGCATTGCGGGCGGGTAGAACGGGGGAGCTGAAAGGCTGCGCTCCTTTTTATCTCGGAACATTTGATCTTTCCCTGGCATGTCCTTGTTGACTCCGGGTTTGCTCTACAGCCTTCAAGTTTAACTAATTTCCGTGTCTTTCCACGACGCGCAGGTAGCGCAGGAAAACCTCACGAAATTTGTGTGAGGCGAACCTGTGTGTCAGGGCCGGTCTGGGGGGCGGCCGGTCGCTGCCTCCCATGGCGGGCCCCTGGCTGCCTGCCCCCCATTTCTCCGCTCGCCTCTCCTCCCCCGCTTCCCGCTGCCGGGTCGAGCTGCGTGTCACGCCGGAGCTCATCGTTCATGGGCACGGGAATTTATCTGTTTATGTTGGTTGCCAGGGCCGGGTTTTTGAGCAGGGGCTCGGGCAGTGTGAGGGAGAGGGAAGGACGTGCCCCTGCTCGGACGCTATCGCACCGCAGATCTGCAGCCTGTTTAAAGAGCTGGAATGGTTCGGATTAACCCCTTCCCTTGCCGAGGAGCCGGGATAGCCGAAGCGGAGACCGTGAAAACCCGCCTCGCAGAACCGAGAACTGCGAGGACTTAGTTGAGCAGAGGTTTTTTTTTTCCTTTCCCCCTCCCCCAAGTTGGCAGGATTAAAAGGGATTTTTGGCAAACGGTGCGAGCCGCCCCTTGACGATCCCGAGCCCTCGCGCAACAGCCGGGCGACTACAAAGGTTGTAGCCTTAAGGAAAACAAGCCAAGAGCACGGAGAGAGAAGGAGAGAGCGGGATTGCGACACCGAGAGCCGCCCTGGGAACGCCGAGCCATTCCCAGCACCTTCCCGGCAGGCCCCGCGCGGCCCCTCCCCCGGCGGCTCCGCTGCGGCGCGGGCTCGGCTCAGCTCTCCTGCTCCTCTCCTCCCCCCGCCGCTCCCGCTCCCCCTCCCCCGCACGTAGGCGCTTGGAACGGGAAAAAAAAAAAGCCCTTCCAGCCTGACTAGAAAATCAGCCTTGTTTCCTCAGAAACCGCAGCTGCTGCGAGCGGAGAACACGTCAGGCCGGCCCTCCGACACGCACAGATGTGCCTTTGTGAACCCACACACACGACGGGGAGGGAGGAGGGAGGATGGCGAGTGAGGGCAGGAGCGCGGGGCCGAGGCGAATGGCAGGCGGCTGCTCCTTGCCCAACGCCGCCCTCCTTCTCCGGCCCCCGCCTGTTAGTGGCTCTTGTACCTCGGAGTGGCTCAAAGAGCAGCGAAAGCTAGAGGCGACCTAAATAGGGAAACTTTGGAACTCAGAGGAGACCCGCTCCTCACAGGCCAGCCCTGCCCCCGCCCCTGCAAGCGGGGCCGAGCGCCGTCGGGTGGCCGGGCTGTACTTGGCTCTTGGGGATCCCCCCCCCCCCGCTTTTTTTTTGTTTGTTTGTTTTTTTAAGACCGTGTGTTAAAGGGATGGGCTTCCCAGATACTGATCTTTTCCTGAGAGGAGTGGGAGAGCGGGAGAAATATGGGGCGGGGGTGAAAGTTTCTGCTGACACAGGAGAGAGCTCAGAATAAAAGGTCGCATGGCCAGTGGCAGCGCCGGCTGCAAGTCCACTCTCAGCTGCACTTCCTCGGTTTCCATTCCCCCCTCCCCGTCCCTCCCGACCTCTTTCCCCACGCTTCGCCCGCTCTCTTTTTAATATGTAACTTTCAGCCTGGATGAGTTGCGACTCGTTCGGCGTAATTGGGACGAGCGGCTGATGGCTGCGAGGGGCCGGGGGATGGGACGTGGGGGGGCTCAAGCGCGCACAAAAACAGGTCCGGGGGAGGGGCGCGCGGGCCGCCATTGGCGCCGCCATTTGCGAGCCCGCCCGGCCCGGCCCGGCGGGGGCTCTTCTGTTCTCTCCCCGTTCCAGCCACGCACCAGCGCCTTAGCCCGGCGTTGTTTACTTCCTTCTGTTAACAATGGCTGCAACTGAGTTGTTGTACGGTATTTTGGTACTTCCTGCAAATCTGCCCCGCGGTGGCCCGCTCGGAACGATAGGTCCTTCCTTTTAGCAGAGCCCGGCATATCCCGAACAGTACGAGTTACATATGGAAAGACCTAACCTACTTCGGTGCATATTTTTAATTTGACAGTTTAGTTATCGGCCTGTCCCGGCCGGATCTTTATTTTAACCTGCTTTTTTAGGGTCTGGTTCCAGGGGCAGCGCTACAGCTACAGCTGCGAGCCACAACTTGGGCTGCTTTTCACTCAGCGTTTAATTCTTTTTGTCTTTAATAAAGGGGATGTGAGCACATAACTCAGGGTTGTCTCCATGGCACAGGAGTGCCAGGCTTATGGTCGGGAAGTGGGCAAGGGAAGAAGAGGACGTACCTGCGTAGGCACAGGCACGTACCTTTGTGCTTTGGTGGAGAGAGACTCCAAACTAGGTTATTAATTAATGTAACAGCGTTTGAAAATGCGAAGTTGCACGTTTAAAATTTCAAATGGTGTCTAACTAGACTTAGAGCTAAGGCCACTGGATTTTTAAAGCATGTTTATTTTTAAGGTATGTAAAACTAAAGGGTTTTATCACTTCTGCTGAATGATTTGGTAGATGTTTAAGCAGTTCTTGATTTCAGGAAGCCATTGCTTGCTAGTACGGAAACAAGTTTTCAAGCCGAGCTTTACTAAATACACTTGGGTTTTATTTTTTTTTTCCTTTCAGAAAAGACAAGGGGAAACAAACAAAACACACGTACACACAAAAACCAAACCATGGGGACTGTCCTTTTCTTGCCCCACCATGTGTCATACTTGCCCCCCTTTAAGGAGTAGGAGGAGCAGAAGTTGTGGCAGGGCGGGTACTGATTAGTTGCTGTCAGTCTGCACAGATTAACACCTATTTTTAGGTTTTCGAACCTCTTGAGTAATACTAGTTAAATTGGCACAGGTTAATAAGTTGGGGTCCACAGAGCCTCTTAACTGTTGACTGTGAAATTTGAATTAAAGGGACAGTCTCACTTTGTAAAAACGATGAAAAAAGTTTATATACCAAACATTTACTGTATGTCCATGTTTCTGTGCAAGTGTGTACACACACAGAAGATACATAGGTTTGGAAAACAGAAATTGAAATTAATTACTTGGCACAAACAAGCAGTTGGAGGATCTTTGCAGAATAAATCTGCACTGAAATCAGTTTTGAAAGGAAATGTTTTCTTTCTTTTAATATAAATGTAGCATCTAAAAATAAAACTTAATCTTTATTTTTTCATTCGTTTTCTCCCTGTCCTCCCCCCATTGTATCATTACACTGTTACACTGACACCCACTGGTAAAAGTTGATCTGAGATCAGGATCGTAAACTGAGCCTCTTGATGAAGGGACAGCTGTTATTCAGGAATAAAAACTAAAATGTGGACCAAAAAATAGATTCTTCCCCTTCTTCTTCTTGAAGGAGGAGCATGCAATAGTCTTCATTTTTATTGGGGTTTTTTGGCAAGTTAGTTTGTGGATGCTCCAAACAGACAAGGGAGACTGCAGTGTTTTTCTCTAAAAAACATAACGACATAGGAATAGCCGTATTCAAAGCAGCGTATTTCTAGACATTTATATGACTTGAGGACAGACAACAGGCTGGCACAGATGAGAACAGGAGAAAGGTATTAGTATGTTAATAGCTGCTGGGTTTAATGCTGTTTCCCAGGTAAAACAGCTTGAAGAAAACCAGAAATAATGGTCACGGTAGAAATATATTTGTGTGGGCACTGACCTGATTGTATCAAAGCAGATATGAATGCCAGCTCTGTGCAAGTCTTACTTAGTCTGTTTACCATTTAATTCAAAGTTGTTAGTGGTCTTGAAAGCCACTTGTGTTGGAGAAACAAGGCTTATTTTACTGAATTGTACCACAGCACCAAAATCTGGTTTGTGAGAGTGTCGTTCCATAGCCCTGCCTAGCACAAGAACAATACCACGCAATTATGCTGTTTCAGGCTCTGAAATGGGCTTTCTTCCAAAAGACCCTCCCCTTATATTATTAGACGTGTTTCTATTAATGAAATGATTGATAGAAAATCTTCCTGTGTTTATGTTGTTTGGGCAGCAGTAGCTTGGATTTCCCCTGTCTAGACTAAAATTGTATCCAGTGGAGATGCACGGGACAGCTGTTTGTAAACTCAGAGTGAGACATAACAAATGAGCTGCAGCAAAACCTGTCCGTGACTAGCTTCCTTGTAAACACAGTGATACATTCTTTATTTTAAGAGAAAAGGGGAGCTTTAGTAGAAATAAATACAGAAACAAAATGGACTCCACAAAATATGAAAGTGTTGAAAAGCCCTGCCAGGACTGCACAGTTCAGAAATTAGAACTCTAGCCTTTCACCTTGGAAATTGTAGTTCAGGTCTTTCTTTACATTCTGAGTAAAATGAGCTTAAAATAAGTATAAAAAGTAGTCTCTGGGATTGCCAGAATAGTGTTACAATTGGTGCAGATAACCTAATTGGAAAACAGGGTGAGTGCTGGGATTTAGTTCTTCAGGGAAAGTTACAAAGAAAATCTTTACTGTGGTAGTTGCAAAATATACATATACATATGTGTTTGTGTATATATAAATATATGGGCGTAAAGAAGAAATCTTTGCAAATACAGTCATTGAAGTTGAGGATTTATACGAGGTTTTCATGCCTGATGATGTACTGCTACATTTAATATTACCTTATATGCACACTGTCGTACAGAAATGCTAAGTTTGGAAACCTGCACAAGGCTGTTAGCAATTGATTTGTTTTGCTGTTTCACCTTGAATAACAATAAAAGAATGAAGGGGGGGGTTGCTTTGAAATTGAGACAGGCTGGGAAAAAAAAAAGCGAGCTTGTATCCTGTGATTATCCAGAAGCACCCTTATAGACCCAGAATAAAATTCACAGAACACGTATAAAGCACAATGAAGAATCAGAGTTTGTGAGGAGGTGGCGTGTCAGTAGCCTGCCACATCCTTTCTCCCCTCCTCTTTCCCTCAGTGTCATGTTGTTCTGTTTTCATTAAGAAGCTGCAGCAAACAAATGAGAAGAAAACTGGGGGAGGGGCAAGAACATTTATAGTTCATATTGCAGTATTCAAATAAAATGCTTAAAATGCTATAAACAGTTTCATAGTCATTGTTTATAGACTCTAGAATTTTTAATATTCTAACATGTAATTGAATTCTGAAGCCAAGATTCTGCAATTAATCAGGCTTTTATAAGTGAGCCACTATTTGCTTGCAGTAACTTTGAGAAGAATTTGGACTGAAATTATTTTGTTTGTTTGTTTGTGGCTATAGCAAAAAAGTGAAATGCTGAAGTGGTCAGCAAAATTATATGTTGTGCACTTGCTTGGGTTAGCAAAAGTCCCAAGCTGTATAAGTAGTTCAAGCATTTGAGAAACCTAATTGTTTGATTCCTATATGCAGATTTTGGCTTTGTGTATGTGAATCATGGAACGTGTGTTTTTGGAGGATGTGTTTTCAGGGCTAGTGCTCACTTTCCTCTAGTACAATGTCTAGAGACCTCAAGTAAAATGAAAGAAAAAAGTGCAGACACTTTGTCGGTTGTTCTAAGCTTTTATTATTATGTACCCTACTTAGGACTGAAGTGATTCCTAAGAATGCTTGTATTTTTGCCTACCCCATTGAAATGTTCAGTGTAAAGCTGGACTAGATTTGAGAGCCGGTTTTTCCTTCAGTTCTGAGGAATTGTATTGCTGTTGTGAGCTGGAAGAGTGTGGAGGAGTTATGGCACTGACTGGAGCACTTGTTCTTTCCCAGTCAACTCTTAAATCTTCATACCAGAAGGGTCAAAAACTGGCCAGCTGTGACATCTGAATAATTTTTAAAGCAGTTAATCCAGTCAGAGTGTTTATCAATCTTGTACCATGTGTAGAGGCAATGGGGACACACCACATCCTAAGATAGTTCAAAAGAGAAGCTCTTGTCGTTGGCAAAAATCATGTAATTCACCTGAGTCTTGTTCCACAGATTTACCTTTTCAAGTTAGAGATGGAAACACAGAACACTGCCCAAGGAATTCCTACTGCATGGTTATTTGGCAGGTGTGTAGATAGTTTGTTGTGCAAACCACCCCTTCTAACCACCCTGTGCACTGGATCTGACAATGCCCAGATGATGCCTACATGAGTTGCGCAGATGTTGTCAGCATTAGGCACTGTCTGTGTATGGCATGATATACGGGAGAAGGGGATGGCAGGAAGAGCCTTTGATGTAGTTGGGAGGCTAGGAGCCAAGTTCTGAGAGCCTGTTACATACTGCTGGCAATTGCATTGATCCTTTTCTCACGTAATTTACAGTTGCATGGAGCACCGTGGTTCTCTTGTTAATTGTGTCACACTCATACAGCAACATTAATTTAGCTGAGTGTGCAATATCAGACATGCATTTAGTCTGTTTTAATTATCTTCAGAAAAATATGTTTCAGTCTTTTTTTTGTGTAAAAGTGTAGGCTTTCCTTGCTTTCAGTTGTTGCTCATCTCCTTTTGGATCTGTTCCGATTTTTTTTCTGTTGAAGATGAAAAGGGTCATTTTTATGTTAACTGATCATTTTTCTCAAAATCATGTTTTAAAAAGTCCCAATTCACCAGTCCTACAAGGGAAGGTGGAGAGAAGAAGCACAGGTCTAATAAAGAATTGGTTTCCTCTGACTCAGAATTCGGTTGTGAGCAAGTAGTACCATATACAATCTAGAAAACAAGTATAGAAGAACATAAGATGTATGTAGGGTAGATCTTACGGTGATAAATTTTGCCTTGATGTGATTTGTTGTTTTTTCAAAAAGCACCACTTTTTTTCAGATAAAGCAAGAAGAAAAATGAAATAGTTCTTGTAGGGTGGGAGTTGAAAGTACTGTGGGAAGTGGTGCTAAATTACAAAAAGGTGCTCAAAAAGGTGTTCTTCTTTTCCTGTTATTTTTGAGATTCCACTAGGTTGTGTAAGTTACCCATTCCATTAAAGGTAGGAATAAAGAATGCAATTTACGATTGGAATTGGTTGCAAGACACAGTAAAGGTTTTGAAGTTAAAACTGTTTTTCTGAAACAGAGTGCTCCCTACATTGTGTTTCACCTCGCCTAAAAATTCTTTTTAACCCACATACTCAAAATAATGTTTTCTAAGGTGCAGGAAGCTTTTTCTCCTGAGCACAATAGGAATATGTTGAATCTCTTGAAAACAGTTTCTGTTTTTCAAACACCTTTTCTTTTTCAGCATAGATAATTAACGCCTTCTTCACAGTGCTTGGTGCCCTTGATACATCTGTTACCTTTGACAGATCCTTTCTGTTTGCCACCTCTTCCTAACATGCTTCCAATATTTTCAGCACAAAATAGCTTTGTATCTTTGATGTTGGTTGTACACGGGCTCAATTAAATAAGAAAGCTGCTGACAGAATGGTGTAGAGTTGAAACTTGAAGCTTTGTTTCTGTAAAGATTTTGTCCTTGGTCACTTACCTTCATTTTTTGCTGCAAAGTGTTTGACTTCTTTTCGGCAAGATCGTTAAGACATGCAGTTTTAACTGGGGCTGTGTTTGTTTTCACCTGTACCTGTGGGTACAGGTGCTGTGTGCAGTAATTATGTAGAGATGTAGGTAAAGCAGACAGGAGTACTCTGCAGCTGCAGCCTTAAGCAGCAAAAACCCTTCCCACTCGTGAGTGTGGCTTTAAAACATGCCTTTCTGGAACTTTCTGGAATATTTAGAAGCATTACGGCAATGCAGCTGTTCATTACCACCCCCTAGTTGCTGGTGGATGGCATCTTGCATTTAGGCTGAGGAACCTGACTTTGTCTGGAAGGGGTTGTTGGGGGTGTTCAGAGGGGCCCCTGGGTCACTGAGCTGTGGCAGTGGGAAGCTCCAGCCCTGCTGGTAGAGGGCAGTGACATTTAACCCTTTTTTGAGATTTTTCCATAGCGGTCCCTCTGGAGCCTCACAGTGTGGTAGTGCCCAAAGGCGATGGCTATAGAGACCCTTTGCAGTGGACTTCGTAGACAAGGTTTTATGTTTCTCAGTTTTGAAAGTGGAGAATTAAAATGGAATCACAGTATTGGAACAAGAAAGTGAAAAGTACAAATGGGTTAGAAAAGATGCAGTCACAATACCTAAATAAAAGACTTACTGATGGCAGTAATTGTTACTGTTGATGTCACATGGTATAATGACAGTTTTCCAGGACTTCCCACATATTAGAATGTATGCGGCTGGAATTTTGTTTTTATGATACCTACCACTCCTTTCTTGAGGGAAATTAAATAGCAATTGCTCTGAGATTTCAGGTTATGTACAACAGTCATTTTGATCTCTACATTGTCAAACAAATAAATATCAAAAGCATTTTCAGTGCAGTTACTCTGTTTCATGCAGTGTTCTGGTGTGAAAGAACTAATTGCATGTTACACATCTTTTGCATATATATATGAAAAACAGTATGACAGGAAAATGTAAAAGAATTTGAATATATGCTTACAGAAGGAAAACATGTGCATGGGTATGTGTGTGCTTATATATATCCTGCCTGTTTCATCGCCTAATGACAAGAGCAGATGAGCATGTTACTGCCATGAACTTGCTGTTGCTCCACTTCTGATATGGGATCTATGAAGCAGTAAGTTGTCACAGAGTTGTCAGGGATGGGAGGGTGCCCACAGATAGGTCTCATAGGTTCCCCTGCAGTGAGGGTGCAGTGAGCAGAGATGTACACATCTCAAATGTCAGTTTCTCTGGGAATTGTAATGTTTGTTTCCTGGTGCAAACCTAAATATTTTTGTACTTTTCTGTCTTCTTGACTTTACAGAAATTGCTCCATAGCACGCCATTTTTTTTCTCCTGAGGTACTTCTGATATGTGTAATTCTTTTGTAAGTATTATATCTCACAAGGCTGATTGTTATTGCTTTTAGTTAGCTAATATTTTCTTCTCAGGGATTGGCCTTGTTCCCAGGATTTTGCAAAATATTTGCAAAGGGAGACTAAACCAGCAGGTCGGTCAATAGCACATCCAGCAATGTGTGTTGGGCTCAATGCTGGAAATGCAAATGATTTTTTTTTTTTAAATTGTTGTAAATCAGCTTCCCCAAAAGCACTGATATTTAAGAATAACTTTAGAAATAAAAGCAGGACAGATTTATTCCACTAATCAGGTTTTAAGAACATGATGCATCGTTGTGTTTTATCTCAAACACTGGCTGATCAAGAACAGAGCTGCTTCAGCGAGCTGCGTCCTTGAGCCACTGTGTTGTCTGTACATGCTAATTAGGCGAATTAATAAGCAATTTCTTTGGCATAATAGTTTCCTGAAACATCTTTTCAAACCTTTTTAGCACAAAGTAGCACACAAAGTTACTCTATCATTTAAAGAGGGATCATTTTGTTACTTAATTTGTATTTTTCAACCTAAAAGTTGTGGCTTCAAGAGCTAGAACATTGATCTTTATTATTGCTAGATCCAGTGAGAAAAGAGATAAATGACTGATACCACAAAGAAGAAGCAAAATAAATGAAAGGGAAAGTCTGAGAAAAAGGGGATGCCAGATTTAACGAATAATTACTGTGAACTAGGTCACATGATTTCTAGTTTTTACATATGCCAAACTGTGAGGAGATAGCTTTTACTTAACTGAAAGGCCTGAGTAAGTAGTCTCAACAGCCTTCATATAGAAAGTGAGGAAATTTCAGCTGATCTATCCTTAATTTATGAGCTTTATATTGTGTGACTGTCACACCTTTATTTCAGGCATAGATTCAGGGTCATAACAAAGGTATGTCTTCGGTGTATTTATTCAAGGATTGTCCAGGGAACATGCCCAATACTCCCTTGCTACAGAACTGAAACCTAGCCTGAAGTACATGCATGATTGCAATTAAAAATAAAACTGGTGGCAGGTAGCAGAGAAAAAAGGGCAGGAAGGGTTATTGCAATTGCCAAAGTTTATTCGTGTAGTTCAATGTGCATTTAAAGCTGTGTACACCCTCAGTAAGTCCTTGAAGAACTGCCAGAAACTAATGTGGGTCATGTAGGTTTGTCCCTGCTCCAATGAGGACAACTATCTGCCACAATTACTGAATCCTAAATTATTTGAAAAGGATGGCAAAGGGAGGAGATGTTAAAGCTAGTTAAACTGGATTTCATAAAGATATGAATTACTATAGCCATATTCATCTTTGAAATAAACTAAGGACTTTGAAAAATGAAAACTGGATTAACTTCCTATCACCTTCGTTTAAAAGATGAGTTCAGAACTGGTGGTGTGTGGGTGGGTGGGCTGATGGGAAAACCTTAAAAGCTGAAAATCTGTGCTAGAAAAGGATTATGAGGGTGTATCTGCAGCAAGCACTACAGCATCCTCCATGTTTCATGCTATCCAGGCTATTTTCTGTAGGCAGCTCAGCAAGATTGGTATGTGGAAATAGTAATTGGAGTTAGATTTGCATTGCCCTGTACCTGGGCTAAAGAGACTCACTGAATTGCTGGAACTACAGGAGCAGGGAAAAGTCACCAAGTCCTAAGTAAGTCAGAGGGCAAACGTGGGTACAAGACTTAACAGTTTGAACTGGACAGTGTAACACGGTTTTGTCTTGGCACAACTGAGCAAGAATTTCACCCCAACAGTAAGAAGGTGATTTGCCAGTAGTAATTCAAGAGGATGCACCTGTCTGGCCTCATTCTTTTTAGATTTTGTTATCACGGGGAAGAGATTTCTTTGTAAACTGATTGATCATTACCGAACAGGGAAAACAAAAGTATCGCAAAATGCAAGTATTAACTTGTACATTTGTTTTCTTTCGAGCATATTTTAGAAGAGCCGGAGGCATGCCATTTTAGAAAGCAGGCAGTTGGCAAAAACCCTCTAGGTATCAGAGAAGCCCTGTGCTATAATTTTCCTAGAATAATAATGTCAAACAAATGACAATAGAAAGCCTATAAAATTTGCAGCCAGCTGGGCAAATCCTCATGTGTGAAACACAGAAACTGTAAGTGCCCATATAGAATATTTTGTCTTGATCAGAGCTGCGTCAGTCTACTGCGTCCCTTGCCAGGGTAGCTGTAACCCCCTCACCTGCCAGCTGCAAATAGTGGCTCCACTGGGTGAACGCTGAGAAGCTCTGACCCAAGTTTCAGAACACTGTTAAGTGTGTGCTGTATTGGGAGTTTTCGCCTGGGTAGTTAAATACAGATCAATGATCCTTTTCGGCATTAATGTTAATAGAATATTACACGGGATTCGGCATGCAGCAGAAATTATTATCAGTGCTTATTTTCTGATTGCCCCAAACAAGGTGGAGAGGGCTTTTGTAACCCATGTCTTTTGTGAGTTAGTTATTTTGTCCTTGTGTACTTGCTACTTCATATTCTGTTGTTTGGATAGCGGTGTGGGCATTAACTGTGGCTGTAATTTCTCCTCTTAATGGTATTCCACTTCCCATGACTCCTGCTTAGTTTCACCTAATCCTATCTCAAACAAAGTCTTAATGAGCCAATAAGGATCAGGGCTGAGCTGAGGACTGAACCAATGCTGAATATGGCTTTGAAGAAGACTAAATTATAGTAATTCCTTGTGTCATCTGATCACTGGGTTGTTCAACTTTGTTCTGAAAAGGCCATGTTCAGCATTGCACCTCAAGGGTTCCATCTATGTTTCTACTCCTTTTCTCTTTGGGAGGTAAAAATGACTATGTGTAATTTACTGTAAGTCTCTTGGTCGCCTTGCAATATTCTTTGTCAAACTGTATGTATTCTTTGTCTGTATGAGTCATTTATTGAGAAACAAAATAAAACTACTGACAAAGTCTCATTACTTCTGACAAAAAGAGACTCAAGGCTACTCCCCATTTTGTTTCAGGGTACTCCACATGTTACTTATTGGGTTCTTCAGGCTGACATGATGTTTATGAATTCTTTCATCTTGTAAAATAAATATTAAATGCTATTCTATTTGACCATTAAATCATATAATAGTACATAAGCAGTAGTGGTCTTGGCCACAGCTGCCCATTTTGGAAACTGTGTAAGTTGTGCAGGGAGGTGGGAAGTTCACCTTGTCATGCACTGGTAAGGTTTCTGGACCCCATCCTGGCCAGCCCCAGGAGACTGCACTTGGACTGGGGGCAGCAGTGGGGGAGCAGGCTGTAGGAAGGGTCAATTTCCTGGGCAGGACAGGCATGCTTCAGCTGTTGGATACTCCTGCTTAAACCACTGATTGTGTCTCATGTAATTGATCCACAGTGTATGGCTAGTACACACACTCCCTAGAATACTACTACTTCATTTACCCTTACCACTTAAAATAGCCTTCTGCCCCAGAATTGCAGGATACTGCAAGTGTGGTTTGAGTTTGTTTATTAGAAGCAAAAAGTCTGTTTGGCTCTTTAGATAAACTGGAGAAAAACACCAAAGAACAGTGACCAAAAATTGCTTTTACATAGAAACAAAATACGGGGCAAACAGCATTCAACTATAGCACTGTATTTTGAGGAGTGAAAAGTGTGGATTGGAGCAAAGATTCAGAGCATTGCCTAGGGGAAAGCTGCTGTATCTCATACAGATATAAATATGTACACGAAATCAACAGTGCTTCATTTAAGAGTCAAGTCTGCATTTTTTAGTGATGCAGTGAATTTTTCACTGTAAAAGAAAAACATCCCACCTACCCAAGATATTTACATGTGTACACTCAGAACAACCAGCTAAAATAGAAAATGTTTAGCTGCCACAAATAATTATATAATGGGAAGTTCTTAATTAACATCAGATTATGTTAAAGCAGTAATGAATGTCTTGTTCATTTTTTAATGTATTGGAATGGAAGTGATATATATTCTGAAGACAATCAAGGGAAAGATGTTGCTTGCCTGATTCTTAAGGTAATGTTCCCTTTTGCTGGGGTGATGTGGGTGCTGATTGAAGTACACGAGCATTCCCACTAGAGGGGGGTCCACTCAGCCTAGGTTGCAATGCATTTGGCTGCTGCGGTTTTTTTTTGGTTTTTTTTGGAATCTCAGCATGAGGAAAACCTCATGTTGTCCCACATCTTGTTTCAGTCCTTTATGTTGTGTATCTTATGGTGTCAGCAGTTACTTGTCTCTTACTTAACTTGTAACTGTCTTTTTTACAAGGATGTGAAAATCCAAATGAATGGACTAACACACTAGTACACGGTTAAACACAGTAGTAACAAAGAGTACAGAGGATGTTTCATTGCATCATCTGCAAGGTGAGGACAGTTATTTGTCACAAAAGTGGTGTAATCATTCTTGGAAAAGTAGAAGCAGTGTTATCAGACCTGTTCAATAACATTTTTAATTAGAATTGTTATCTATGCTAGCTTCACTCCAAGCCATTTTACTGTCTCTATGAGCCTTATGTTTCTAAACATAAGAGAAAATATTTCTATATGTAGAAGAGACTAAGAGTATAAACCAGCTTAAACTTCTTTACTCTTTGATGTCAGAGTTTGTTCCTCCTCTCAGTTTCTTGGTGAAAAGAAGGATTGAGTTTTGTACATGTGCTGTTCATTGTGCCATGTTAATTAATGTGTTTTGGAACTGTGGCAGTCATAAACATTCTCTTGGCCCTGAGCAAGAGCTTCCTTAGCAGAGCCCAGGTGTTGACAGTACGCCTGTGCTCTACACTGAGGGCCCTGGCATGTGAGGTGGCCTCTCTGCAGTTGGGGTGCAGTGCAGAGCCCAAACTAAAACTCTTCCTGGTCTGTGCTGGGTTGATGGCAGGGGTTCCATGCTATCCCATCTATGCCATGCTCCTGCAGGGCAGGGGACAGGCAGCCCTGGACAGGCTCAGTGGGGCTGTCCACCTAGCTGGGACCCTTGAGAAGGAGAGGAATGAGGAAGGGGACAGCAGGGCAAGGGAGACAGAGTGTACTGGGACTGGCAAGGCATCAGCAACCCTGGTGATTTCGAAGAGTCAGAGAGGGACCCAGTGGCACAAAGAAGGCTCAATTTTTTTTCCTAATGAATCTCCATAATAGAAATGTAGCAAATAAGCATCCACTCTCTACAACTACCTGAAAGGTAGAACAACTGAGGTTGTAGCCAGATGGGGGTCACCCTCTTCTCCCAGGCAACAAGTGACAGGACAGGAGGACATAACCTCAAGCTGTGCCAGGGGAGGTTCAAGTTGGACCAAGAAATTCAAGGAAGAATTTCTTCACTGAAAGGGTGATCAAGCACTGAAATGGGCGGCCCAGGGAGGTGGTGGAATCACTCTTCCTGGAAATGTCCAAGAAACAACTGGACATGGCACTTAATGCTGTGGTCTGGTTGACATGGTGGTCTTCAGTCAGAAGTTGGACTTGATGATCTTGGAGGTCTTTTCCAACCTTTATGATTCTATGATTAATGGGACTGGAGAAAGCATCTGGGGTATGTGACTGCATAATACTAGATGGAGAAAACTGAGTGAGTTTGAACAAGTTTTGGGGTCTATTGAGTGGTGGTAGCTGGATGTTGTACTAAAACAGTAAGCCTAGTGAAAATGAGCATTCACACTTCAGATGTGTACCACATTAACCCTAACCAAGATGCTTCTGATTGTGGAATGACTTTTTTCAGAAGCCACATGAGCATCTGAGTAGGACACTGTATTGTGACAAGCAGTCATACTGTTATTTCCAATCCGATGGCTGATTATTCTTTTTGGCCCTGGGCAAATCACTTAACCCTCTGTCTGTTTCTTCATCTGTAAAATATATTATGGATATTTATCAGTCTCACCAGGACTGATTGTTTAATATTTATAAAGTGCCTAAAGGATTAGAAGCTTAATATAAGGAGCTAATACATATCATATCATTTTAGATTGATTTTATTTACTTGAATTTTTTTTTCCCTGCCTCCTACTGAATGAGATGCTATTTTATAGCCTCGTACTGCCATTCCTAATTAGCTGGACAGGTCACAATTGGAAACTCCAGGTCCATTTTCTTCATTTCTTCCTAGTTCCTATGAATGCTTTATCTCCCTCCCCCCCTTTTTTTTCTCCTCCCTTTTTTAATTTATAGATGAAGAAATACCATATGTTGCTAGATCATGACATAAATATATTTAAGTGCTGCCATCATTGTTAGTTTATCAGCGTTTCCATTATAAACCCTCTTGTTCAGGGGTTTATAATTCTGACATTATAACATGCTTCAGGCTGAAACTTCACATTCATTTTTTCCCTCTTGATTTGCTTTAAATCCTTCACTCTTCTTAAGTTAAACTGGAGATTAGATACATTAGTTATAGTTCTACTAGTTGTATAAATTATAATGCAGCAGTAGGCATTTTAAATAGGATGTAAATCAGAGAAATAGAGAATTTCCTAGTTGTTATACTGTGAGCCTGAGACTAGAGATCTGGGATTCGTTTCATGAGTGTGTCCCTGGCTTGGTACATGGCTGCTAAAAATTATTTAACCTCTTTCTGCCTCACTCTTCTCTTTCTGTATTGGGATGATGACATTTCTGACTTCACTGGTGTATTGGGAAGCTTAATTAATTAGAATTCATAAAAGCACTGAGATTCTCAGGTGAAAGGTGCTGAAGTGTGAAGTATTTTTAAGGAGTCTAATGAAAAATCGGTGTGCCTGCTTTGCTACGTCTGTTCCTGTTGTCACAGATTAGCATGTATCAACTCTAGAGCTGTGCAGTGTGCGGCAACCTGCGAGGGGTTTGATCTGGAGCACCACTCGATGAGCTGGCAGCTTGCTTTTCGCAGGCTTTCAAACGTTCACTGTATCTCTCAGCCAGCTGTTCTTGGCCTTTGCCTGGGGAGCTTGTGTTCCCTGAATTCTACAGTTTTCAAAGAATTCTCTAGCTCAAGACAGGACAGGAGCCTGGAAGCAAGACCTTGGCTGTAGAGTTTCCCCTTATTGCTGTTCCACTTGGTGCTGGTGCAGGAGTGCCTAGCCTGGTTAGAAGGTAACAGACAGGGAAGAGTTCAGGTGTTTCCAGCTTTTTTTTTTTAACAGGGACTTATCATGGCGATCATTCTGGTTGTGCTCAGGCAGCTTTTTGGTGTAGTCAGAACTCCATATGGAGAAAAATGTTCCAGCTGTAGTACAGTAAATTCTGGGACATTGACAGGCACTCTTTATGTCACTCATGTGGAGAAACCTTGTTTGTGTCACGAGGGATGCTTTCCAAGTTTCCTCACTTGAGGATTTCTATTGTCAGCTGTTAGTTTTGCACATCCTATCATATGCAGGTTTCCTAGGGTTTATCCAGACTGGCACCTTCGTTTAGAGATCTCTTCTTTGCCTGGCCTGTGGTGCTGTGCTCAGGAGAGAGAGGTTCTTGGTGGTGGCTAAATTTGAAATTATCTTTCTCCTTATAATTTCAGGTTGAAGTCTTGGCCTCCGAGGATGCTACATTTGGACACAAGGTGTGTAGTTTGGTGTAGTTTTGTTATATAGGTCCCAACAATATGAATTGTTGGATGTGACGCCACAGAAAATGACAATTTTTAACCTGAGAATTGAGAATACTGTGACTTGCATCCATCAATTCAGAAACTTTCCCTTACCTGTGGTAATCTTAGAATAGCATACAGGCTGTCTTAATCCTGTTCTTGGTATAAAACCTGTGAGCAAGTTTTACTTGGGGAAACCCATGTGGAAACATGGAAGGCCAGCTTAGCAGTAGTTTTAACATTGGACTTGCCCAAATGCTGAATTTGTTCTTGTTCCACAGATTTGCAACTCAGAAATTGTACTTGTCTGCTTTGCAGTCTGCTTTGTTCAGGCCCTTTTTCACAGAGCATCTCGAGTAGAAGGTAGTTCATTGAACAGCTGCATCACCCTGTGTTCAATTGTAGATCATTGTGTGGCAGGCAGTAGGGCGTGTTGGAGAGACTACTTCAAACCTGCCCAGCGACATGGATGGGCTGTGTTCTACTTCATACTCAAGTTTCTTTGGCCAGTGAGCATTATGGTGATGACCGCTGTCTTTAACTGAGCACTAGTAGTAGCTGATTTTAATCAGGGCAGATTGTGTGTAGGCTATATCTAGTTAGCCAGGAAGAGATGGAGATGGGAAGAATGAGATTGTAGGAACAGTAGGCTAAATCATGATGATGAAGAGTTTCCTGCTGCTGAAGGCCCATATGCTGTGATGCTACTACAGGTGAAAAAACAGCAGTGCTATTACTGTTAAGGTAAAAAAGAACAGCAAGAAAATACTAAGTTCTCCAGGTTTATTTGGAATACAATAAACAAAATTAAGCAGCAGGAAAAAAAAAGCTTTAAAAGCACCTAAATATTCATGATGCCAGAATTTACATTGTGTCTGTATTGTACATTTTTATGTTGATATGTGATAAAGTGATTTCAATAAATTATTAAAAAACAAACAGAGCTACTCTGGTATTATTTGAAGTATATAACATATGGTAGTCTGCAGTATTTTCTGATTTTTATTTAATACCCAGCAAGCATACAAAATATTCATTGAATATTTAATAAACCTGGAGGGTCAGCTCTTATGAACTCATCTCCATAATCCTTCAGACTAGGTGGGTAAATAGAAATATTACTGATGATTATTGTAGCAAATCGCTCTTAGAGCTAAAGCACTGTGGAGGAGGCTTTAAGTTTTTCTCATGGCTAGATTTATAAAGTGTTTTTATGTCTTGTGGTCATCTTGATGGACATCCTTTGAAACTCCTTTTTATTAAATTTTAAGAGTTTTCTGTTGCTGAGATTGAGTTTAACAGAACTGAGTCAGTACTGTTGCCAACTCTGATCATCATTGTCAAGAGTCCCAAGGATCTTTTTTCCTAAGATTCATCTTGAAAACCATCAGGATCTTTTAAACTCTCTTGTAAGAGTAGCTTTCTGTTATATAGTGAACTGTGTGTGTCTAGGTATGCCGTGTATTTTTTATCAATCAAAAAGAAAGCTAAATGTATCATCCAAAACTTGTTAATCCCAGAATTTATTTTTGCTGTCTATTTAGACATGCTGCGAAAGCACTTTCTTCCCTCCTCTCCCTTAAGAGATACTTTCTTTACTGTCTATCTCAATGACAAATAAATGCTAGTGTCTCTGTTACATTAACAGATGAGTTGATATACCAACAGAGAATGTGTATAAGCAATTTTTTTAAAATGAAAAATTTAAATGAAAATTAATTTTATAAATTAGAACATAAGTTGAATACCAGATAACACAACTGAGAAGGATGTAAGGTTAAAAATTTGCACCATGCAAGGCTTTTCTTGGTACCTGCTTTTAGCCTGAATTTTCCTCCAGGGCTATTGTAGACTGTTGAGGGAAGCTATCTTTTTTGGGTTTGGGTAGCATATGTCTCAGCTTGAAACATTGTAGGGCCCTTCTGTATGCATGAGCAGAAGCATAATTTGCTGCAGGGGATGACTATTCTTTTGACTACATCCATTCCACCTATCCTTAGATGCCACTTAGTTTTACACTGTTGACAGGCTGTGTTGCCTGTAGATACATACAAGAATACTGTCTTTTTATAAAGGATATTTGTAGACTATGGAAAGAACGTACAATGTCATTCATTATTCTTAAATTCTCCATGATTTCAGTCTCATAGTAAATATGCATAGTGGCAGCAAATGGGGCTGTTTCCCAGGAAAAGGTTCTGAATGAGACATCAGAACGTTGTTCAGCTTCACTGTAGTTATCATTGGCAAAATGAAGATCTGGACTGTAGTTATCATTGGCAAAACGAAGATCTGGCTGATGTAGTCTGCCCCTTGAATGGTTGAGTCTTGGATGATGATCATCATCCTTGTAAGTGTGTGCGGAAATCGGCTACAGGATGCTTTTGATACAAGTTATGCATATTGACTGAGACAAAATAAATCTTACTTTAGAGAATAAAATCAAAACAAAAGAAATTGTGTCAAACTGTCAAAATACCTAAGGAAAAGGCGCCTTGAAGTACCAAATCCTATCTTTACTCCTTAAGCATGGAACCAGATACGAATTGCGAACCATTAATAGTAGTCCTTAAAAATGTTTCTGCAGTCTTCCCCAAACAAATGTAGGACATAAGGCATTTATTGGAGTAAAAATGACATTTTAATATGAACTTCTATTATTTTCATTTTGTGCATATGTGAGGCCAGTACTGTTTAAAAGGCCGTGAAAATCTAAGCATATTTCAATCAGTTTAAATAAAAGTTGTCATTTGATAAGTATAAATATGTACAGATTTGATTGCATTGCTGTCCAAACCTTTCTTCTGGTTGAATAGAAGGAAGCAAACCCATTCAACTTTCTGTGCAACTAATTTTACAGGAGGAAGCTGTTGGTGTGCTGTAATAGCTTTTTCAGAGATGGTACACGTGGTGTTTACTTTAATTTACATATGTGTTTGTGTGTGTGTGCTTGAATGCATGTTTGTTTTTAAAAAGCCTTCCAGCTTTTGACTGGTTCTTTTGTTCCAGTGTTTAGAAGGGTTGTGATATATGCATGGTTGTGTATGGAGAGATGTAGGGGAAATGACCATAGCAAATCATGAAAAGCTGATAGGTGATCTTGGACAGGCTTAACAGTTACACCTGGATTGTTCAAATTCTGCTGAGCATTAACTTAAATATATAATAAGTTCTTCAAAACCATAGTTGCCGAGAAACTAACATAGAGTGAGAGTGAAGAGATGGAGTGCTGTCTGCCGGAGTCTGCAGTCAACACACAGCAATGTATTTCAAAGCTGGAAACTCTTTGAGTCTCATTAATCTTACTAAAGCCTAATGATGATGTGTAAAATACTAACAGTACCAATTTATTTTGTGTTTATTTTAGCTGAGTAGGAAGTTGTATTTTAGCAGATGGGACCAGTGTTTGCAGATGGCGGAGAAAATAGGAGGAATAAAAAGATGTGAAAAAGAAAGGAAAAAAAAAATAAGGTGCCCAGGGCAGAAGAAAAAGGTAAAAGGTTTAACCATTTTGAATGATGCTGATTTAAAGACCAAGGCAATGAACAAACAAAAATAAGAGTGTGTGAGTTTTTAAAATCCTCCTAAGAGGTTCAGATGCGCAGTTTCCATTAGAACTTTTTAATCCCTGAGGTAGAATTGAAAATCTTAGTCTGAAAGGTTGGTCATTATATAAAGATTTAACCCACATTTTATTGTTGCAGGAGCCACATGTTGGCATCAGGTGGAATTAAGGTGTCAAATGCAGTAGCACACACTTCATACAGGCTGCAAATCTAGCCCTATCTAGAGAACAGGATGCCTGACTTAAATATTTGTGCTCGGTTTACTCTCCTTTCCCTCCCTTTCCTTAAGGCTTTTACTGTCAGCATCTACCTGACCCAAATAACGTAGGGTAGAGGAGGCTTCATTCGGTTAAGCCTGATGAGATCACCTCGCGCACGTGTCACAACCTGTCCGTGGACCTATGGAGTGCCATAAGCCATGTTTGCAATGCCGGCCACAGAGCCCGCCCTCCACAGCTAATGCCGAGGTGCAGTGATCCCAGCTTAGTGCTGAATTAATATAAATAAGTTTGTTAATGGCAGTCCAGCAGCTACATGTCAGAAGGCCTGCAACTTTGTGCAACAGGAAAAGAGACACTTATGTTCCCACAGTGGGGGAGCTCCACCAAGAACAGGACTCTCCTATTTGGTAGCGAGCTTTAATCCTTCCATTGTGTGTCATTTTAAGCTGTGTTGTGATGTAATTGGCTTAATCATTACTATTATGTTGCTTTGCACAAGTTAAGATTGTAATTTGACATATGGAAATAAATGGCAACTGGATTAGTGATTTGCAGGTGTCATTTTAAAATGGGGCAGGGAAGACAGCCTTTCATATTTTGCAAGTGGTGTATTTGCTAATGTACAGAGGCAGAATTAACCACACAACTGCATCTTATGCTGGTTTGAAGTAGGAGCAAGCTTCACCTGTTCTTTTCTGGGACTGTGTACTGCTGGGATTGAGGAAAAAGAATCTCATTCCCGATGGATGTGTTCACTGTAGGAGTGATTTTATGTTTCCTTTGTGGAAGACAAATACAGGAGTAAAGCTTTCTCTTTGATCGAGAAATCAGCATAATGGAGAGACAGCTCTATTAAAGTAATGCAGCACGGGTGGTATTTCTGATGTGGATGTGTCTGTGTGGTGGAGCTTCCAGCATTGTTTGTAGAACTAGCCGTATTTTTGCTTTATGACACAACATAAAGTGATGACCTTGTCTCCATAATTTAGTAACTCTGCAAGTTGTTTAGAGAGTCTATTCCTAAGTCTGTTAAAGTATGTGCTGCTGGATTGCATTTTTAAAATGCTCTTTCTCTGGTATCGGATATATGTTTTTAAGAATCAAATGTGCTCAGGACTAAAATATTTTTCCTCCCAAACATGCTATTTCTACATGAGTTTATTAGGGTGTTTTTTGGGTTGCTTTGGTGGGAGGGTGTTGGGTGGGGTGGGGAGGGGAGGTTCATGATTTTGGTGGTGGGGTTTTGCTTTCCTCCACCTTGCAGATGCTGCATTATTGCAGCAATCAGCACATCATGGTGCATCTCCTGTAGTCTACTTATTTTCATATCCCAGATAGCAGAAGTTCAAATCGCGAGGGTAAATTGAGGTACACAGTGTAGCTGTGTGTCAGCTTCCTGGTTGGAAGCATAGGACATCAAAAGGCGGCTAACTGTGAGTTATGACTGGGCAAACCTAGAAGGAAACCGTTGTTCTAGCAATATCTGTAACACAACCCTTGAGCTATGAGATGGAGATGGTATGAGATAAAATTGAGAAACATGTTCTCAAGAGACTTTTTTTTTTAATGTATTAGCTTGATTGCAATAAAATAGTACTTCTTGGAAACAGGAAGAAAATAAGCCTTTGAAAGAGAAGAAAAAGTAGACAAAAAAATTTGTTCTCTTTTAATGCTTGCCTTGTTTAAGACAGCTTGCTTTTGTTGAAGACTGTAAGCAGCCTTTGCTCCTGCCATCTGGTGGTTGCTAATAAAAGTTGCATCTTCAAAGCCAAATTAAATTGTTTTAAAGCCAATTAATCCTTTTCAGAGGAGAATGTTTTCAAGGGTCAGAATTATCTCTGTCTTGATGTGTTGACAGTTGGATTGTCTGTGTGTACTTAGAATATGGGAAAATACAGAGAAATGAGTCCTCATTTACTTCTGTCTTCGCACTGTTGACATAGTTAGGAACCTGGGGGTTGTAAATAAGATTTTGGATTTGTTTTAGCTTAGAAAAAGTAGATACTCATATTAACCTCCAGTAAATTTGGTTTTGCTACTCATAGCAGAGTTAGGATTGCATGTGTCCCCAGTTCTGTTGTTCATTTCTTTGTGGTCTTGTTTCTCCTGAGGTGTTCAGATGACTAAGAGGATTTTCCAACCTTTTTCTTTGACTCATTAAGTTAAAGTTGTGTTTTGGGGTTGCTGAAGTCTCCTGAGCGCCTCTGTGCTGGGTGTTTTCCAAGAGTAGAGAATGGCATTATAGCAGGGAACAAGGTGCTCTTTTTATATTCTTAGGGACCCCTTACAGATGTATCAAAGTGTTTTGAACTAAGTAGCAGGAACTTGAACAGGTTTCTTCCTGAACAACCTATGCATATCACTGCTATGCTATTTGGGACAGCCCAAGAAAACACAAAACAGAGAAATTGTGATCATATATTGGAAATTATATCTACATAATCAATAGTTCTTAATGTCTGGTAAGTTTAGTCTCAGTAAATACCTCTGTGGTTTGTGGTTTTTTCCCCCAATTAGTTTAATACAAATTAAGAGGCACACCAAGAGATTTATGGCCATAAGTTTGTCTCTACCCATCATACAGTCCTAACTGTGGTCCAGCTTTGCCCTGAGTACTGCAGACAGTAGAGGAGTGTATCTAACCTCCTTGAGTATGGAGGGTGATTCCAAACAGCACCCAGTTGTGATGCCCCTCTCCTCACAACTTCATCCCGCTTCCCATATGGAGAGGATTTTAAAGCTCTCTGGGAGGATGGAAAAAGTGCAGGCTTCTTGGAGGTCATGATGCCTCCTTGTGCAGTGGAGGTGGGTCTGGACAATTCCATAACAATGCTGCATGAAGAAGAAAAAACGAAATGATACATAGAGTAGGAGAAAAGAAGCTATGTTAGCTGAGAATCTCCACTTGTCAGAAAGTCAAGATTGGCTGGATAAATGATGTAATAAGAGTTGGTTCTCTTCTCCTTGTGCCTTGTGCCCACACTTCTGTAGTCTCTGGAAAGACAAGGGAGGCTTTTGGAAGCACCTGTCTCCTGTGGCAGTGTCCTGTTACTTGGTTACTTAGTTTCTTGGATATTTCCTTCTTTCTTCTCTTGTCAGTGATCCAAACTAATCATAAATACGTGTTTAATGTTCCTTTTCAGCATGAAGCATCTCATGGTACCTGCAGAATAAATACTGATGGCCTCAGGGTTAGATTTAGGCAGTTTACATGGGTATGTGGTAACGTTTATTTTACAAAGCTCGCAAGCGCTCTGTGGCAAGCTGGGGTGAGCACAGATGGTACACATGCCCTGCTCAGCACTCTTGAACATTGTTGGCCTGTGGTTTGCCCAGTGCCCTGCAACCAGCTGGGATTAGTGCTAAGAATATGTAAACTGCTGCCTTTCTTCCTACATCATCCCTACTTTTGGACATGCATAAATGTGGTCAACAGCTTTCCTCTGCAGCACTGCACCACTTTAGGTTATCAAATGTGATTACCTAAATACCCCCAAATATGATAATCTAAATAACCCCAAAATGTGGCCCCAGTGTGAATGGGGCCACATTTTGGGGTTTGATGTGAATTTAAAGCTCCCATTGCCTTTCTGAGAGTACCAATGTGGAGTTTTCAAATGTGTATGCAATTCAAGGCAACTGTTAGGTATTTACTCAAGTGATGTCTGTAAGTAAGAATCATGGAATGGTTTGGATTGGAAGGAACCTTAAAAAACATGTAGTTCCAACCCTCCTGTCATGGACAGGGACAGCTTTCAACTAGATCACATTGCTCAGAGCTCCATCCAAGCTGGTCTCGAACACCTCCAGGAATGGGACATCTACAGTCTTTCTGGGCAACTTGTTCCAGTGTCTCACCACCCTCGCAGTAAAGGCTTGGCAAGTAGTTTTGCATTTCTACATGATGAGTATCCCTCTTTGGGCAGTCCTATGCCTGTTTAGATTGCCACTGTATTAAAATGAACTGCTGCAACATTGAACCAGCAGCAGCAGCAATCCATACGTCCTCCTGCTGCTTTTATGAAAAGGCAGTTTGTTGTACGGTTTATCTTTTCCAAACTCCATGGAAATGCTAGAAGAGTGCAAAATTTGGTACTACTTTCATGGTGGTAATGTGCGTCACCTCAAGGATTTGAACCCACCATTTAACACTAGTCACTACATTGCAGCGATTTAAGTTACTACCAGAAAAAAAGAATTTATTTTCTCAGTCTTCCTTCTGTTACTCATTAAATTTTAACTGGTGGGCGCACTCAGGCATCCTGAGTCTGGTGTGCCTGAGCTGTCTGGCTGGGTGTGCTGCTCAGCATCCTCCCTCGCTCAGCTGCCTCCTGTTGACATGTAAACGGGGGTGATGCTTGCCTGATCGGGCAGGTCTCTTAGAGTTCCGTGTGGCCCCTTTGATTTACACTGCTGGTTTGAACTTTGAGGGAGTATCAGGTTTACCAAGAAGTCATCTAACAATCAGAACACAAAATTTGCTTGTAAATACCTGCACATTTTAAATAAATGTTGAGGCAGGTGGTCTCTTTGTTTAGGGGTGGGAAGAGGGCAGTTCAGAATATTTGCAAATAATTTGCTGTTCCTCCTTGAGACGAGCAGGTTAGACCAGATTTCTTTTTCTTCTGTAAATTCTACCTGATTACAACTGGTGGGACCAGAACTGTGCCCTCCAGCAACCAACCCCACCTTACTACAGAACGCATGCTCTCATTCAGATTGGGATTTAAAAAACAACAACAAAAACCCTACAAATACTTATTTTTTTATAAAGCTACTGTTAATGCGTTCACCTTTTTTTTTTGAATAGCATATTTTTTTTAGCAGAATGAAATACACATATAGAAAAAGATTCTGATTCTGAAATCAGATTTCAGAATTGGCTTGTTAAAACTAATTCTAGGTTTGAAGAATAGGAATTGCAGAGAGGAGCATGAGGAAGTTGTTGGCCAGACAGATGTGATTCAGGTTTTCATTTCCCCTATTTTTTTCCTGAGACAAGGTCAGGTGTGTATCATCGCTCAGAGCTGTGCTTTGCTGGGAAAAGTGCTGTTGACATGTTGCAGATTTCAAGAGGAAAAAACAGTGACAATAATGCAAAATCTTAAGCTTTTTACTGAACATAGAATTCTTTTACAAAAGGCATAAATTTTTAACTTTGAAGCTTCAATTATTTCAGTTTGCTTTTTAAGAATTTCTTGTGACAGGGTTTTCTAGTGAATTGGGATATTGATGGATAATTTTATTAGATTAGAATGACACTGAGAAATCTTGTTTTTCAAGGTCATTCCTTTGATTTTCTTGGTGAACAGTTAATTATACCGGGTCTTCATATTTTCTTATATAGGAGGATCAAGATTACAGATAGTTTTGACATGATTTTCATACTGTTGCAATGCGTTACATTGTTTTATACTATACATATGTAAACCATTGTGACAGATTTCTAGTGTAACAATCATTCTGTGTGTTTTATGATTTTACTGCTAAATCCTTGCTACGTGAAATAGACAACAGACAAATTTATAATCTCTTTATTAAAACTTGCCCTACCATTTTAATCTGAAGCAAAATAAGCATTATTTGTTCCGTTCGATTTAATGTGACTGTTTTCATTCCATCATCCAGTTCCGTCCCCCACTTATCAAGATCTGTTCGAATCTCCCTGAGCCTCCTGAGAAACTTCCTCACAGTGTTATTCCTTGTGTCAGAACTGATGTACTGATTACCTTGTACGTGTAATCTATATCTAGGATGGTTTTACAACTTCAGTCCTTTTTCAAGGGCTATGCTCCAATGGAGGGATGTACACCTTAAAACCATCTGTGGGAAGAGCAGTTAGAATACATGCTAATGTAAAAATTAATAAATGTATTTTAAGAAATGAGTTAACTACTGTTTATGAAGGAAATCAATGAAGTGAATCATGTGGAACTGGTTTTTGTTGCATCAAAATAACTAAATACCATTATAGCACATATGATTGCTGCAAAAGCTTTACAGTAATGTAAGTATGGCTGTTTATGTGCGTATTAACTTGTAGTTTTTTTAGCTGTGGTGTCTGCAGGATGCTGCCAAGGTCAAAGTTGTTAAGCTTCCCCAAGTAGTACTGAGGAAAGGAATTACGTTAGGTAAAGCATTGGGGTTTTTTGTTTGAGTAACCTCTGTTTTTTGATTTTTTTACCAGCCGTGTGGTATGGAAATGGATCTTGAAGGGGAAATTGTGGGATGCTGGGTTTGGAAATGGCATGGAATTAAGGAAATAGGATTAGGTCTTTGGTGGAACAAATGTTGAAGACGATGGCGATACTCTAGGGATCCTGTGTGTTGTTTGTCTTAGTTATACAGAGGTTTGAAAAGTGAGAAGTTCAAACTTGATACAGTGAGCAAGGGAAAGCTAATGGAGCACATTAAAAATGCAAGCTGACCTAGATATCCTGTTGAATGGTGCCATGTGGTGTGCAGCTTTATATGGCAGGCTGCAGCGCCTTGTTGACCAAAATAAAAGCTAAGGAAGCTGATAATACTGCATTGTTTTCAAGTTCAAAGAGAAGATAGAAGAATTGGGCTGTCCTGTTTCATAGGTGACCTTAAGAAAAACAACACTTTTTCAATATGAAAGCAGCTATTGATTTCTGTTAAATGTATGCAACATTTGTTTTTTGAAAAAATTACAGAAATTACTTTTGAGGAATGGTCAAGGTGCAATGCCCCTCTGCCACAGGTGTGTCTGCTTTCTGCTCTGTTCTCTTAAAGCTGCATATACACAGAACCCTGGAAGAGGGCAGAGAAGTTAATACTATGTTAAGAATTAGTTGATCAGAGCTGAATTCTTTCTCTCTGGAGTATGATGGTATTCAGAATGAAAAAGTGTGGCAGAATCCAGTCATTTATTTTATGGTACTTAGTTCCAGATTAACTTTTAAGAAGTGTTTTAATAGGTGTGAAAGTATCAGAAAATGTTAATATGATACTATTTTTCAGAAAATAGTAAAGTAACTTTTAGCTGCCGTTTTAAACTTAATTGTAAGTCATTCATTTTAGTACTGAGACAGTTTCAACTTGGAATTATCTTAACTTATTTATAAATACCAAGAAAAGCTTATAGAGGAAATGTTGACATCCCCCTCCTCCTATCTCCCCCCATCCCCTGCCTTGCACCTGCCTTAGCTCACCTTGAACTGTGTAAATGCAGGCATATATCATTGGTAAATTCTATACTTTTATACGACTAGGCAGTTTGAATTTTTTTTTTCCTAAGGCTGTATGTTATAATGCATTTTTAGTTGGTAGAATAATAGTAAAAAAGGCTTGCATGTACCTGTGATGCATTTGATTCCTCCCTGCAGTGACTCATTGTGGATCTCTTACAGCTAAGTGCTTGTTCCTTGTGATCAGAGGAAAATGCTACACACCTTCTGCTTCGTGCCTATTAAATTCAAGTTTCTATTGTAGGCAGCATTACACAGCTATCTTTGAGAATTAAAGGGGAGAAAATATCAAGAACAGTAAGTGATGTGAAAATTCAAAGAGCCACTTTGTTCCCCCTCAGCCCTAATTTTGATTTTTAATGCATTTCTGTTCTCATGCTTGCTTCTTCCAAATTTACAAATTTTTCTTCTGTTCAAAGCTCCAGCCTTTGATACTGTGTTGAAATTAATGACCATAATGGCAATAGCACTTTTCTGTCTCCTGGAACCTAAATGATGGCTACCAACCTTTTAAATCCTGTTATGTTAAAGATAACATATGGTTCCTTTATCTGGACCAGTATTTTGAGTTGAAGAAGGGATTGTTTTCTCCAATTTTGTTATCATTTTTTCCCCTCACCTTTCTCATTCCCTGAGGGACTGGTCTGGAGAACAAAGTGTCCGTGTTCCTGGGAACAGAAATAGATTGTTCCATTCATAATTTAGTGGTCTATTTCTGTTTGGCAAAGTTAAGCACATGCTTAACTTCAGGTCTTTGATTAAATCTCACTGACTCCAGTATGACTTAAATACTTAGCAAAACTGTGACTTTTATTCCTATTTCACCACCACATCATTCCTTCTGTCTCATTGCTCTTTTCTTTCCTGCCCCCCCCTCTGCCATGCTGCAAGTTGACTGTGCTTAGTGTCAGCAGTTTATGTTCTGCATGTTTAATGAAGGCCACTCAGCATAGCCCTTCCCCTTACGCTAACAGAATTTTGACAAATGAGATTTCCTCGTGCGGAGAGCCAAGAAGGGGCTTTGATGGGAAAAGGCAGGGCATGAAATCAGCAGGTGTCAGGGTGTGCAAATCATAGGCATTTTAAACCAAAAGCAAAATAAAGAAGTTGTTATGACTAACTGTCTTCAAAATGTGTATCTTCTTATGAAGCACAAAAATGATTTAACAATATGCCAGCAAAACAAAAGTAGATTTGGAAAGCAGTGATCTGAACCAATGTGTTCCTACCTTCCTTTTTGCTCTGTATTCCCTGTGTCTACCACCTCAGTTGTCGAGTATGCTATGTAAGCGATTGGATTACAGTAATCATTGCTGAGTTTAGCACGTGGAAATGTGTTTCAGTTGTGGTTTATATCCTGTGTTGATCTTAACCATGAGAAAAATCTATTTTATGGCCACTCAAGTTATTGACTGCAATAGGGGGAACTAGTTGTAGATACAAGAAAGTTCCAACAGATACTGAAAGAAGCCTTTTCAAATGAGGTGCGTTTCTATGATCCTTCCTCCTTTCTCATTTATATGTTCATTTTTTGATACTGCTCACTACGTACCACTCCCCACCTCTATCCCAGTTTTCCAGTCTTTCTCCTTCATGCAGATATAACTTGTTCAGTGACTGATTTCCTATTCAGACTATATTGCAGTGTAATTTTTAAAAAATGTTTTTGTGTGCTCACATGTGCCAGTGAGGTATTGGATTGTTAAAATAACATTAAACTCTTCACTGAAGATTATAATCTGACGTAAATGATTCAAGGGCAGAAATGGATCCTCCATACCTAAAACTGGAGCTATTTTATTACCTTAACAAACATTTCATAGAAGTTTCTGCAGCTGTAGTAGATTAGCAATGAATTGTTTTTATTGGAGAGATGAAGAGAAAGGACAGTTGGTATGGTTATAATAATTAATAAATAACACAGCTAATTACTCTGCTGGCTCTCCACTATGTTCAGAGATTAATTTAAATCAATTTGTGCTTGCTTCTATTAAAATAATCAAAACTGTATTTTTGTACATGTACGCAGAAATATAAAATACATATACACAAAGCTGTGTATTTAAATATATATGTATAATTTTATTTCCTATGTATCTATGTTTAGTTACATAGACTTTTTTCTTTTTTTCTGGCTGGATTTTTGCATGGCTTGAAAAGAAATAATTGCTGATCTTGTAATTTTTTCATAAGTTGTTTCATACCATACTTGTGCACTAAATCTCCTGTAATGTCTGCAAAGAGTTTATCAGGGTTTTCTGCACACCTCCAATTGCTCTCCTTCCCTCCTGTTAGCCAGGTGCTGGTGGGGCCCCTCCACAGCTGGGAGAAGCTTGGTGTGACTGCAGCACTCCTCCCTGCAGAAAACCAGTACCAATCCCAGGTACTCCAGCTCCTTCTGGGCTGTCATTTTGTGCATTTCATTTTTGTGCCAAAATGACAGTCACAAATTTAAAGTCAAAATACAGGAACAGAGAATAGTGTGGATCCCTTTATCATCAAGCATATGTGTACACGCATGCATGCTGTGGCACAGTTGCTGGTAGTGACCTTGCAGAACCGCTTGGTTTGTAAATTACTTAGTCCGCCACTCTTCCATTGGCTTTGCCAGGGAGTCAGCATTATTTGAAGTAACTAGTGGGCTCTCAGGGTTTGTTTCAGATACCTTTTTCTCACAGCAAGTGAGAGCTGGGCTAAAAATAATCTTGGATAGGACTTTGCAAAGAATCAAATTGGTACTCCGTTGCCACGAAGGAGAGCAGTGTGGGGCAGATTCCTCTCTGATTTCAGTGGGTTGAGTACTCTGATTCAGTAGGACTTGAAGATACACTAATATGCATTCTTCCTAGAAAGGAATGTGTGCCCTCATTTGTCTGGGCTGTGCTCGTAGTTTATTGGGATTACTGGAGAGAAGCTGTGCATGGGTAATGTGCTATGATTGTATTGCCATCAGATTTGAGATATAAGGTCTTAGTTAAACAAAGAAAACCAGTGTTAAAAGGTAAAAAGAGAACTGTGTCCTTTCCATGTTTGAGAGTTAAATCCTGTTTATTTTTTCGTAAAATGTAGGGAGCTGGGTAAAGACTGGTTACATGCTTTTAATCCCTCATCACTAAATCCCCCAGTAAGTGAAGCCAAAGACGGGATTTTTTTTTTTTTTTGCTCACTGCCACTTATTTCCTTCAGACCAGGCAGAATGAAATCTTCAGTCTAGAACAGAAATGTTTGAAAAGTATGTAATAAATTATTTCTGCAGTAATTTCTATAATATTGGATTATCTTGTGAAATAATTAAAAATAATTACAAACAACAGTTTATATGGTAGCACCTGGTGCGTTTTTTTTTTTTCCCCTGCTGCAGCTATTGCCACAGTTTCTTTTTGTGGATCTTTACTGTGAATATACATTTTGCCAAAGAGCATTGCTCACTAAAATTTGGAGTTAGTTTATGATATTTTACAGTGATTTAAAGTAATTATACTCTAAACTATGACAGACAGTGTAATTTGGAGATTGCATTCCATACATACCCTTTCATCGTGTTCTGGCAAAGACCATGCTTCTGCTAAATCTGATAAAATATACATTTCAAATCCCAAATGTGCACACACATAAAAAACAACTATACTGAGAATGCCTGTCACTTCATGGTGTTGGCTAGGACATCGGTGCCTTACCTTTACATCCCTGCAATGCAAATTATGCTGTGCTAAACTGTGGCAGAAACCTCACTCCTGGGGGAGCAGTGGCCTGGCCATCACACCCAGTGCTCTGTGGGCTGGGAGCCACAGCTCTGTCAAGGCCAGGGTGCCACGCTGGCAGGGATGCTCCTGCTTAACCTTAAATATTTCAAGAGCCCTCAATTAGAAGGCTTTTCAAAATGCAGAGTTGTGTGGAGCCTGAAGTCTACCCCAGAACTAGGTGCCATGGTGTGCAAAATCTGAAATGAGCTTCCAGTGAGGCCCAGGTCAATGCTGGTCTTCAGCATAGAAGGGTTCTCCTTCTCTCTTTGCTACTGGAACATCTTTAAGGTGTTGGGGGGGGGAAAAAGGCTGTCAGGACTGGATAGATTTCCAGATCTTTCTCCACTTAGAATTGTCTCTTCTTATTTTAGTCTTACACTTCCATTTTAGTCTGCGAAGTTATTTGAGTTCACCATGCTCTAATTTAAAAGTGAAAGATTTTTTTCGCTACACTCAAATACATGTGACCATTGCTCTGTAGTCTCCTTGCATACTTCAGCAGGCCTGGAATGTCTCACTCCAGGGCTTGCTTCCCTCAAGGCTCATCTCTCTGTGTTTTGATAACGAGATGAAAGGTGCAGAAAAGGGCTGGTGTTGAATGGAAGTTCATTGTCTTGATCTTTGATTTATCTCCTTATCTAGAGGTAGAATATCTTACACTTAAATATTTTAGTAACTTAGGGGAAAGAACTGTGAAGTAATACGTTTTTCTAAATTTAATTTTCAAAATGCCAACAAGCTCAGTACTTTCTGGGACATGTAACCTCAAAGCACAGAGAGTCTGAGTGAGCCACTCAACTATGTAAATTGATCAAACACCAGTCGGTAGATTGAAGTGTACATATTTGCATATGTGCGCTTGTATATGACACGTGGTCTAGAAGAGAGTGGATTTGCTTTGCTGGAAAGATGTTCAGTACAAGTGAATATGACCATTTTGACATCTAGGCTAATCAGTTTAAGAGCAGGTTGCCTTGTTTCTGTACTTGGTTTTGCCCCCTTGTCATTTTAGTATTTAAAAATAAAAAATTAGGCAGGAGGCCCCGAATAATGGGAAATAAGCCTCAAATGCAATGTTATCTGTTATTATTTCAAAGTTACGGCTCCCCATTGCACAGTAAAGTTTGTGCTAGGAGATGTAAGTGGAAAAACAAGGTTTGGTTTCTGTCAATTTTGAGATTTCTTTATGCATGCACTTCAATATTTTTTGTGTGCTCATTGAGAACATCTTGCAGAAGGCTTATGTACATATGAAGTTCTGACTGTGTATCTGTAGAGCTGTATGTGCTCAACTGGAAGTAATAAAATCAAAGATTTTCTATACCTTGGGTCCATTTTGTGCGTACTAGCAGCATGGATAGCAGTAATAGTAAACTCTTTGGTGAAAATAAACTAAGCCTGAGATTGTCACTGTAGATTGCTCACAGCTCTGCTGGTTGCTTATGTGTCACTGCTGAGCTATAAGAAAGAGCATAATAAATTTAGGAGGAATGCTGCGGGTGCCAGTCTTCAGTTTCAAAAGGGCTGCGCAAATGTCTGGTGCTCGGCTCCTCCGTCCCAGGGGTGGCATCTGCCGTAGCTGAGCAAAGGGGAAACGTTCCTTTTTTCAAGTCACTGTGTAACAATGGAAAGACAGTTTTTAAAAGTGAATTTTGAAAGTTACTTAGGCATTGAATTTTTCAAAATTGTAATATAAAATTTCTGGATTTCAAAATGCTTTATAATAATTCATGTTTATGTTTTTGTGGTAAATTGCAATGAAGGAATTATTAGTAAAGGAATTGCAAATGGTTTCTATTCTTACATACATATGATCTTGCAAATCAGAAAGAAAGCATTATTTTAAAACAGACGTTCTTTTAAAGTGCAGCTATGTTAGCATTTTTATTCTGTAGTTGTATCTCATCATTCCAGACTTAAAAAGGCTTTTTAATACCTGGAACCAGTCTGTGAGGAAATTATAAGGTAGATGATGTGATGAGCAGATGTCTAATTCCAAAATACTATTTGGACATTATCCAGATTTTGGAATATTTTTCAGGAAGACAGTCATAAGCAGTTTTAATAATTAATTTAGAGAAAGCACTTTCTGCAACCACTTTCTGAATTCAGTTATTTTATTAATTTGTCTCATTTCTTTAACATTATTTGTAGAAGAAAGCCATGACATTTTACTAATGTGTCTTTAAGATGATGTAAGTTATTTAATAATGTGGATTTGAGAGTCCTAGATAACCAAGATTATATCATTTCCTTGATATCGCACATATACTAAGAAATGTAATAAGCACATGTGCCTGCTTTCGTTCATGCACATGTAGCAAGGGAATGAGAGTAGCTGTGTGTAGAACTGATTGCTTCCCATATATTTAGACTTAGTTTTTGCGATAAGGGAGCTCTAATCCCGTTTTTGAGACCATGTATGTTTTTCTTATAATCCTCCAAGCAGTAACTAAAATGCAGGGTATTATACTCTGTAATAAGAACTCAACTGTATTTTCCCTTGAATGGAAAATGCTGTTCCTTTGGAGACACTTGTATCCCCATGGCATAGGTGTGGTTATACTGAAAGATCCATGGAAAAAATGAGGCATCACTCCTGTTAATGGTAGAATCCAGGTAGCGTAGGAAGTCTTTTAAATTAAAAGAGGTTCCTAACTTTCCTCTCAGATTCAAGGATTTTGTGGCTGGAACATAATGCATATTTTCCTCACTATATTCCCACCCCTGGGGAAAGAAAGAAGAGGAGAATGGGAAGACAACATTCTAGGGAAGGCATTTACCCTGTCAGCTTTGTCTTGGTGCTCCTGTTTCACTCTGGAAAAGTAGTGACTGAGTGTTGCTACGACGTTACATCTGTGCAGTTTATCAAAGCTTATGGGATTTTTACTTGGGTTACAGAAGGCTCATTAGTCGTCAAGTCAATTGAACATAGGTCATAATTATTACACTATTAGAGTGTTCTTGAAAAAGATAAATAAGTGTTAGGGCTGTGAGATCTATTGGAATAAAAGTATTTTAATAAAAATGTCAGTGTTTTAACATCCTTCAAGATCCACAAAACAAACGTGAGCCTGACTTTCAAATAAATTACAGTACTGCACTGATGATAAAAGTTCAGTGATAAAGGGATACTGCTGCCTAATATTTGAAACATAAACCAGTGCAATTGTGAAATAAGGGACTGTGCTTCTGTCTGTTTGTCTAGGACTGTCCTTAGTGAGAAAATGAAGAATTTGCATCCAGGAGAGAGTTCCTGTGTGACTAAACTTTGCAAATCTGCATGTTTTCAACAATCTTTAGGTCCCAGTTTGAGGAGTAGTAGCTTATGGTTCTCTCACTAACCACTTACTCCAGAGAATACATCTTCCCATCAGTTCTTGGATTTATCTTGCATGCTTTTTCTGTCGACCATTTTTTGCATTCAGACACCATGATAATGTCCACTGTGAGCAGAATAATGTTCAGAGAAGCAAAGACTAATTTACAGAATTCTCCATCATCACTGTAGAGCTGAGCTTGGTGTTAAACCCATGTTTCCCCTGTCCGCCCCTGCTCTCCTTTTTCTGTGACTACCTTATATAATTTATGTTTCTCTATCTTTACTGTTTTGCAGATAGGCATTGTTGAAGAGTGTGAGAATTGTGTCTCATAATGTGCAAGGCAGCTGCAGCATGTCATATTTGCACTTTTTAAACATCAACACAGAAATTCCCTTGCTGGGTAGAAGTTTGCATGCAGCTTGGAGGCATTACAATATACTGCATCTATAGGAAATCTTGGTGGAACTTGATCCATTTGTTGCTGACAGAATCTTGACCATGGATGAAAGGAAATGTTCCCGAATTTCAGGTCCGAGTAATGTACATTTAGAAGAGGTTTTATATTTTATTTTGTTCCAGGTGTTGATGGTGGAGTTTTTATAACATGGTCTCCTTCCATCTGAAATTCTGGAACCTTTTCTTAAAAGCTACTGTTCACAGAGCCTTTCATATTTCCTGTGAAATTACTTATTAGCACATGATTTTGGATGTTGTTATTAGATGAGTTACCCTTTTCTCAAAAATATGAACTCCAGTACGTGGGTGTGCCATCAAGCAGGCAATAGCTAAAATTTAGGTCAAGGTTTTGATGTTATTATGTGATGAGTGTTCTTTTTATTTGCTTCCTTGTATCAGCTAAGAGCTGTCCGGGAAGAAGATAACATTGCAGGATTCGAGTTGTGTGATTTTAAGGACCATCTCTGCATTCTTTAGATTAGGTGTCTGTCAAGAGGTCCTTTGACAGATGATACTGCAGGAGGTGTTAACTGTAATCCTAGCTACTTACCAGAAGTTACAAACCTCATAACACATGTAGGTATACAGCAGTAGTCCAGACAGTCACAGTTTAAACCACAGGACTCGGTTTGAGGTTCAGTATCTGCGTGCAAATTTACACTCTCTTACCATGATTTTTCTCTAAAAGCAGCAGAGCAGTGAGGTAGACAGATAGGACAGCCGTAACCTTCATTGTTCAACCCTAACAGTTTGTCAGGAACTGTAGTTACAGTTTAAGGGGGAATGGCTTCAAACTGAAAGAGGGCAGGTTTAGATTAGGTATTAGGAAGGAATTATTTACTGTGAGGGTATTGAGGCACTGGAACAGGTTGCCTGGAGAAGCTGTGGATGCCCCATCTCTGGAAGTGTTCATAGCCGGGTTGGGTGGGGCTTTGGGTAACCTGGTCCAGTGAAAGGTGTCTCTGTCCATGGCATGGGGGCTGGAACTAGATGATCTGTAAGTTCTTTTCCAACCCAGAGCATTCTGTGATTCTAAGCTGCCCCAGCAATGTCTATTGGAATAGGGCTGTAAAAACCTTTGCACCTGGAGGTGAAACAAATTGTTAACAAGGCTGTTTTCACTTAAAAATATGTCACCGGTTCCTGGGAAGGCTTTGTATTACAGGCTGCCAAATCCTTCAGCTTTTGGCTTTGCCAGATGTATCCATTCAGAAATTAGGGAGACTTGTGTACTTCTGCAAAATTGGATTTGTTCTTAGCCTGCTTCTTCGCAGAGAAATTGTTAATTTCATAAAACTGGATGCTGGTGTACAGGAAAAGAGAAAGATAAAAAGGAAGAAAAAAAGCAGAGCAGATGCATTTCTTAGTGCAGGGCCATGTGAAGGGCAGTGTTTGTGGGTCTTGTTCAGGGACACATGCTATGCCTTTAGATTGCAGAAATGGAGAAACCTCAATAGCTCTTGAGCACTTCTTGTGAGCAGTAAATGCAGTGCAGAAAGAAAAGCAATGTCTGTAGGGCTTTATAAAGGTTCCTGCAACAGCATTTAACTTAGTGGTTTTTTCAACATAACCTGTTATGACCTAGCTGACTGGCCTTCATTCACTTTGCTGGGGTTTGTACAGAACAGGAGTGAAATCAGCAATTGCAGGAGAGAAATTAAAATTTTTTTCAAGTCTTTCTATCAGTTGAAAGCCAAGAGTTAAAGCCAATTTTTAATGGCTTTTTTTTGTTGTTGTTGATTGGCTTTGCCCCAAGTCACGCCATTTTCAGTGAATCTGTTGAGAGTAACATAGTAACTAACATTATAAAAGGTAATAAGTTGGAATTTGGAAAGCATCCTCCATCTATTTGTATGAAGTAAGCAGCTTGGAAGGCGATGCAACAGAGTAACACTGGAATTTTAAAACAGTGAAAATTTTATTTGTATAACTACTCTGAGCCAAATTTTCTTCTAAGCAAAAGTTCAAATGAGAAATGAGTTAAAATGAAGGGTACAGGTGGTAGGTCTTTTGTTCTGTGGCTCTTAGCAGAAGAAGCAGGCTTTGGCCCTGTGGTGCCACAGAAGGAAGAAGCAACAAGGAAAGCTGGTTAACACATCTTTGTGAACACTCAGCTCTGTTGAGGGGTCAGAAACACGGATTCTCCACCAGCATTTCTGGTGTGAAACAGTCTCAAGCCGTGTTTTCACCCTTCTCTCTTGTGGTGTGGCTGCAGCAGCTTGTGTGTGGAAAACCAGTAGTATAGATCTTATGGAAGACATGGGTATAAGGAAGGTATTTGTCATTGTCCTATACACAAGCTTTTATTCTTCTGTCCCCAGCATTGTAACAGGGATTTAATACCACACTGTTCCCATAATTGCATTGTATGGAACAGTGCTGGTACACAGAACTATATGTATGTTTTTTGTATAATATTCATTATACAAAATTAATTCAATAAATAAAAAAACCTTCCTTATCTTGTTCAGCTCCATTTTGGAAAGCAAGGATGGGAAGATCACCACTGATTAAATCTATGTGGTATTAAATCTGCCAATGAAAAAGAAATTATGCTGAGGTAAAAATTCGAAAGTGGTTTAGAGAAAACAGGGGAGCAAAAAGGTTAGGAAGAAGATGGAACATTAAAAGCTATTTTAAAACAATGTGTCCTAGCTAAAATAATGTGTAAGCTCTCAAGAATTTAGTACGAGGAAGTGAAAACAACCCCTTCTCTTTAGCCCAAATTAGATGTATAGTTTGCCTAAACTTTACTTCCAGAAGTCTTGATTTTTTTTGTCATTTTGTGCTATTTAACCTTACACTGGGTAAAATTTGTAGTTATGCATACTGCTAACCAAACAGCAGGAATGCACTATGCTAATGGTCTGGTTATATGTGTCTGCTTTTTTTGTTTAGTAGCATTTCATTCTCTCTTTGGGGCTGAACTAGAAAATGTGCTCAACTCAAGTCTCCTACCAGTGATGACAGCAGCACAAATTTAATATGTCTCGCTTAGAATTTCAAAGAAGATAATTTGACTGTTAGATTTCAGAAGACTTTCCCCCTGTTTGTAAGACATTTGAAAATTTCAGCTGTGCTGACGTAGTATTGTGGAAAATCTTCTTTTGAATTCATGTCCTGATTTCCCAGGACGCTATTCATGCCCTCAACTTCCAACTGCTGAGAGGATCTCAGACTGTAGAGCTGATGCACTCCTGCCCTGCAGAGTAAGCAGATCCCAGAAGCACACAGAGGCCTGTGATGGTCCCACCACCATCCATGGGTAGCTCTTCCACCAGAACATGGCTCTGAATCCCAGAACTGGGAGGTCTCGGAGCAAGTAGCTCACCTGAGATTAGTCCTGCACCATCAATTTGAGAGCTGTGGGGAGAGCACACATCCAAGAGACTCCTAGCCCAAAGTTGGCTTAATGGCCATGGAGAATTTCTGTTGATATGCTCTCTCATTTGCTCAAATTGAGCACAGGAGACAGCAGTGTGATGTTAATTTACTTTTGTCTCTTTGTTTAGCAAGTGAAACTCTTGTTTTATGTTCAAATAGATATGTAGGATTTTAATCTAGATGTATTAAACAGACAACAAATAAAAACTATGCTTTGTGGACATCTCACTAGTGTTGGAAAACAGAAGGCTAATGTCTGCAGTAAGCAGCACCATCTAAAGCAGTACCTAACTGTGTTAGATCTCATAAATCCTTTATACTTAAAGGAAAAGAAATTCTGCTTGCTCTAACATGAAATGTAAAACTTTCCACCTCAAGCAACGAACCCATCTGTCAAGGCTAGTCTATAAAGCAGAGCCCCGCTGGATGATCTGAAGGGCAGAAAACAGCTGTGCTGTATTCCAGGCTGGCATTTGCTAGCAAATAGTCTTTGGGTAATATTTATCAATGCGTCGGTCTTCTTTAAGAAAACCCAAATGGGTTGCGTGTGTATATGCTGAGAAGTTTAGCCCCAAAGAACAAGTTTGGAAAGGCAGAAGGAAATGGAGACCTGTCAAGCCTGTTGGCTGGAGTCATGGACAAGAGCAAGGCCTGTCTGAACTGCCACTCAGATTTTATTCTGCGAGTTTGCAGGGTTGGTGATTAGAGTGGCTTTCGCCCAATTATGCTGTGATTATTCCGCTGCACTGTAATTGACTGGGGAGATATGCTAATACCTGTCATTTGGGATGATAAAAGATGAGCGGAGGACGCAATGCATTATTTAGCTGGCTGTGTGATAGATGAGGGATGCGCAGAGTGCTTTAATTGCTGAGAAGAGAGGTTAAGCTGAACGAACGGATGAATTAGAAATGAGTTTTTTTATGGCTTGTGGAAAAGTGAAATAAAGGGAAATGTGCTTTAAAACTGTAGCAGCAGATAGAAGCAAACATGACAAGATGCGGTCTTTTAGGCAGCTTACTTTCTTAATTTAAATATATAAGACAAAACACGGTTTAGTGTTCAGTAAATAATAGTAACAATAATGATAAGAAATGCTCGGTGAGTTCATATCTCTGCCAAGAAAATTGTAAAATGAACTGTTTTTGTTTGAGGTGCTATTTGGTGATTTGGAGCCTTTGCAAATTCTGGTGCAGTTTAGAGCTTTAAAACCTTGTTTCTAAGGGCTGTGGTACCACTGGTGAATAGTGTTCTGTGTGCACAGGTCAGTATAGATTTACATAAATAATATCACGCATACACATACATATATCCACATACACGCAAAATCTCTTGAGCATTTGTGTTACACAGTTAATAAGTGCACAGAGAGAGAAGTGGGATAAAATGAATATTCATAAAGGTTGGAGGAGTGTAGCGATACAATTAGCAAGAGTATACAAATAACTCACAAGTGACAAAGCTCTTACCCTTTGGGTGGCAAGGTCATTAGAAACTGTATCTTCTTTTAAAAAAAAAAAAAAAAAAAGCTAATGAAAAAGAGTGAATGTGTCCAGTAATTTTCCTGTTGTGTCAGTCTTTGCATTTACACGAGCCTTTGCCTGTGGTTCAGAAAAACATGTGGAGTCTGTTTCATGAAGACATCAGATAGGTTTTTGGAAAGGACTTCCGATTTGAAGTTAGGAAAATAAGGTATCTGTCTGTGTTAAAACTGAACCTTTATAAAATGGAGGAAACTATCTGTGGTGTGGTTGACTTGTCCCCAAACCTGCCTAACTACTGGCAGTCTACTGCTTGTCTATTGCAGTAAATCCATTTTTTCTCCAGCAAATACAGGCTCTTGAGCCATTATTATTGAATGATAATGAATTTGTCTAGAATACCATGACTACTGAGCTGGATGCCACCTTGAGATGGATGTGGTGTTATACATGTACTCTACTGCTGGAGTAGAGCCTGCAAGGCCTGATCACTTCCCTACCTCGTTCTTTCTGCCATCCACCAAAATTTCTTTATGGCTTATTTTCATCATCTTGGTTGGGGACTGGCAACTTACTTTACAGCTATGCAGCCCATTGTTAACCTATTTTTTTTTTTTTTAAACTTAGTTTTAAAAGAGCAGTTTATAAGGCAGTTTTCTGCTTTTATGGAGCAATTTATATTGCTGTGTGCTGGTTAGTATAATTTTTCTAAAGTGACCATTTGGATTTCAAAATGTAAGTGCCTCTGGTTGCACCTTGGCTTCTTTCCATTACTTGAGTGGATGCAGCTCTCAGAAAAGCTGTGCATCTTTGAAGAAAGAAGCAATAAAATGCTCTGTTATTGTTTTATGGAGTGTTATATAGAAATATCTTAACTTTTAAAAATCCCTTATTAACCATTTTTAAAGATGTTACATTCTGCCTTACTTAGTTTGTGATAAAATATTCAGTGTAAAAGAAGTGGACTTGGTGGTCCAGAGAGAAACCCAGGCAGTTTTGCTTCTTGAGGTGGGATTCTTGAGGCAGTCAGTTTTGGGGAGCATGGTCAGTGCTTGGCACACTGCTGGGGTCTTTAACATCAATGCAGAGCTAATGGAGATATAGCGTGGGCTAACGCAGTAGAAGTTGTGATCCTAGTCCAGCAGCACACAGATGAGAAGAGGGTATGGAAAGGAGCGAGGGAGCTGCTGTTCATTGTGGGTCCCAGGTGGAAGCGGGTCCCTCCAGCAGGTGTTCAGAAGCAGCAGGATGGACCCACACATACTGTCAGCCTGGGATCTGGTAACTTCTGACATGACAAATCCCTTTCTTTTGATCTAAATCCTTCTGCCATTTTTGTGGTTTGTGGTCTCTTAGAGTTTTCTCTTGTTCTCTGGGTTGTGATGTACCCTTGCAATTAGGAAGGGAACGGGGCCCAGCCCTGCCTGTGTGCAGAAAGTTGTCAGCACCTTGGGAAATGAAATTATCCAATTGTGTGTATGCAGTCAGCTGTTCATCTGCTTCTGTGTAAGTACATGTATGTACAAGGAGGATAAGGCTTCTAACTTTTTTCAGACTTTTCTAGTCAAAATTCTCCGCAAAGCACTACTTTCACTGTTACGCCATGTACAAAGCATCTGATGATTTTCAGTGTTTTAATTCTGAAATCAGCATGCAGGTTAGAGGATTTTCATACTCCTTGAAAAATAGATTTTAATTTGCCCAGGAAAATAAAAATCACTTCTAACAGCAAAATGTTGCTGAGAGTGAGCCATTTTTCAGTACCCAGCTTTACCAATCAAAGATTACGTTATGTGTATTGTATATATACAAATGTGTGTATTTGCATAAACATGTAAATATATGTAAATACTTGTGTAACACATGTAAAATTTGTCTCTTACACCAACAAAGAATCCATGCAGTTAATTTCTGTATTGTGTCGTGCTGTAAAGGGGCAGATTGCTTAAATTAAAACCCAGTATACCTGAACTAAACAACTTGCTTATGATAGCTGAAATGAATTATAGGAAGGAACAGAGTGTTAGATGGTAAGAGTTAATCTTTGTTATTTTTTCTTTAATACATTGTTAGGTCAATTGCAAAACATTAGTCCCCAATTGTCACTTGGCTTAGTGCTATTTCTCTACATGTAAGTATCTATAATTTAGATTCTCAGGCAAAAGTAACTTTATTTTGTTACTGATAAAAGATGAAACATATTTGACTGACATTGTTGGAAATAAGCGATAAGAAACTTTTAACAGATCTATCAATCAAAACAGCAGTTTTATTTCTTGTATTATTAGCTCCTGAGGCTTTGCTGCAGCGCGTGAGAGGTAATTTCTTACAGTAGGCTTTTCTTGCTGTGCACTTGATGTACTTCTGGGGTGGGTGGTGAAAACTGTACATTTTATTTTGTTTTCAGCGTTTCAGTCATGAGGTTTTGATGATTTCAGCTTGTTCCTTTAGTAGTTATGTCTGGCTATGATCTAAGAAATCTTGGAAACCCACTAAGGCAATAGGAAACAGAGGTCAGGAGAGAACGGAGTAATTTTTTAGACTTAAAAACATTGGGGGCGGGAGGGGAGCACAACTGCTCTTATAATGCTTTATGAAAGCAAACCAACAGTAAAACTTGAAAATTTCAAAGCATCCTTTCCTTTTCATAGTTTTCCATCAGGGCTCTATATACATTTTGCGTGCTGCTCTAGGCTCCGTTTGTGAAGTGCGCTCTGGATTCTGTGAGTGATGCTTGTGGTGGTTTTTGATCCCCAGATCAATCCCAGTGATGGGATTTTATTGAAGCCTCCAGTGGGTGAAACATGAGACAAGGCAACAGAAGCTCCTTTGATAGTGCCTGGGTAACGCACTAGAAGAGGTAGTGATGTCATCCAAAAGAAGCTATTTGGGAACCACAGAGTGCAGTACTGGAGAGAGCACTCTCCTTGACTCATCTGGCGTGAATGTGAACCTGGTATACATTTTTATTCAGAAAGAGGGAGGGAATTTCTCCCCCACCCCATTTTTTTCAAATAATTTTAAATAACATCATTCCAGAGCCTTCCATCTTTGAATTTCAAATTGCTCAGCTATATAAAAATGAATAGTCACAGTTATGTCTAAAGCCAGGCACGTGATTCCAGAGCTTTGATTTGGACAGAAACTTCTGTGTTCGTGTGACTATGTAAATACTCACACACACACGTACACAATATACACACAGTAAGAGTTTTCTTATCCCCAGTGCAAAGAGGCTTTTTGTGTTTCCTGAACGAAAAAACTGATATAAAGTAAAAGAGGCTAGGCCCAAGATTTGGGATAGAGATGTTATTCTGAATTGACGAGAACAGCTGTGAGTTAGAAAGAAATGTCGAGGGAGAGTGAAGAATAACCATTCGTTTCCAGCTAACAATACCATTTTAAAATTTGGTGTTTAGAGGACAGTATAGTATCTTTCTATCCTGTGAGAGCACTAAACTGTGAGTGGCTTTCGCTTATACTTTCTTTTAAATGTATTTGCTGTTTGGACTTAAGCTTATTTCAGAAATTACTAAGTGATTTGATACTTACTCAGTAATGTGAGCAGTAATTGCTGAGTCATGATACAAAGTTAGCTTTTGGTGGGAGATTGAAGGGGAGTATGACCGGCATTGTCTTTTCAGCTTCAAGAAGGACTTCCCAGCAATTCTAAGCAGACACAGGAGTAGAAAATGCTGCTGTTTGGAAGCCTGGAATTTTGATTTCTTTATTTATTTTAAATATTTCAAAGGTAATAAAACACTTTCTGAGAGTCTAAATGATTTTAGGGGGAAGGGAATTTGCTTCTGTGGTTGTTGCTTAATCAACATCTACTCTGCCACTTCACATCAGCTTCTCTCGTTTCCAAGTGAATTAGTTCTTTGGGCAGCACGTTAAGAGGAAGTGTATTGTTCTTGGCAGGGCACTTGAATTTCTAATTACCAGATTCTTGCCTTAATTGCAATTACCTGGACACCCAGGCAGGGTGAACTTTTGGAAAAGAACGTAATTAGTGCAGAAGAAACCTTGCTGCCAACTAGTTGTCTGGATACCTACACTAAGCAGAACCTTGATAAGTTCACATCTCTGCAGACAAGCTATCAATCCATTGAGATGCTGCCCAAATATTGTGCAGATCTGTGGCAATGCGTATGATTACTGTAAGGTCTTAGACCTGGTATACTGTTAAAGACAAGTAGTGGCTTTTCTGTTCCTGCCTGAATTTAGGGAGGAAGAGGGATTGCTCTGAGAGAAATGTCGTCGTTTTTTGTAGGTGCTCCAATAAGGAGTTCATCAGATGCAGAGTTTGTTTAAATAAGTGGCAATAGTAAATTGTGGTCTGTGTGAGATAAATGAGATAAACTTAATTAAAGCAAAAATAAACAAATTAAGTTCTTTTATTTCTAGTAATGTTTGTTGTGAGCCATTCTTTGCATACAACTACAAAAGCAAAATGTTGCCAGCCTAGGAGAAATCTTGTGAAACCACGCTTTTGAGCAGAGGTGGAGCCATAGTGAGGGTAGTTCTGAATACAAGCATATCCTGATTATAAGCTGAAGTCACTTGGCTTAAGGGCCTCCGGAAAGGTTTGCTGCATCAGGCTTTTATTGTCAGCTCCCTTGTGTTGGCTCACAGGAAAAATTAAACTTAATTGATGAAAAATGAGGGAAAAGAAATTAAAGAATTACTACTTCCAAAAAAATTACTAAAAACTGTCTTTCTGTAATTGCAGCCTTTTAGTAATTCAGCTTTCAAATAATGTTGGTGATGAGGAGTTGAAAAACTTAGGCATTAAAACATTTTATGTACTTTGGGTAGCTTTGTTTCTTTGGCTGAGCCTTTTTCATAAAAAAACCCAAACCTCATAGAAACATTGATGTGATTGATCCCTTTGAGGTCAGGGACGGACACACTTTGTCTCCATGGTGGTAGCCGGTTGTTAACGTATCAGTGTCACTTATTGATGGACTGAAAATAAGAGAACCCCTCAGATAAGTGCCTTCTGTTTGTATAGAGAGTTATAAAACTGCTTTGTTCTTTCAGAAATGCAGTTAAGAGCTCTTCAAATGAGCTGCTCAAATGCTAGGCTTCCCGAGCTCACATAATGGTGAAAGGATTGTGGTGGGAAGGGTGGTGATGGTGTAAAATTCTTCTAGTTGCTTTGAAATAGCGCAGGGCTAGAGGAGATCAAGGAGGTGGGCTGATGAAGCCCTGGTGAATAGTTAACTGGTTTAAATTCAATTACTGGGCTGTTCAAGTCGTTAACAAGTACATCAATATGGTTTTTATTAACGAAAGTTTTCCTGTCACATATGGTGTGGTTGGCAGCAAGAACTTACTCTCAGCCAGCCTGGTTGCATAAACGAACCCCGTTCACTCAGATCCCAGCGGATGTTACCCATCCCTCGCTTTTGCCAAAATAGAGGTGACAATACTAAAGGCTTTGGGAGGTAATTCATGAGATTCAAGGTCAGCAAGCTTGATGGGCTCAATACTGAGGATTTTACGTAACTTCTAAGTTTTGCATTTGTGAAGAGAAGATGATTTTAAAAGTTTGTGTATTGCAATGTTTTCCTTATTACTTTATGTCTCTGCTCCCTGTTTAAATTCAGCTATTCTCAGTCTTAGCCATCATGTTCTTTTTTCAGACAAGTACTGTTGGAGAAAGTCATCTTTTTCTTTCTCTGTTTTAGCAAGAATATATAGCAAGAATATATAGCTCCCTAATTGTTACAACTAAGCAGAATTCACTAGATGAGAGCTCAGTGACCACTAGCCATGGCCATGGCTTCTAGCATCATCAGAGTTGTTGACGTCTTTGCCTGGTCACTTCACACAGGGAAGCAGAGATCTCCTCAAAAGCTTCTTGTACCAGAGAATAATACATATTAATATTGGGCAGAAAACTGGAGAGAGTATGTGATACTCATGCAAATGGGCAGGCAAAAGTTTAAAAGACAACTTGTGGTTTTCAGGTGCTATGCTGAAACACTATGAAGTCCTTTTTTTTCAGGCTTCTTGGAACTCTTCGAAAATCAGTATTTTTACGAGGTTTCAATCACTATTAAATTTGAAAAGCCTTGGCAAGAAGCATGATAGCAAACATATTTTGCATATCGGATAAGCAGTTTCTCCTGTCCTTCACAAATAGATAGGGTAGGGAAGCCTAGATGTACTAGGAGCATAATACAAACAAACAAAAAAAAAAAAAGCCAACCAACAAGAAAAAAAACAAAACAAGCAACCCACCAATAACAACAAAAAAAACCAAACAAAAAACAACAACAACTAAAAAGACCCAAAACAAACAAACAAAAAAAACAACACCGAAAAAACCCAGAACAAAACACCAAAACGCCTATAACTTGTAGGATTTCTTTATGTTTTAATTTTGGTAGTCGTACAATCGTAACATTAAAAGCGTTGCATGTGTGGATATAGCTCCCTAATTGTTACAACTAAGCAGAATTCACTAGATGAGAGCTCAGTGACCACTAGCCATGGCCATGGCTTCTAGCATCATCAGAGTTGGTGACATGTCTTTACCTGGTCCCTTCACACAGGTAAGCAGAGACCTCTTCAAAAGTTATTTTTAGCATTCTCATTTTCTTTTTAATTTGCATGTTTTCTGGCAATATTTTTTTTTTTCTCTCAGTCTTTCACTGGGGACAAGCAAGAAGTATTTTTTGTTTTCTTCATTGTTCGGGTTTTTTTTTTTTTGCCCTTACTGCATCTCCTTCTGTACTTCTAAATATACTTCGTCTTACCTTTCTTTCGGAAAGAACACATAGTGCATTTCAGTATTGAAGAGCACTGGAAGCAAAAGGAAATGTGCACCTGTTTTAATACATTCATGGCAATGGGTGGATGGAAAAGACGTACTCGTAACTGGTAGTTTGCAATTCCCTGTAAAGGTAAATTAAACCAGATTCCAGAAAGTGGAAATGGACCCGAGTAATATTTTGCTTCATAGTTAGAGCAGGTCTATTTCTGGTTAAAGTCATGGTGCACATATTGAAGTACTAAGTTGTACCAAAAGCTGGTGTGGAATCAAATAATGAATCCCTTGAACTTCCCAGTTGCTCAGAGTGAGCAAAAGGCCATCTCTTCTGAGGATGAACCCGGGACTGTTTGCCCGAGGATGATTGCTGGTTTTGCACCTAGGCTAGAATGCATCTCTTATCGTTTGTATGTGTGTGCTGCTAAAGTGAGCAGAGTAGACACTATGATTTGCACTTTGCTTCCTTTTGTTTTGAATTCAAAGGCCATCCCTAATTGATGGAGGTTTCCTTTACGATGCACTTATTTTCAAATCCATCATGCAGTGCTTCTGCTGCCCCTTTCCTTCGTGGATGTGCTGGTCTTTGACCCAGAACTGGTAAATGAACCCTGCAGGGAAATCATTAGAGAATTGGAACGGTTGCAGTGGAGGGACCAAGGGTCAAACCATTACCTCCCTGTAGGACCGTCGACTTAAATTGGACTTCTTGCTTTTCGGAAGCAGGTCAAGTGTCAGGGACAGCTGAAGTGGTCAGGTACAAACCGATACAGATCTGGACACAGTTTGGGGGTTTTAGCTTAAAAAAATTAAGGCAAGGCGGGATGGAGTTAATCTAATGATGCCTTGTCTGTTTCTCTCATCTTTTCTCCCTTTAAAAAGCAAAATTAAAATCCTGAGGAGTTAATGGGAGCCAACACTCTGACATTAACGTGCTATTTGTGATTTTTTGGCACATTCATAATTTTTAGAGTAGCTGGTTCAACCTTTTTTGTGTTTCCTTGCAGTTTTCTTTGATTGAAAAATAACAAATGATATTTTGTAACAAGAAAATACTTCTGTAATTCTTATGAAGAATATACCTCCTGCTCTTTTTCCCCGTCCTTAACTGTTCTTTGTGTAATTTTTTCACACTCTTAACAAATGTAAAGTGACCTTTTTCAGGCTGTACAAAATAAATATTTTTCACTCCTAGAGGAGAAACTCCTCAGTAGTACATCTATGGCAGTGAAATACACTGCTGGATATGACAAAGTACTTAATGATTTAATTTAGAAATTTGATATCCTTGAAATATGTTTATGTTTTCTGTAGAAAATTCCAAGTGTGCAACTGTATAAGTTTAAGTTATCAAAAGTCCCAAAAAGCCGTGGGTGTCACGCTACTTGAAATATGACCAATACCACTGAAGAACAAAATAAATGGTACTAAAAAAAAAGAAGAAAAGAAAAAAAAAGAGGAGTCTGTGAAACCTGAAGTTCTCACTGTGACTTAAAAGCACTGCAGAGACCCTTGAAAAACATCTTTCTCCTTGTCTCTGTCCACCACCGTTCATAGCACACAGCAGTTAGTAGGTTTAGGTCACTATCTAACTTGTGTAAGGAATTCTCCTTTTCTGAAATAATTAATGAGGCACAAGAATTAATACAAATCTATGTTTGAGTGAGTGGGCTGAGACTCAGCACTTCTTTTGAAAGGGGTAGCAGAGGAGTGTTTCTACAGAAGTAAATGTGTTTTGACCAGGGAAGATAAATTAATTGCAATGTGTCTGCTACGTAAATGTTTTAAAAATATTAATAAGAGAAAAGTGAGCAAAGGGAAGAGGCTAGAAAGAGCAGCATCTCCATTTCTGTGCTTGCAGAAGGGACTGCGGCCTGCCCTGTGCCCTGGCAGCGGCTTGCCAACTGATCAGGAGAGACGGAGGAACTGACCAGCTGGAAACTGTTGTCCTTTCCTCCAACTCCTTCCACTTCCAACAGCTCTTTCCTCTCAAGGAGTCTGGAGCCAAGAAGCTGGGTTGTGTCTGGTAGAAGAAGCCAGTTTAGGATCAGCTGTTTGGAGAGCAACTCCATGCATTCCACTCGCAGGAGAGAGGGGCTGCTGCCCTCCTGTCATGGTGGGCTGTGGGCAGAGGGCACACAGCATGGCCAGCAGCCCATTGCCCAAGGCACAAACTCTGCCTCAGCACAGAGGTCAAAGAGAGTGGTCTGGCAGCCTCTAAAAGTTAAACAGGGAGATTTTTCATTCCAAAGGGCTGTTCCAGTAACTCCTGGTGTTGATAATGATGAATGGTGTGTAATGACGGACTGCACAGCTCAGAGAAACAGTTCTTTGAACATGGCTTTTCTGCTCTAGTATATCACAACTAGCAACCTGACTTCTTTTGATAGCAGCTGATGGGATAGAAAGCAAACTGGAAGGAAAATTGCTTTCCCAAGCTTCTCACAGAAAGCATGCAAGGCACCAGGGTTTTTGCTCGTAGGTCATGTAGTTTGCTTTAAAAGGTGAGGATTTGAGTTTATAGTAACAGTAACATTGGTCAGATTTTAGCCAACTAGAAAGATAGACACGAGTATTTAATGTATTGGTACATTGGTGTTCAGTACAGTTCACAGGAGGGAGCAGTATTTTGGGGGTGGGGTTGGCAGGTGAGTAATTACATTCTCTACCACCGCTCCTGTGTTGGAAGGAATGGTGTCTGAGAAGTGTTTTTCCCATTGCTAGGCATCCTCTGTATAACATAAAGCCTGTTATTTTATTTTTTTTTATTATTTACTGGCAGTGTTTCCGAGGTTGTGAACCTTTGAGCTTTATTAACTTCTTTATTTTTTTTTATTTTTTATTCCAGGGTAATAAGTAGAGAAAGACCTCCCTAAATAAAGCATTGCTAGTCTCTTGATTTCCCCTAATATTCTGAAAAGCACTATATTTGCAACTTGAAATCAGCATGCACTTATTTGATAGTGTTAATTTATTTCAGATGTGTCTAGTTTTACACAGAGCTTACTTTTTACTCATTTATATAGGTATAAATATAGATAAAGGTGGGTATGTATATGGGAGATATGAGGTGTTTTCACTCGGCTGTTTGTTAACTTCTTACAGGGGGTGAAATATCAACATTTGCAATCTTTAAAACTTTTATCTCCTTTCTTTGCACATTTGTACTCCCAGAGTAACTGGTTCTGCCCCCTCTCTGTTTCAAAATTCAGTAAGAAAAGAAAATTAACACTAAATGTCACTTTATAATTGCAATAATGATCACACAGCTGTGCATTCCTAGTTGTATAATGTACGTCAGGATCAGAGTAGGAGCTCAGCCTCATTTCCTGCCCAGATGTAATTCTGGTGACCATTATTACAGTAGTAAGGCTCTCCTCATTCATTATGGCCGTGGTCTGAGGGAGGCCAGCATAGAAGGGTGTTGCAGCTCTGGGTTAGCTGAGTGCAAGGTTTTGACCAGTGCAGGAGCTTGCGTGGGTGTGTATGGATAGAATGGCTGCAGATGGCACAGCCGGCTCAAGCACGTGTGCCCCTGTGCTCATAAAAGGACCCCCGTAACAAAAAGTTACCTAGTTGTGCCTTTCTTTCTTACGAAATGTTGTCTTTATTTATGAGCATGTGAAATTCTGGGGAGGAGCTCTTACACTTAAATGAACCTGTGAGCAGCCCATAGAAAAGCAAGTGCCTGCAGCGCTAATAATGAGAACTGACAAGGCGATCCTGCTGTGTTTATTTATGACCTTCTGCCTTTGTTAGCTCTTGTGAGAAATTCCTCTCTAACCATAACAATATTGCTGGAGCTTGGCACTGCACTGAGGAATCCTACGGTGCCCCAAGGCCGCCCACTGGCACGGGTTCAGCTAGCAACAGATTGGCACGGTTGTTGAAATTTTCATATGTTTTCCCTTTATTTATTTTTTTACTTAATTCATAAGGTTATTTCTTCTTTTGGTACATTGTTTGTTCTGACAAGCATCCTTCAGAAGTATTTTGAGACTTTGTAAAGATCTGACTTACTGGTTTGCTTTTTTTCCTCTTTTTTGGTGGTCTATCTAATGAATAACATAGAGGTTGAAACGAGCTGTGGTTTGATAGTTCCGTCAGGTAGATCTTCTTAGAAGTTGTGATATAGGTAGTGGCCTTTTTAAAGAAGACAGCAGTATATATAAACCCTGCTCCTACTTGCAGTCTTCAACATAGAAGAACAGGGAACTGGGACAGGAGCTCAGGCAAAACTGCTGTGAAGCAGAAATGACTTTAGAAGCCATGCGTCAAAACTTTCAATAAGGTTAAGAACCATGTTCTTCTCAAGCAGTAGCACTTAAAACCATGCCTTGATACAGATTGCTCTTTTCCCATCTTTCTATCAGATCCACTCCCCAAAAGCCTTCTTGGCCCAGCTTCCTAAGCCGTGTTACGGAGCTCAGACAGGCTTGGAGGATGGACAATCAGCAATAGGTAGGGCTGCAGCTGAAGGTCTGACAGGGCTGAAGTCTCTTGTTGCTTCATCTTGCAAGGACCAGGAAGTAGACATTGACTAGAGCTGCATTTTGTCAGGCTATTGCATATGATATGGAGTTTCTATAGGGGAGCAGGAGCGGCCAGAGAGGAGAACAAAGGATCACTGGGAAACAAGATCCTGAGAAACCCTCTTTCAAAGAAGCTTCTAGCTGCAGTTCTTTCTTTTTCTACCTCTGTCATTTTACCTGACATGTTTTTTCACACCATTTATAAATACTCTCAAAATTCAGTGCAACAAGAGTAGAGATCAAGGGGGAAAGGAGTTACCTTTTATTGTATTCACAAATATCTTATACAAGTCGCTTTCCGAGTGCGCTGTGGGCTGGGGCACTGCAGTGGTGCTTGCTGGAGGGAGCTGCAGCGGGCACATAGCTTGGCAAGTGTTGGAGAAGGACAACTGGCACCTCAAGTGAAGGGCTGGGTAAAGCACCAGCATACAAAAAGGCAAGATGGAAGTACCCTGCTCAGTAAGGCTCCACCAAGTGTCTATCCATTGTGGCAGTCATATTTTTGAGGACCACAATCGCTGTACATTGGACATACTAGGCATGCCTTCTTGGGATTTTTTCAGACCATTTTTGTTAGCATTGCAGTGAATTGGTAGTTCCGTACAATACCAACCTCCTTTCCTAAAGCCAAGGAAAATTTTGGAAGAACTACAAGCTTTATCTAAAAGATCTCAGGACTCCTTATCCCCTTTATCATAAGAAAAAGCTACAACATTGAAACATGCTCAGGCACACACAACCCTCAAAATTCCCCATGGATGTTTTTCTTTTGTATGATATATTAATCAAAGAACAATAGTAATTGATCTATTGGGGGATTTTTGTAGATTGCATAGTCTGCAGTGTTTAACTCTTCTGTAGTTACACGTCCATGCATCTTCACATTTGCTGGGTTTCAGGAGTGCGCCTGAATTTATGAACCTGTTGGATAAAGTTTGGCTTAGTTCACTCAGCAGTCAAGACAACCATGGCATTATCTTAGTCTTGAGATACCTCTTCTCATGCAAAAATGGTGCCTAATAGTAGGTGGGGGTGGGTATTGGTCTTTCAGAATATTTTCTCAATGTCCAGTTGAAGTGCTACAAGTTATGATTCCTATTTGGCTAATCAAGGCAGTATCTCAAAAAGAAAACTGAGGCCAAAACACTCTTCTAGAATTTCAAAAGCCTTTTAAAATTTGTATAGAGGTTTCTGAGACTTGATTTCTACACAAGTGTATTAAGGCCGTATCAGCTCAAACTATCACGTTCCCTGTGGTAATCCCTGATTGTTTAGCACGCCCAGCAGACACTGAATTACTGCAAAGAAATGTGAATTCCAGAATTTGGGATGTTGTGGTAGCCTTGTTCTAGCTGGCATGTGTGAGAAACAATCTGAAAGTTTATTTTCTGCTTTTTTACTCTCTTGGATTTCATTTTCCAACCTTTTCCCATGTTACCAGAGAATGTAAAAGTGGGAGGGGTTGAGTGAACAGCTCTTGAAGAGTAATTCTTTGGTTTTGCTGCTGTGGTCCACAGACCTCAGAAAGAAGTAAGCAATTTGTGTATGTGGCTGGGGGTGAGGAGCAAAGCAGAATCAGAGTGATCACAGCCCCGTGCATTTTTGCTTTACTAATGATCGAACTACACTCTGCTGAGTTGCATTGGGTTCCGTAAAAACGAAGAGGAACAAAGATGAGAGATTCTTGCATGAGAATGAGAGAATGAGCCTGAAGTGGCAAATTAAGCTGAATTTACTGAAGTAGACCTTACGACACTCATTTCTGCCTGTTACCCCAATATAACACTGCATATTCAGTATCTATTTAAATAAGACTTAATTCATTAATTAATATTGTTCTCTGAGGGAAGTCACTTTATTTAGTTCCTTTAAAAGGAAGTCTTTATAACATTTATCAGTCTTTTTGATGCATACATTTTTCTCCTGCTTTCTGCTTCTGATTCAAGAGGAAGAGATGGAAAGTTAACAGAGCACCTGTGTTTTTGAAGTTTAAGATGTGTCTGGGGCTTATTTACCATCTCACTGAATTGTGGTATTTGGTTACAGGGTGTTGTGGGAGAGAGAAGAAAGAGACGCAGTATGATGCATGCACAAGCCCTAAGCTAATGAAAAACTATGTTTTGTAGATCCTTATTCCCACGGTAACCTGCTGGGACATCCTTTTTTATCAAACCATAACTCTACAAAGGGTATTAATATGAATAAAAGAAAAAAGGCAAGTGCAGTAGATCAAGAGTTTTTAAACCTTGGGCATACAGGTGTATAGGTTCAATCAGTTGTTTAAGCCCTTTATCGTGCTCCATGTATAGGTGGCCTTGGGCTGTCAGAACAGCTCACTTGTTATCAACTTGCCTAATTTACTGTGGCATGACAATATCTGCTTTCAGTGATCAGTGGACAGTTAGTTGTTGGACCAGCATTTTTTCTATTCTCTCAACTGCAGTCTCCAAATTGGTAGTATTGTAGGTCTAAACTTTTAAGCACAGTTAATGCCTTCTGAATGCCATGTGGAACAGTCTGAGAAGCACATGTAGAAAGATGTTAATTAATAATTGCAAAATAGGTGTGTTGTGACTCAGGGTATGTCTGTAGTAGTAAACAATAAGGTACATTCAGCCACATGAGGTTGTGTGGTCATGTTCAAAGAGCTTCTCCTACATGAGCTGCCCTGCACAGACCTATTGAGAATGTCTGCATTGCAGTCTCGTGTGGGCGTAGTGCAGATGAGGCATGGTGTGAATTTTACCACATTTCATGTTACGGTATTCTGAAGTTTTGTTTGTTCCTTTCTGCTTGAGCCACTCCTGCACAATATCAGGTGTTTGAATATGTAGTCTCAAAGATACATGGTCTGTGTCTGACTGCATGTGCAGCAGGTTTCCAAAAGTATGATAGCCAGAGTAAATGGAATAAAGAAACTAAGTGTATTGCTTTCTAATGCATATTGCTGCTGCTCTTGCTAAAATTCTTGGTCTCTTTCAGATCTACCAGCCCATATGTTCTATTAGTAATGTCTTGTTCTTTCTCATATACTTTTGCTCAAATCCATGTTTGTCTTTCTTGTGATTTGGTACTAACCTCTCCTTGCTTACTTAGTCTCATTTCTTTCTACATCAGCTGTGAAAATGGAACAAGTAGGTAATGGGAGGAGTAGCAAGCACATAGTGTTTTCCCTATGGCTTTTTGATGCTGAATTCAGCATGGCCGGAAGCACAGCCAGGAGAGTAGTCTGGGCGGGCGAGCAGGGTGGTTGCATAGTGGCAATTCAGATTCTAACCTTGCTGCATAGAGGGAGAAGGACAGTGATCACCAAAATAACAAACTCCAGAGAGCTTGAAAGATTTTGGATCAGTACATGTTTTGCTTCAGTCAGTTTCCTTTCTGTTTTATCCTGCCAGTTTAGTCTGTCTTCTCCCTTTGGAGACAGCTGTAGGCTACATGATCTAGAAATGGTTGTGATCCAAAGAGACATAAAAAAGGGAAGTTGTTATGTCTCACCTCACTGTTCTTTATATGAAAAACCCTTTAGCTTTAACAGAAGGGACTCATGTTTGAGAATGATTAAGTTTGGTACTATGCATGGGAAGCAGTATGAATACAACTAAATTTTATTAGATTGCTGTTACGCAAACACACCTTTTCTTTCTTCTTCATAGGGGCCATTTGTTGTGGTTTTCATTGATTTGGTTGTTTTAAAGGTTGATGATTTATTGATGATAAATGACTGATGCTGTAGCTATAAGAGTTGTTAGCTGGGAATTTGTCTTTGTTACAGTAGTGAAGAAACAAATGACTCCTAGGGGTTCATGGCTTTTTGTTTTTAAATTTTATTTCCAGAAATTCTACGTGCTAAGCATTCTGCTTCAGAGATAAACAGGGAAATACATATCTTAAGAGATGCTGTGTTATTGTTTTTCTGTTCTGGAGATTTAGTGTTTATTTTCAATACAAAAAAGTATTCTTGTCAGACGGGCTGTGTGTCCTATGCTTTGCAGCCCTTTATTAGACTGTCAATTTGCTTTGATGGCACGTGGGTCATTAGTATTTGTCGTTTCATACACGGGAGTCAATGTTTATAAACTAAGGACTTCTATTGTGCCGTTCGGTTTCTTGATGCAGCTGTAGGACTCAGGAGCCCCTTCCTGGCAGTTGTCAGGGAGCTGCAAATCCTGCAGTGAGTGGAACTTGGCATGCGCAGGGAATAGTGTGGCTGGTGGGGCTTTCATCTGGTGCCTCATCAGTTTTGAGTTTCTAGCTGCCGCCCTAAGCTGGTTTTGGTGTAAAGCTCTTGTCTGGACAAGCAAATAAGATCCCATTGTGGATCATTGTAGACACAGAAATGTGATTGTATCCATCCTAGCAGCTTCTTCTCACTCCATGTCTGACAGATATGGGCGTGTCATGTATCTGTTCTTGGATTCTTGTATCCCCAGGTCAATAATTCTTACTTTTAGGAAAGGTTGTCTTACAAACACAGATCCTTTGCTTGCTAAACAATGTAGAAAAAAAATTACTTTAAATGAACAATCATTTGCTTAGCAATTAGGTAGTAAGCTGTGATTTGAGTCTGTTTTTCCAAGTCAGGTTTTTGTAGATAATATCTTGAAGACTGATCTCATTCCAGGATCCCATAGATTGAAAAGACATCAGGCAGGGCACTGGCACTGCATTGATTGATTGCACTTTTTCTTGGTTGCTTGGGTGAATGTGGGGCTTTTGGGAAAAAGACTTTTGCATCCTCAGGTACTTGCTTGTTTAACTTCTCAGAGAAAGTACTTGTTACTGATTGGAGAGAGTACTTGCAACACAGTTTCGTAACCAAGTTATTTTGGAGAGCATGCGAGGTCCATAGAATGAAGGGAATGTGTTTCCCCAGCAAGTGGTGCTTTGTCACTAAATTTAGTGCAAGAAGCTAGTGTTTTTATCATATACTTGGAATTCCCTTCATCTGGAATATTGCATGAATAGTTTATCACATAGAGGTTAAAGTTAAAAATCTGGTTAAAAACACTGAAATATATAGTAAGTGGAATTAAGTAAGATTTCTAGGTAACATGAGTAAGTAAAATAAGAAGTTCCTCTGCCCAGCTATTGTCAAAGTTCATGTTTGTCTTGCAAGTGGAACAAGCCCTGTCCTTACAATAGCATGTTCTGAGGTAAAGATGTGTCTGTCAATAGAAATCAAGCTTTTTCCTCAGGGTGGTGTTTGTATTAGAAGTGATTTTCTCTACTTTTCTTTCTCCAGACTTTGATTAAATAAGATTCAGAGAATAAACCTTGTTTTCTCCCCCATAATTAGTTTCACTAAGGCATGTAAAAGGGGTTTTGGCAGAAATGTAACGGCAGCCCTGCTGTCTCCTGTTAAATAATTTTTAAAGAATGTGTATTAGGTACATTCTTTGTGTGTAGCTGAGAGTCGTTGTGCAGCTGGCCTGGAAGGAAGATACCCAGGTCAGGGGTAGCAGCCTTTGAAAATGAAAGGATTTTCCGCATGGTCCCAATTGTTGCTGCGCCCATGTGTTTTTCCAGTTGCATAGGCGCTAGGAGGCTGTTAGCTCACTCGCTGCCTCCACAATGTGACCAGCAGGGCCTTTGGAAGACTTCTTGAAACATGCTATTATGGGCTGCTTTGTGATGAAAAGAGGTCTTACAAATATCTTGAAATTTAAACAGAGCTATTATGGGTTTGCCTTTTCTGTGCGTATGTGTGTTTGTCAGCCAAGTCATTTGTTCAAAGTTAATCTCAATTACAGAGCATATTGTTCATAATCCCCCATGGCTCCAAAACAATAGCAGAGTGTATGTCTGTTTGAATATATATTTACATACTTATATGTGAAATATGTTTGCTTGTATATATAATTTTGCTTCTAAAGTGGTGATTCATGGTAAAGAGATGGATATTTCATGCAGGATCCTGTCTTTTGAGCAGCACCATCTTAAGGAAATACTACAGGAAGGCCTGAATTGAATGAGCCGGCTTTGATCCTGCAGCGAGTTAGTTGATGCAGTTCCCTATGCATAGCACTGGGATTCATCCCAGCACAATGAATGGTAGGGTAGAGTCTGGGGGGTTCAGCTTCTTGGAGACAGAAAGGTTTTGTGTGTCTTTAATTTTAATATCTGCGGAATACCTCTGCTTTTCTTCTACTCCCTGAGCAAAAAGGAACTAGTAGGCAATAGTTGGAAAATTTAAATAAATTACAGGTTGTATGTGCTCCACATAATCCCCACAAGAGAGCCCCAAACTGCAGTAACTTCTTAGCAGACTTAGGCTTTAATTTAGTGGCATAAGAACTTCATTAGCAAGGTGCCCCACACTTTTCTCCTTCTGCTGATTTTAGAGAAGGTGCTCATCCTTTTCCACCTGTATTTAGCAAGGGATCCCCTTAGGAAAATCTTGGTTTGTATCTACTGAGACATTGCTAAACAAAGCTGACAACTGCATGAAGTGTTTGCAGTGTAAGTTTTTGCTCCACGGTGAATGCTCTAATCCTGTTACACTCATTGTGTAAAATTGTGCTGGTGTTGCTGAGCTACTGTAGTCTCCCTTTTGCTGTTTATTGGATCTAGGTGTGTTCCTCGAGTAAGTTCATGTTATTGTATTGTATATGGATATTTGTAGGGTTTTCTTTTCCTGTACTCTTCGTGTAACTTCTCATTTCCTGGCTCTATATAAGCAGTTTGCTTCCTTTTACCACTTGCTGCCCACGTTGCAGTAGTAGATTGGTGTGCTGTTTCAAGAGTGTCTCTCCTGTCACTCTGATAAGATCGTACCACCAGGAAGGCATAACATTATAATCCCAAGCACAATGCGATCCTGTTCATTTCAGCTCTTGTACTTGTCAGATGGACAAGAAAAAAGGTCGTGCATAGGTGGAGGGTGAGGCTAGAACTGAAGATCGTTGAAGATAAAACACTTTGCTAAAAGAGATAAATCCTGCATGGGAGCATTTCAGTTTGTAATCTAGGCATTATGTAGAAGTGAACTTTGAAAGCTGGTTGGGATGTCCTGAATAATACAGGATATAAAGCTGACATAGAGAATACAGAATGGTAATACAGATTTGTGATGGGAGGGGGGAAGTATTTTGTCCTTTACTTTTTCTTAGATTTGATGTCACATTTGAAAATATAATCATAACAATATCATATATAAAAATAATAAGATTGCTCTACAAGAAACAGATCTGTAAGAAACACAAGACTACTGGTAATTCTACACTTGCTAGATTTTACTAGAAGAAATGAGCGCTTTCCAGTAAAAGCCTCTGAAAAGAGGCAAAATTTAAGGCATGCCTTAGGGTATGGGGACTTCAGCCCCTTAAAAGAATCCCAGCAATTACCTAACCTGCCAACTTTCCAACAAGATAAATGGAAGCACTGTAGCTTGAAGGTGCCTTGGTTTGAATGAGATGCAGTAAGTAAGGTCTCTCTGTTCTTTACAGGCATCATAGATCTGATACTACTTATAAAGGAAGAATAGAGTTGGTGCCCTGCTGACTAAATTGTCCTCTAGAGGAGTATTAGTTACAGAGCTTCTTTGTTAACTAGGTTGCGTGCTTAAACCGCTGTGAATTTCTCTTATTAGTAGGCTTTTTAATAGCCTTACATATAGAAATGCTAAGTAAATGAGAGTGTATCCACATAATTTACGTATATAATGTGTATGTGTATAGTGTTTTATATATAAAGAAATGTTTGTGATGTAGAATTTGCACAACTTCACTACTATTCTGTTAAAATTAGGTAAAAGCAAGCATTAAAATGCTGATAATAGGAGAGCAGAAAGTCAACTTCTGCTCTTTCAGTCCAGGTGCTTCACATACAGTCCTTCTCCTTCTCTTTCATTTTCCAATTAGCTTTTGTAGTTAACAGAGGTGTTTCTAAAGCCTCTGTATGCTGCAAGTTTCCCAGCTGCTTACCTACTCAGGCTTTCCACCTTAGAAGACTAGGTAAGGACTCAAAGTGTATGTTAGTAAAAAAATAAAAAAATAAAAACAAACCCAAACAAAAACAGAAAAACAAACAAAACCAAAAACCAACTAACAGCAACAAAAAAAAAATATTGAAAGAACCCCAAACCAACCAACCAACCAACCAAAAAAACCCAAACCACCCTGCACAGAACAGCTGATATTTCTCATTTTAGCCCACTTGACGACAAGTAGGAGGTGATGTGGCACAGCCCCGACTTCTAGAAAGGCAATAGTCTTTTGTGCCATCCTTACAACAACCTCTTTCTCAGTTTTCTTGATGCATCTGATGAATGAACACTGCTGCAGCAGATGAGTTGATTCTGAAGTTCCGCATTCCTGGGAGAAAACCCCAGTGCTTACACTGAGCGCATGTGGGGAGTGCAAGGCACTGCAGGTGTGCCGTGCCTGCCAGGCTGCTCCCTCAGCCTGCACTGCATGAGGGTGGCACGGCTGCACAATTTTAATAGGCTGGTGTCGTGCAAGCTTTTCTCTTCCTTGTCCACCTTCGTGGAGTTTCATCAGGTAGGTGAGGGAATTCCTGGAAGACAGGCACTTGAGAAAATGCGTGAGACTAGGCAATTGTTCCACTCTTGCTGGAGAAGTCAGCTGTGACCTGATGGGAAAAGTGAGTTTCATTCCCGTCCCGAAGTTTTGCGTTAGCCTGTGAACAACAGATAATTTCATCATGGACAGTGCTAATTTCTTCATGGCTTTTCCATTATTCCGGCGAATTTGTTTTTTTCAAGTACTTTGGCTTGCCAACACAAACGAAAGCTTTACTCCACACACCCTTTTAAAATCTTTGTTATTCTAAATGTAAACCTGTGTGTTTTCTTTATCTTCTATCAGTTGGGTGCCTATCCATTTTTTTATGCAGAATTTCTATTCCTTTAGAATAGGCTCTATTCTGCTACATTCAGTTTTCAGAGGTTTATTATATGCTTTTCAGCAGCATTTGTTTTATCAGCACTTCCTGCAGCATTTGTTACACATGACGACAGCAGCGATTTGATTCCATTTAGAAGAATACCATATTATGTATGGAAAAGCAGTAATTGCTTACCTGTTTCCCAAATACATTCTACTATGAAAAATACCTAGTGTTGCTCTATACAGTACCAAGCAGTGTTATTTCTTGTTTACAAATTTTACAGTTAATAGTTCTGAAAAAGAAACAATGAAAATAATTTATTGCCCACTTCACAATTAAATTTCCATTTGTATGGATTTGGAAGTCTACTCTTGAATGAATACAGCGTCCACATGCAGACTGAAGTTTTAGTCTTAATTTTTGCTTTTCATATGCCTAATGAAATATAGGTACAATTTCATGCTTGACAGAAAAAACAAAATTTAACTGCAGTGAGAGTTGTTCTTGAAGTATTTGTGGGAACTCATTGGAAATAAGGTCCGCAAGATGCCCTGCAGACAGCTAAGTCAGGTGGGTTGTATTTACTACCTGTATGCACAAGGAGGAATAACACGTAGCATTCTATGTGGTTTCTAGTGAGTGTTAGCAGTGCCTAAACTATTAATCCTCCTCTTCCTGTGCCTTAGAAGACTGACCATGTCTGTCTGTTAGGGGAGCCTGGCTGTGAACCTCCCTTGTAAGGGGGTAGACATCATTGGACAGGGCTCTAAGTACACCGCGTGCGTTTTCATCCATGTTCTGTGACTTCTAAAAAACTTCTTTTTCTGAAGTCATTGAAGTGACAGAACAAAAACCAAAATTTTTTTGTTATGAAAATTAGGCAGCTCTGAGGCTTTGCTTCCTGAGCTCTTTGCTCAGGCAGAACCCAGTTTTTTCTGTGCTATTCATACGAGGGGGTCCTGTTGTCTGGGGTGCAACCACTTGCATGAGCCAAACAAATGAAGTCAGGATCAGCCAAAGAAATGCACTCTGTCATGCCAGTTATTTCAAGTCCCAGAGGTCATTTAGTGACCTGGTTTATATGTGAAGTAGCTCGGTGCTGCTTTTTTGTGCTTTAACTTGCTAATAGAAATAGTAATGTAGTAACATGCTCCTTGTGACCTGCTAGTAGCTACAGAAGTACAGCTGTGTTGACACCTTTCAGTTTATATGAGGTTTTTCTGTGATGCTTGGGAATTAACATTTTTCTTGACAGTTGGGGAGCATGTGCTTGATTTGTCACAGCATTTTTGGTTTTTCATATCTGATCTTAAAATTATTTAAAACCCCTAATTACTCCCACAGATTCAAAGACCAGTATAACTCCAAAGACCAGTTACAATTCAGATGTGCTTTGACCTACAGAGGAGATTTCTCATTGAAAATGCAGTAGTTATGAGCTGAAATGGAGTAACTGTTTAGCAGTGTATTAAGATGAAACTGAAGAGAACCTATGAGCTGTATACTGGTATTTGATGGAAGTGGAGAAGCAGCATTCCTTGTTGCTTGGTGGCCAGTGGATCCAGTGCTGCTGCAAGGCAAAGGAGCTGCATGGGAGTGTTAGAAAGCTGCCTATTTGACACCCTTCTTTTCCCATTGTGGTAATGCTTTAAAGTGAAGTGTATAAACTGTGATTGTAATGGTAGCAAACCCCAAAATTAAATACTATGTGAAAGTGAAACTGATGTATCATTTTCATTAGTTTTGGTATGCTCAGGCAGAATTTGCAGGATTAATTCTGAAAGCTTAATCCAGATGGAAAAGGTTAAACTCAATGCTGAATGAATTTGGTTCCAATTCAAGAATTAGAGATTAAGCAGAGAATTGTGCATACTATCCTTGTTTTCTGCCATCATTTAACTACATGAACCAACATTAAAGACAACCTCTTAGTTAGCTGCTGCAGTGAGTAAACAAATGGATCTATTGCCACGCCAGCTCTTGAGTCCTGTAGCCTGAGTCTTCGTTCATGCAAGCACTTACGTTCTTTTTTACTCTCTCCTCAGGATTTATCAGGATCTATTGACGACTTGCCGACTGGAACTGAGGCAACCCTCAGCTCAGCTGTTAGCGCATCAGGCTCTACAAGCAGCCAAGGGGAGCAGAGCAACCCTGCACAGTCTCCGTTTTCCCCTCATGCTTCTCCACATCTCTCTGGCATCCCTGGGGGCCCATCACCTTCCCCTGTAGGCTCACCCGTTGGAAGCAACCAGTCAAGATCTGGTCCCATTTCTCCAGCGAGTATTCCAGGTAAATTTGTTCTAACAAACAAAATTAAACCAATAGGTGAGTTTATTAAATACATAATAAATAATCCTGTATTCCGAACTAATTTATTTTCTGAGAATCCTGCATTTTCAGGGCCTGTTTCTGAAAAAAAAATGCATACTTAGAGCAGGAGTAAATTCCATCTAAACTTCAGCTGCCAAGCCCTCAATACGCTCAAAATTCTGAGCTTGACTCCACACAGGTATTTGATAGACATTTTTATCACCAACTAATGTGAATACTTAACTGTAGTTTTTGTATTTGGTTGGTGTATCATTTGTCACATACTTCTCTCAATTATTTACATTCGTTTTTTTGTTCTGTGTATTTTTGTTAGGTTTGGCTCTTGAGCTTGTATGGTGGTTACAGACTTGCATGATGAGGCAGAGATTTTCCAACCCTGTACTGTGACAATGTAATTTCGGACATCAGTACAGAATATTGTAGGAGACATTTCTAAATATTTGCAAGGATTAACAAGTTACTAAGGATTCAGCCCCGCTAGTAATAATTGAAATACCGGTGGCGTGCTTGGTATTCTCTTGAGCAATTTAGAGTATGATGCACAGTCATTCATGTATATTCAGAAATTTGTGGAAACTTGTTAAGATACCCAGAAGAAAAAAATGGCATACATTAATTTCAGCTCTTACCTTATCCCCACCCATCTGGCATGTTATTTACTCCAGGGGGTCAGACAGCAATGTGTATTCAGTATTTCAGGTGAGTTTATTCTCTTTATGATGCTCAGGTTTTTTTATTATCTTCTGACATTTTGAATGCTAGGGGAATTCCTAAGAGTAGGAGAGTGCTGACATTACACTTGGGATAACATCAGTTGCTGACAAAACCACAAAATAATAAACATGAAGGACAGTTAAATGAAACAAAAGCAGAGGTGTCTTTTCATTCGGTGACTTGACTGTTGCTGTAAACCAAAAGCAGTTTAAAATTCAGTGGGTAGCGTGTTTCAGTGTTCGATACAAAGGCATCTGTGTGAAATGTTCATGCCTGTTTGTGTGCAGAGGTTAAACCAGATAAGCAAAGGGAAGTAAGCTCAGTGCACACAGGAATGTTGAGTACCAAATGTGGCCTGAGCATGTTGAGCCCTGATGCTGTGTGCATGCCCTGCAGTTATTTCTTCCCTCTCCAGCCACTCTGACTGGCAGGATATGCTCAGGTGGATCAGGAATAGTGGGGACAGAGTATTTGCATTGTATGCAGTGTGCTAGCTTCATATTTCTGAGGTAGTTTCCAGTATTTGGTGTAGAAATCCGTCTCTGTTACTGAGTGAAGCCAGATAGTCCACCTGGTTGGAAAGGCAACATTTTGGCACAGTCACATTCAGGCAAGTAAATGGATTGGTATTTCAGCAGTCTGATTGATGAATAGGGAAAAAAACGTTGTGACACTGAAAATAGCTTTATTGGAGCTATGCTATGTAAGGATGAGCATAAGTGTGTAAGGGGAGAGTAATAACTTTTATGAAACCTCTTGATCCCCATGGGGTAAAAGTAGAAGGGGTATGGGCTCAGAGGTCAGCATCAGAGTCACTTCATCACTTCAGATGACCCCCAAAAGCTCATTTTTATAACCCACCTAGGGAAAAGCATTGTCTCTTCATACAAACTGTGCCACCATTTTGCACAGTGGTTTTCTGGTCTGCTGCAGTAACACAAAAGCAGTTCTTTCTCAGGAAGGATTTTTATGAATGGTGCTAAATCAAAATCACCCTCCACTGTTTCCCTGTCATAGACAAGCTTCTGGTGTCTGCAGCTCGTGCTAAAGGTGAACTCCCAGGCATAAGCTAAGGCAGCGCTCTCCGGAGGACAGCCAGGCAGCTGCAGTAGCATCACTGCTGCTGCTGCCACTGCTGTTGATGCTGCCGCTGCTGCATTTCTCAAGCTACAGAACGACAGGAGCAAGGCTGCTATTTAAAACCCTGCGATAGAGGGATGCTGCTGGGTGCTGGGGATTTCAAGCCATATAAATTAGATCGTGCTTTCGCCTAAGTGTGTTCCCACCATTGTGCTTCATTACAAGGACTTTGGTAGCTTTTATCATCAGTTGCACTCACGCGATGCTATGAAAAAGTAACACAGAGCTTGTTTGCATTTCTGTGGCTGTTTGCAGCATTCAGGTTGTGGCTGTTTTTAAACATAGATTGTGTAGTACAGCACCTTGCCTTTAATAATTTTGTTCTCTGCTATTTTCCTCTTCGTTCTCACCCTACCCTTGTTTGTTCTGACCTCATTCCTCTCCTGTTACCTCCTGCAATGTTGTGCCACAGTTTCTCAATGTGACATAGATTGGCTCTTTCAATCATTCTCTCTCCAGCAAGTCATTGTAAAATGAGCAGCTGTTGTGTTGCTGATAGCTATGGCTAGGGAAAGCCAAAATGTTGCAGGGGGTTCTTGGTGGGAAGACCATTAAAATAAAGGTGTTGCTTTCCCAGGGTTTACTGGAAGAGAAGCATCCTTTTCCCAATGCCTCCTTCCTTGCAACAAAATTGAAGACTAATTTAACATCAAAAGGGCAGACAAACAAACAGCCCCCTATTAAACCTCCCAAATGGCTGATTCTCTTCCACTGCCTGTTTAAGCTGTCTCCGCACCCCACCGCAAGCCTGCCACCCCGCACTGCTTACTGCTGCACGCCACGAATTTCACAGGAACAGCCTGGCACAGGCAGCACTGACATTGGCACGTCCCTAGCTCAGTGGGCATTTCCTTCCTGTGCTTTCTGAAATACTGGATGGATATTTTGTGTGGTAAGTGGCACATGCATATACAGCCTTTGTTTCCATTCGCATTACCGGAATAGACCAGGGAGATTAACTCCTAAGAGCAGAAAAAGCAACTTCGATGGATTTTGTTCAGAACGGTAGTTTTCTCTCAAAATGGGAACACTTCTTGTTCAGATGTACATTCAATACAGGGCTGAAATCCTACTCTTCTATGATTTCTAGTGATTCAAAATGACATTATGATTTCCTATTAAGTAGATCATTATTCTGTTTTGCCAGAAATCCTGATCTCTTTGTTTTGTAGCCATCTCTGTAATTAGGGTACATGTTCTTCCAAAGAATGAGATGTGATGCCCTGCAATGCTTTGGGTCTTGAACTGTGCCTGATTCAACCTTAAGCCATTAGTGGAAGCTGACGCAGCATATATCAAAATGCACTGCTGTTGCCAGAAGATTTAGTGGCTGTTAATTTCACTTTTCTCTTTTTTTCTCCCTTTCCCTCCTGCTCTAACAATTCCAGTTTACTAACAAAGCAAAAATGTAAATAAGCTAAGCTCCCCTTTCTCCCCCCACCCTTAATTTTGATCTCACTGGCCAAAGGCTTTTGTCAGCTCTTTCTCCCTTGCGGTGTAAGCAGCAAAAAATTTTTAATATTAAGAATTCTGTGAAAGATTGCTGATAGGCCAGGAATCCCTTAACCCATGATAGACAAGCAGACTTTGTACAAGTTAATAGATGCTATTATTTTTAAATTCCTATAGCAATTTTTATCTGTATAGAAGAAAAGGGTGTGCTATACTAATAATGACTAGCAAATGCTGCCTTTTAGAAATATGTAAATTCTTTTTTCCACATGGATCAGTATTTTGACTTTGGCTTGCACAGATCAGTATTTTGACTTGTGCTTTTAACAGATTCCATGTACTTTCTGAAGAAACAAGCTTATTTTCACCCTGTTAAGCATGAACTACATTGTTGTTTTTATTACAAATGATGTGTTCTTTCACCAACGAGCTTGGATACAGATAAAGTTACAATTTTCAGAAAGAAATCCATTTGTGGATACTCTGGCTTAGGAATGTTATTGTCAGTCTTCTTTATTTATGCTAACCAGTAGGCATCCTCTCCTGATTAAAGATACCCCAAATTTTTCATTCTTATAATTATATGAATCAATGGATGTGACCCATTCAGTGTTCAGCCCTACTCTCTGCCAACCTGGAGGTCTTCTGCACCTGTATTGTTCAGCTACCTAGCTTGAATTCCAAAATCTGTGAGAATTACAGCATTACAGGCAGCACTCCAGGCGAAAAAAAGGGAGCAAGATGGAAATGGCATACCCAGATAGAGCAGTAACAGGAAGTCTTGTCTTGGTGTGCATGTTAGCCAATGTGTGACTAAAATGCCGCAACAAGAAAAACATGAGCAGTAGTCTATCATAGTCCAAAGGGACATTGTGCTGCAAGAATCTGAATAGGAATGACGCTTTCTTTCATGCCTTATAAAAGAGAAGCCTGCTGTTGAACTGTTTCCAGAAGATACTACAGTAAAACAACAGAACAGATCTTGTTTTAAAAAAGACTTTGAAAATATCTTTTCCTTGGGATTGAGCTATTCTATGTACTTAACCTGTGAACCACCACTATTTGTATGTTATATGGCATGGACCCCTTTTAAACATTATTTGAGGGAGACAAGACTACCATATGAAAGTGATAAACACTGTTTAATGTCTTTGTTGGTGACATGGACAGTGGGATCAAATGCACCCCCAGCAAGTTTGCCCATGACACAAAGCTGTGCGGTGCAGTTGATACACAGAGGGAAGGGATGGCATCCACAGGGACCTGGACAGGCTGGAGAGGTGGGACTGTGTGAACCTCATGAAGTTCAACAAGGCCGAGTGCAAGGTCCAGCACATGGGTCAGGCTGGATCTTGCACTCGGCCCCAAGCACAAACAGAGGCTGGGCGGAGTCTGGATTGAGAGCAGCCCTGAAGAGAAAGACTTGGGATGTTGGTGGAGGAGAAGCTCAGCAAGACCCAGCAATGTGCACTTGCAGCCCAGAGAGCCAATTGTGTCCTGGGCTGCATCAAAAGCAGCGTCGCCAGAAGGGTGAGGGAGGGGATTCTGTCCCTCTGCTCTGCTCTGGTGAGACCCCACCTGGAGTTCTGCATCCAGCTCTGGGGTCCCCAACACAAGAAGAACCTATGTTGGAGCAGGTCCAGAGAAGGGCCACAAAGGTGTTGAGAGTGCTGGAAGCACCTCTTCTAGAAGACAGCTTGAGAGAGCTGAGGTTGTTCAGCCTAGAGAAGAGAAGGCTCCAGGGAGATCTTACAGCAGGCAGCCTTCCAGCACTTACAGGTAGCTTACAGGAAGGCTGGAGAGGCACTGTTTAAAAGGATATGTAGTCATAGGTCAAAGGGGATTGGCTTTAAACTGAAAGTAGGTTTAGATTAGATATTGGGAAGAAGTTCTTCACTGTAAGAGTAGTGAGGCACTGGAACGGGTTACCCAGAGAATCTGTCAATGCCCCATCCCTAGAAGTGTTCCAGGCCAGGTTGGATGAAGCTTTTAGCAGCCTGGTCTAGTGGAAGGTGTCCCTGCTCATGACGGGGGGGGAGGGGGTTTGGAACTAGATGAACTTTTAAGATCACTTCCAACCCAAACAAATCTGTGAATGTATGAATTTGTAATACTGTAATTTTTGTTGACGTTTTAGATACCCTAAAGTGATTGCAAAAGAAGAGAGGGGATTATATTCTTGTAAAATGGATATGATCCCCCTGTCTAGAAGAATTATTTTAACACATCTATCAATGCTTCCCCCTTGGCTTCTCCGGAGGCAAAAATCTTGCAACAGCTTGTTGCAAGGAAGATGCATGCTGTTCATTGGCATCCAGACCAGAAAAAAGCCAAAGCACAAAATGCCATTGACGTAGCTATGTTCTTAATCATTTCTAGTGCATAAAACATCTAATCAGCAGTTTTGCAAATCTAGAATGCTTACAAATGAAATATGTGAATGTTTCGTGTAATCGTTTAAAACCCTTTCTTTTGAATTGTTTGAACAACATTTAGAGTGTTTCTGTCTTTTCAAAGGATGAAAAAATAAGCAAATTGTAAGGCGCACTAGCTCAAGGCATTGCTTCCAGCATAGGGAGCGTCTAGCCTGTGATACCTATTACAATTCAGCCCAGGTCACAACTGATGAATAATCTGTTGTCTCAAGGCTTCATGAAATAACGAAATAGTCTCAATCAAGTTTCATGAGGAGAGCCTATGCTACAAAAGGCACTATAAAAACTCCTATCATACTTTCAATCTTGCCAGAGATCAGGGAGGTGTCTTTCTCTGCAGAGATGGTCTTTCCAGAACAGGTGCAGGAGATGAAAGGAGACAGAGACACTCTGTTCAAGTTCCTCCTTGTAGGTTTTCATGATGACAGAGGGTTTCATATTCCATCACCATCAACCTGCTGTTTTTTACTGGCCCAAAGTTAAGCATCAGATAGAAAAACAGTATAACACCAAAAAAATATGCCCTCCGTGGTTATTTTTTAGGGATAGTTTATGGAGTTTAGTTTTAAGTGGTTTCACTTGCTTAATATCTGGTGTGTCTGTCAGTGTTTATATTTCTCAGTCACACATTTCAGTTTTAGTGTTTAATTGCTGTGTTAAGCCAGTGCCAAACATTTCTGCCCTATGGACTGAACACCCTGAAGGGTCTGACACTGAGAGTTGTCCAGCACCCTCCCACAGATGGCCAGATCAGTGGTGTTCACATCCCCATAGCTGTGCTCTGCCCTGTATCTGGTTTGTCCTCTTTGTTGTTTCCTGCCAGGCCTGTTTCTACCATCGTGCCAATGGCTGAGCAGCCAGCATGGTGGGGCATCTGCTGCTGTGGACACTGTGGCAGCACACGTACAACAGGCCGCTTCTTGTAGCTCTCTGAGTCACTGGTAGCACCCTGCTGGTACAAATCCATCTAGAGTATGAGGGCTGTTGAAATCCAATTAACATATTTGCATAATTATGCATGTGCTCTGCTTCACGTAACAAAATTCAAATATACTTAACCACAGCTGCCAAGATGTGACAGGTATGTTTGTTGTTAGTTTTAGATGTATGCTTTAAGGCCATCTTTGGACAATTATTGTTTACATTTGATCATTAACCTTTACATTTCTTTATAACTTTTTTTCCTCAACCCACCTACCTTTTTGTCAAGAAATTTAAAGCAGTGTATATTTGGTTTTGAGTGTTTGGGGGTTTTTATTTTGTCACTATTTGGCTACACAAACATAGATTGTCTCTCCTTCTTTGTGTTGGCAAACAGGGCATTAATTTGCATTTTATCATAAATTAAAAGGTTGTCTCTCACTCCCTTGTCCCTTGCAATACTGAGCAGTGATTGATGAGTGAATGGGAAAAGTCTCTCACTTCTCCATCAGTGTGTTTTTGTTGTTGTTGACAGATGGTTGTTACACCTAGATAAAATAGAGCATAAATGTCGTGAGTGGTTTGGTTTCTGTGATGGGATAGGTTGCTGCAGTGTTCAGTTTTTCAGTGGGCTGTGTATCACTGCCATGAGAGATATTTAAAGTGGCCTTCATGCTTCATGGTTAGTGTCAGACTTGACTAGACAGATACGTGGTATGTCCCTCCTTAGAAGAAGAAATCTGAACAATTGCAAATACGGCTTGAATTAATTCTGCGCCTCAAAAGAAGAACATTTTCACTACCTCCAGATAATAATTTTTTTTAAAAATTAATGAAAAGCAAGATATCCTTTCTCCTCCTTAGAGACAAAATTCATGCAGGTTGAGCTGCGACTTGAAAGATTTGAACAGCCCTTTGACAGCATCGCTCTGTAGGTAGATAGGGAAGTCAAATTGAAAAGTGGGTTTTTAGAAAGCAAACACAAAAGAACAGTTCACTCTGTCGGCAATCTTTTCTGTTTGTTCCCCATCTTCAGATAACAGTGGACTCAAATTATTGTGATGTGTTGATTGATTACAGCCGTTAAGTTTCTTAGTAATCAGTTTCATCACTTATTCTCAATTCACGCTTGCACCTTTGATTTCTCTTCCACAACAGGGTGATGTGGGTTGTCGTTGACTAATGAAGAACAGAATTGGTTTCGGCGTGAGACAAACGGAATGCCGACACCAATCCCAAAATGCATTAATCTTTAATAATCCACATCTGCATGTTTATAAATGATATAACCAGGAGTTGCTAATGTTAATACTCCCCCTTCCAAACAGAAGCTGACATAGGAGTTGGTGTTTGCAAACTGCATGAGAGGCACGTGGCCGCGCGTGGTGTGTGTGACCTTGCAGAGGGAACTCGCCAGATGAAAGTTCTCGGTTGATTAAAAATACATGAAGAATTGCTTCGCTTCTGCACCGGTCTTTGGAGCTTATCGTTGTCGGGCAAGATGAAATATGGCATGATAGATCTTGTCTTCTAGGGAGATCAGACCCACCAAATGGTTTTTGGAAGCAGGTTTGCCTCAAGGTGCTTTTATCCTTTATGCATTCAACTTGCCCTTTTCTCCCTCATCCCTGAGAACTGCTGAGACTAGGGCTGTGTAATATGCAATATAACACAATAAGAAAAACTAGATTAGCTAAGAGTTCTCTCCTTTTGAGGGTAGTGTTAGTGAGAGCACATACATTTTGCTACTAAAGTGCTCTTTAATCACAGACAGTGATCAAGTATGAGGAGTAGCACGCAGGACTAGCAAAATTGTTCATTGCCTCATAGCTGTGCTCCAATTTCCCTGCTTGCTAAACTTGAGAGAGCCGGGAGGAGCAGGGAGAATGCAAACTCTATCGTTGATGGTCTTCCAAGTTAATGCTGCCTGATTCTGAGAAATTCTTAAACTTACCTGGATAAGGGAAAAGAAATATAGACAAGAAACAGCAATTTCAGTTCACATTCACCCTTTCTTTTGTATTTTGCATGTTTTCACAATGTAGATATCATAAGTGAAAATGGATCTGTGGTTTGGTTAGAATTTGGCAATGTTGAAGTTAGGAGTTAAGGTTTTTATTAGGTGGCAAATTTTAGAAGTGTACGTCTGCTGCATCTGTTGTACTTCTCAGGCTCTTAAATGCAGTTGACACAATGAGGAACAGCATTGAGAAAAACATCTTCACTAGAAGGAGAATAAATGCAGTCTAGAGAATGAGCATTGATAACGAAAAATTTCTTCCTTTTAGAACTTGGATTAAATCCCTAAATAGAATTCTGAAGTTTTAGGTTTCAGGTGTGTGGCAGGATACATTTCATTTCTGGAAGGAAGCAATGAGCCAAATATAAGAAAGAAATACTACCCTCTCCTTTGTTAGGAGCTTTAAGATATTTAGCACTTGCATCAATTACAATTTTGTATTCTGTTTAATTGACATTTTATTAAAAAATTGAGAATGGTTTTTCTCTAGCTGAAGTATATGCTTTTTGCATTACATGTAATTACTACAAACATGTAATGATGTGTCCCAAGTAATTACAGATTACTAAATCCATGCAGCCCTTTTACAATCTTCTACTTCAGTCTAAATGCAAGCAAAACTACAATTTTTCTGGAAGGATTAAAAGGACAGAATGAAAAAACACAGTACAACTACAGGGTCTGGATCATTCCCTAAAGAACGTAGACACTTTTTTCCAGTGGCTTGCACAAATTTAAGAAAATACAATTTGCAAAATCTAAAAGCAATTCAGAGGCCCTGTAGAGGTGTGAGAGAAAGTGCTGGCAAGCTGTGGCTGCAGCCTCTCCCAGCCCCTCTCATCCCAATTCACGCCATCGCTTTGGAGGGATGCAGTGACAGAGTGCAAAACATGTGGAGGGGCGGTTAAACGAGACTTTAGAGGGGGAAAAAAGAAATTAAGTCGGTGGCTGCGCTTTGAAGAGGTCTGTCTAGTGCAGAGCAGCGAGCGAGTGGGGAAGAAAGGAGCAAGCACCTCATCTAATCTTTCTTCTGGGGACCCAGGTGGACAAATTGGCAACCCTGTTCACAGCCTCCCCCCCACCCCCTTTGTAGCGTAAGAACTGCTAATCGGATCCATGCTGCTGCAACTGTGGTTAGTTATTAACAGAATAAAAGCAGATTTCTTCAAAAGAACGGGTTGGGGAAAACGGCTCTACAAAATTGCAAGGTTGTTAGAATCTTAAATGCACAGCAGTGGGTTTTTCCCTATTCTGAATTAGGCGATGAATACGGCCTTTCATCTGTCACTGTGCCCATTTCTTCAGAAGGCAGCCAAACATTAGGCTTCTCAAACAAAAAAAAAAAAAAAAAAAAAAAAAAAAAAAAAAGGTTTGAAAGAGGAAAAATATTGGGGAACAGGAAGAATAGGAAAACGAGAAGGAGAAATCAGGTTTTGTTTTTATTAATTTGGCCTGGTGAGAGAAATACGAGCTCGCCTGCTTTATTCAGTTCCTGCATGCCTGCCGCTGTGAGCCACCGTTTCTGAATGTGGGGATTAGAAAAGATTTAACTGGTTGCTATCCTGGGCTGCACCATTCTGGACGGGCCTCCAGCAGAAATATTCTTGGCTGGAAATTCTCCTGAGCTTAATGGAAATAATGCATTAAATGGATGCAGAGTTAGGCAGAGGTGAAAGCAGAAAGAATTTGATTCCCCCAAATGAAACTTCTCATAACTGTAAAGTGAAATTACAGGTCTGGGGTGGGTGTTACTGAGCATAAAGAAACAGTGATTCCTGGATTTATACTGACTTATGCCTTCGCTTATACAAAAAAATAAATTATGCATCCTTAATTTTGAGGAGCTCTACTGCCTTCCTGATTTGCAGCAGAATTTTGGAATTTGTTGGAAAGGAATAGTTCTCAGGCAGGCAGGTAGTTGCTGTGACCTACTGAAAAGCCACTCATTATTTGGGTGAGTCACAGGCTTTTGAAGATTCCCATTGACAGCTTACTTTGGGCTTGTTTCCAAAATCTTAGGAGAAAGTGCTTCACTTTAGTCCAAACATAGAGTTGACTTCTGGATGGGGCATGGATGAAACAGACCTGCTTGGCAGTGTCTGCTGCTGCTCTCCCTTCCCCTCCAACACAAAAAGAGCTTTGGCCTTGGAGGGCAATATATTTACTTTCCTGCCCCCTGCTACCAAGACTGTTGTCAGTTCAGGCAGTACTAACAATTATTTCACTTAATATTCCTGAGTAATTGTTACCATCTTCATACCTTAATCAGAGGTTACACAACCTAGGAATAAAACTTGGATGTCTAATTTGACAGACCCCAGTTTCCGCTACTTAATTCTATTTTTTTTTTTTAAGTCCATAGTATAATGAATTATTCTGTAGTAAGGGTGACGTTTGGATGGTGTTCCATAAGTAATACCTTGGGACTACACGCTGAGTAATGAGGATGAAACAAAACATTGAGTAGCTACCTCATCCCGTCAGTGTCAACTTTGCTTTGAATTAAATGTTATATCATGTCAAACAAGTAGCTTCTACTCATGAAATTGTTTATGCTGTTGCATTTGTGCAGAGAAAAGTCAGAGCTAGGGTTCTCCAGCCTCTTTAGCTCATTGTTGCATTTTTTAATGGAGATTTGAGAGCAATTTAGCACTTAAGATACAGTGATTTCTCTGAAACTCACTCACAACCCCTCCCTTGATACGGTGCCTGTGACATAGATAGTAAAAAGAAGGTGAGAGTGTAACTTTCAAGGGTTGGTAGTCTGAGAATTTTACACTTTCATGAGGAGCAAAGTGGGGGTCTTCTTGTTGATTTTACGTGGATTGTGATACATACGTTAGGGAATCTTGTGTCTTTGAAGCACAATACATTTGTTTTAAGAGGTAACGTGAAAAATCAGGGCTAGGCCCAACAACCATCCTGATAACTTTCTATGATGTAGAGCGTCCATAAGTCTGGCGTAAGTTGATATGCTTGTTTACAGAAGCTTTGCATTGCTGCAGTGGAATAAATCAGCTGCTTGTGGTCTCACCTTCAGCAAGCCTCTCAGCCAGCCACCAAAAGCATTCCAAGGCAGGAGGGTTCTGGATTTGGTCCTGAGTTCCTGGGTCAGGAAGGTAGAAATTGTCTCAGTAATCAGGATGCAGTGGATTACCAACATTGCTGATGCTAGCAAGGAGTTATTAGCAGCAGTGTGGTGCCGAGCAGAGCCAGAAGGCTTGGTCTGAGTGTGTTTGACTGGATATCCCAGCCACAGCTGCTGTATTTGAAAGGGTCCTCATGTCTCAGGCCTTTTAAAACATCTGCACTCAGACTACTGCATAGATATGAGGAAGGTTTTAGTATTTCGCATGTCTTAATTTGAGAGTATGTGCAGACAAACCTTACTTTTTACTTGAATGAATTAAATCATTTTTAAAATGCTGTTGATATAACAGGAAGCTTGGCTACAATGCATAAATTCAGGAAGAAAATAATCTTTATTCTTAGGGGGTCATAGGCTTTATAAGATGAAGGAGATAACACAAAACACATGACCAGTTTCCCTTTATGCTACCCATAGAAAAATTTCTTTCCTTTGAGATCATTTGCACCTCACTTCCAATTTCCTGAAAAGCTCATTTGAAACACTCCCAATATAGAAGCCTACTTACGTTCTTTCCTTTCTGATGCAGGGATCCGAGACCCAGAATATCTCTTCTGGTCTGTGAGCCTTTATTGTAACATCGACTGTGTGATGATTATCCTATTATTTTATCAGATTTCATCTTAATCACTAGATTTTCAGGAAATCATTATTCCTAAAACAAAGTTGTTTCAAATTCCAGTAATAGTTTGATTATCATTCTAAACATCGTGCTCTTTTTTCTCCCTGATATTTAGCCTCAAATATATTTTTAGAAAGAAGTCACAGAATTCCAGCTCTAGTTTTTGTCATACTAAATAATACTCACACTTTCAGCCTCCTGTTATGTCATACTGATAGCTGATTCCCATTCCCGTTTGTAGCAGGCATTCTGGGTTTGTCTCTATGAAGGCTCACCAGTGACACATCAGCAGTGATGCTATGTTGTCTTACCTCTACTGTAATCCTCCTAATTTATCTGAGTAATAAATTCATTTCTTTGAGTGACTCATCACAGGGTTAGTTATAGCTGTTTGTAGGCTATAACCATTTTAGGTCAACAGATATGGTCAAATTTTTCCTTCCTTTTCTTCCATGTTTACCTGATAACCTATAGCTCTTCAGTTATAAAAAGCCTCGTTCTGATCTGTGAATATAAATGTTTGCATTTTTGATACTCCAACCCAAAAGGTAGGCAGTATTTTGATCATCTTTTGTACTGACTAATATTCCCTACTTTGTGATCAATTAATGTCATTAATCCAGTCCTAGCTCTCAATTCCTAAAATAGATTGAGAATTGTTCCAAAGACAACCCACAAGGTCTGTAACTTCTGCCTTTCCTTCAGCCTAGTGTTGCCTTTTCAACACAGGCTGTGCAGTCCCCCACCCTCCAGTTCCTCATGCATCAAAATTTCTGTGCTGATATCCCTCCTTCCCCTCTCAGCTAGTTACTTCCTAGAGGGAACCTGTTATCACTGAAGTACTTTCTTGCTTCAGTTGTTCAGGCATAGTTCTCTGAGGTATTGTCCGGCTGGTAAAGGGTGTTTCAGCTGAGCATCCTCCAGTATCAGTACAATGATGGGAGCAGAGAGCCCTCAGCATGTTTCAAAACATTGCTAATGTGGACTGTAAGGACCCCTCTTCAGCAGGATGTCAAAGGTCTGCTCTTGCTTGCTATGTTGGCTCTAAGGAATTTACTTTTTCTAGTTTAACTGCATGGCTGTAGCCGCAATGCAATCGCTATTTAGTATTTTTCTCTGTCCATCTTTTCCAAAGGTGCTACTAAGTCTCTGCTGACTCCATTTGAAGTGAAAATTTTTGAAGTGCAAATATTTAGAAGCATTTGACATAGTTTAAAAAACAGAAAACCCACTTACAAATATAGTATTAATGCATTTTTTAATTCCCTTACCTCTTCAGTTGACCTTTGTTATTTTACATAGCAGATGCTATATTAGGTAGACTGCTGGTTTCGATAGTTTTAACAACTAATTTTACTAGACTGCTATACAAATTTAAATAGCATTTTGCTCCTCTGTTAAATATAGGGGAAAGAACTAGTGTGGCAGCTTCTATCCTTTTAACATGCATTACTGCATTTTCTGTTGTTTTGCATAATAGAAGTATTGTGAAGCATCTGTACTATTCACTTTGCATACATTTTGGCAGGTGGAGTATCTCACCAATGTGGCAACAATGGTATACAAAACATGGGAAAAGGTCATCCCTGTTTAAACTTCCTTCTGTGTATCACTAGGAGGCAGTAGCCTGTCGGTGAAAACAAATCACTGGATTTTTTTTTTTTTCTCTCTTTAATAGCTGTAGAATTTATGTTAAAAAAGAAAAAAGATTGTTTTTCTTTTGTAGAAATTTTCTTTCCCTAATAAAATACAAAAGTCTGTTCATGTATTATTTAAAGTGTCTTCCAAGAAAAACAACTGCAATACTGGTTGAAAGAGAGGATTACTATCATTTAAAGGAAAGAAATGGAAAATCTTTAAGGTCATTCCTTTTCATGACAAAGAAACTTAAAAAGCATGGCAGACGGGATCTTCAAAGGTTTTAAGTCCTGTCATCAGCTCCCAATCAATAGGAGTTAGATACCCAAATTAAGAGTTCAGTTCAAGTCTTCAAAGGTATTTGGGTGCTTAACCTCCTTTTACATTTCACATCACTTCTAAGAATAAAATGGCAATTTGATTGAAAACATTTTGATGCAGTACCTTCATGTCCAGCACCTGGATAATCTGTAGCACCCACTGATAATTAGGATAGTGGATACTCCTCTTGAAAGTTTGTTACTTATTAGGAGATGTGTAGAGTTGGCCATGTTATTATATGGTTTTCTTTTGTGAAACAAAAATTTTGCTTTAAAGCTTGGTTAATACAGGGGGAAAGAAAAATCAGAAGTAAACCTTAAAAAGTGCAATGATAAAATAGCATTGTTTGCAGAGGCTGTGAATTTGGAAAAATCCTGAGTCTGTATTGGCTGAGGATGCAGATGAAACTGATTTCTTTGTAAAAGTTGTACAGGTACTGTTCCAGGCTTTGACTTTCCCGGTCTGTGCTTGCACATTTGCCTGTGCAGGATAAGGCTCCACCCAGATAACTGATGTTACTATCAATGTGAAAAACAAGACACCATGTATAATATGCAAAATATGTTGCCTATCATAGAGATTCTATGCACTATATCATCTCTCAAAGTTGCCAAGCCTCCACCTAAAGGGGGATCCTGCGGAGAGCTATGTGGTGCAGTCAGGACTACCGCTGACTTTTTTTTTTTTTTTTTCCTTACGTATTTGTAGAAATCTTCCATGGTTCCCATCTACTTGAAGTACTCTATCTAATAGCGGTGCCTGGGGCATACACAGTGGAAGTGGCAGTGCCCTGTGTTAACATGGAAATGCTGTTTGTTTGCAGTTTGAGTCAGTGAATCCTTCCTGTCAAGCTGAAAGTATTCATTATAATGCAGGCACTTACCATCTCCACAGCTCTTGAGTGACATCAAAACATAAGCTGGAATTTGTCATTATTATTGTCATATGCCTCAGAGTTCATGAATGGGCCGTGGAACCCAAAGCCTTGGGCGCTGAATGGCATGTTTGGTCTTTTGGAGGAGCAATTCTGCCTCTAGTCCAGCATTTGCATCTCTGAGACAATTGTCACAGCTGCTCCTGGTAATGTTGACTGTCATGTTTTTAGTGTAAAAGCACCTCATCTGAATAGCTAGGCAGTGGTTACACTCCACATTTTATAGATTTTCTCTTTGTTCTGTATCAGTCTGGCCTTTCTTCAGAGTTGGTGCTGAGAGCCAGTGGTTTTGGGGGTGGGAAGTGGATGTGTCAGGGCAGACACATTTGCTTTCCTACGCTTATGTCCAGCTTGGGGCCCACGGTCACTCTAAAGGGCAGCCCCTGCTGCCCCGCTGTCAGCCCAGCTCCCAGTGCCAGGACCGTCCACAGGATTCTTGCTCCTGCCACTGCAGAGGGGCAGCTGCTGAGCAGGAGGAAATGAGTCTCAGCAGGCACAAATCTATTGCCTGTGTTTTTATTCTTTCCATTTCCTTCAAATGGAAAACAATCTGAACAGTTTCTGAGGATGAGGGATATAAATCTGTCTGCTGCTATTTATACCGTGCTCGTCACTACAAGTGTCTAAATGCTTAAAGTATATATTTGCTGCCTAACCTGAGGTGGTCTTCAAGCCTCTTGGGCTGTCACGAGCCGGCATGTCTTAGACCAGGAGCGAAGAGCAGTCCTAGGGGATGCTCATTCTTCCCTCTGCTCAGGCTGTGGCAGGTTGACTCTTAAGCACGAGGCCCTTGGGGTGTTGTAAGGGTGGTAAGATGGATCTCCCTACTGGACACAGTGTTGAATGGTGATCCGGAAGAGTGACTTGCATCAGTGCAATAAGCACCTGCCTTATTATCCATTAACATTGAAAGGGAACATTTTGTGTTCTGAGCCTCACAGACAGCACTCTGAGTGCTCTTCTTGTTTGGGTGGGTAGACAGCAGTAGATGTCTTTTGAACAAGGTCATAGAAATGGATGCGTCTGTTCTGGCTAGTTATTTTAATAAATAACTTCCCTTTGCTTTTATTTGAATAGCAAGATACCCTTTTTCTGTCTGATCTGTTTCAAATATTCACTTTCACCATGTGTGCCTACATGTTATTCTTTATTCCCATAGTCTACATGGACATTCAAACAATATTAAAACCACTGATTCACTGAAATACTTTTTAAGTTGTTGTTAGTCATTTTTGTATTGACTTAATTTTTCACTGGTAATATTGTTGGCAGCGGTCCATGTCTGCCTGGCTGGAGGCCAGTTTAAGCTCGGCAGGATGAGCCCTATTGTTCAGCAGACTTGGATTTTGTTAAACTCTCTAACAGAAATATGTGTCAGGAGATTTGCAGCTATAAATTGGATCATGTTGGTGAGGTTGGGAACTTGCTCAGTGCGAAATTGAACATTTCGCCATGCCTGTTGCTAAATGTGTTTGTGCATGTTTCCTCCATGGGTTTCAATAAAGAAAAGAAAAAGCAAAAAGTATGAGAAAAGCTAGACCTGTTGAGCTCTGTCTTTTACCTTATACAGCTGGTACTTTCTTTGATGTTGAGTGGTTGAAAAATGCAGCAGTGCTTGGTTTTGTGCATTGAAATGCTAAAAGCAAGTCTGTTTTCCCTTTTTTCTTTGTGTGTTACAGGCAGTCAGATGCCACCACAGCCTCCTGGCAGCCAGTCAGAATCCAGCTCCCACCCTGCCTTGAGCCAGTCACCAATGCCACAGGACCGAGGTTTGTTAGGTGTTGGGGCTTTTTTAGTTGGTGCCAAATGCAGCCTTCATTTTAAGTTGCACATTAGCAATGTGAGATTTCCTGGTATTTCTTCTCTTTTCCCAGGGAAAATAATGACAGTCTTCATTGTAAAAGGCTTGAGGGGTTTCCATCTCTGGGGAAAGAGCAATTGAATAGCAGGTTTTACCAAACTATAATTGAAAACAAGGTTTTCTCAAAATACGGTGAATGCCCAGGGTATAAAGGCAGTTTCTGTAAATACTTGAGTCATGTCCTAGAGAATACAGCTCTTGTCCATCTTGGAATTAAGATGTAGAGAAAGAGTGCTAACTATGAGCGGTTTTACTACTGTTCTTAAAATTGTCGTCTCTAATATCTTTGAATGGACACAGTAGTCCTCTAACCAGTTCTAGGATAAAAATATCTTTAAATATAAAGGGAAATCAAATATTTAGGTCAAATGGTTCAAACATTTAGAAATCTTGCAATGGAAAACCTTGCAGGCAACAGCACTGTTCTAAAAGGGTGCTCCATACCATGTGCTCACAAAAATAAACAGAACATTTTAAAATTAAAGTTACCTTTTATAAACTTTAAGCCCTTTTTCCTTTCACCTCCTTTCTCCTGTGCTCGTGGAAGATATTTGTCACAGCTTTGTTGCGTGGCCATAAGTGCGATCAACTGCTGTAATCTGGGCATCCTATCCATGCAGTGGTTAACATGTGCCAGTGACAGGCTTGCAAAACAGACGCATGATAACTGTGATAAACAGGGAGTTATTTATGAAATGCCCTTCCTAAAATGTCTTGCTTCCAGAAATATCCCAAGTAGCACCATATGGGGATACCATAAATACTAGAAGTTTTCTCACAGTGAAACAAGTTGAACTCACAGAATGACAAATTTCTGGGATAGCATCCAGGAGGAGCTAAGAGGACTCACAAAGAAGAGCAGAGAGTCTTAATTTTTGCTATTTTTCTGGATTGAATGTCCCCTCCTTCAGGAATGCTGATTAATGAGAACGTGAAATACAGCATTCCATGCTCTTTTTATTAGTTTCCTTTTCAGTCATTCTTTATACTTAGTTGTTAGTGAAGGAACTTATTTTCTCATTTAAAAAATCAGAATGATGTATGTACATGTTTGGTGAGAAAAGAATGGTCTCAGTACCCCATACAAATACATGATGCTTTGTGGGATAAAAATGTCACAAGGCAGCAAGAATGGATCAGATGGAAGCTTTGAAGACACAAACATCTCAGAAAGATCTGTGCATTTCCTGGCACAACTGGGTCTTGGCATAAAATGTTATACTGCCCAGTAATAATTATTTCTGCAGTGTATTTTCCTCACCTTGCTTTGGGGGAACAAGTTAGGTCTGACAGAGCTGGAAATGTCAAACCTCTGTGTTCTGCTGTAGAACAAAACTGGGGTTCCTTGTCTGGTCAGGAGAGGCAGACAGATAGTCAGAAGTAAAACAGAAGACAGCTGCCATAACTGGGAAGTCAAACCAGTTAGTAACAGTGAGAGAAGTAAAATTTACAGATTGATTTAGTTTGTTTTTTCCTCTTTGCAGTGAGAATTGTGGGTATGTTCTTAGAGAAAATGTTTTTAGGAATGTTACAGGTTTTGCACACTTCATATGCAAAATCTGGTGTAATATGAATGATCTTTGTGACCCAGCTTGTACAAGAAGTCCATTTGTTTCATGCAGGAGATTCAAAATTTGTAACTAGCTAGGTCATATTGATTTTGCAGAACATGTTCCCCAAAGCTTCTCTAAAGTCTGTGCTGTACGCACATAAACATGCGTGCATTCCCTTTTGTGCCCTGTCATTGATTAGAGGCTCCTTTGAAATGGAAAACTTCACCTTTTAAAAAGGCTGTTACATTAGTTGGTTCCTTTGCTTGCTTGGGCTGGTTTCCACAGAACTTAAGAAATGAAGGAGGGGGCATGATGGGGACTCAAAGGGAAGGTGCTTGTCATTTACTGATAAAAACCTGAGCAGAAAATCGTTGCTGCTAAGGACACCTGATCCTTGGGCATCTGTTACAGTAATTTAAACTCTCTGGCTTACTGATACACTTTCCCAAAAAAAAAAAAAAGGAAAAAAATTAAAGGAAAATAGAAACAAAAACCCCAGAGACACTCCATAGGATAAGGTAATGTTGTTTGTTTTCACACTTTGTATAGCATTTCTTTCCTTGTTTAGAGAGAATTGAATGAACAAAAGAGTACTAATCATTGCTTGAGCAGAATCCTCTGCTCTCAATACTTGAAAAAAACGTTATTTACCAGCTATTATGAAGATTGAGTGATGGGTGCAGTCTGAGCTGTAGCACTTTTTGGTGCTAAACCACTGTCTTGAACCGTTAAGTTTACACTTACTTATTTTATTGTTAAAGTATTTGATTATATTTTACCCTGCTTTCCGTGGTTACTTTCACCCATCTGGGATTTTTATGTTTGCCTGCCTAAGACTGTACATCCCCTGTTGTACAATGCAGCATGAAGTAAGGATCACATTTTTACATGTACATTCTGTGTGTGAAAGTAGGGGGAATAGAAATGTAGTGCATATATACAATAACAGGAATTTCTTGGGGGATTGGATTTTTTTTGTGCTCCTCAGCTTTCTTTCTATGTAGCTTATTTCATACATTTTTTAACAAGCATTAAAATTCTTGCTTTTTAAAAATTATTTTTAAACTTTTTGTGTCCTGCTCAAGCTATAGAACATTTGGACCTACTCAGTGTAAATGTAGCCTGCTATTCAAGGCACTTCTGTTCTTGTCCCACAACCAGTAACTCTGGCCACTGTTGTTTGATGCCCAAACAGTGAAATGCTTTTAGTTCTACCAGCACACATAGTGTTCCTAGGAAACAAGAAATTGCATTTCTTTTATGTGCATGATGTATTTCTTAGCTCACGTGACTTTGACAGCACTGGGACTTGAAGTAAGTCCCATACATCATAACGGACTGTTGGAGCCAGAGAGCTGTGGAGACAGACTGGTGTCAGAAGTCTCCTGGAGAAGCAAGAGTGTGTTTAAATTCTGCTGAATCCCAGCAATTACCATTACTTAGGACTACCATAATGGCAGTGTAGTCATGACTAATTGAGATAGTCATTGAAACTTGCTAGGTTTTGGGAGGAAGGATGCACATTTTGCTCTCAGTGTTTGATAGATCTACTCCAGACTTTTCTTTATATGATCAAAAGTCAGGGTTTCATATTTTGTTTATTGAGGTCAAAGCTCTTTATAAACTTTTGTTGCATCAGCCCCAGAGGTAGGGCAGCCGTAATACCTCAGCTGTCATAATCATTCAGCAAATACTTGAGGTACACAGGGGCTTGAGTTCCCTGTGTTCAGCTGTATCTACTTGTTTGTTTGGGTTTTGGAAGCTGTGTTTTGAGGATGTCCATAGTAGCTAGAACTGCTCAGTGAGGTAGAAGTTATTTCTAGGGATCGAATAGAAACCCAGTATATCCCAATTGACCACCGTAAATTAGTTGCCTGAAGCTGCAGCCCAAAAAAGAAACCTTCATCCTGGCCATTAGCTTGTATTCCCATTCTTACTTTTGTAAACTAATGGAGATTTCTGTCTGCTTATATGAACACTCAACCTGTGCAAGCACTATTAGGAGAATATGTGTCACAGTAATGTTGAAATAGGCACTTTTACCCCTGCAGGAATGAATGGTTCCTTATGTAATTTTGAAGAAGCTTAGAAAAGTTACCTGCTTTTAAATTGTATTTTCATGCTTATGCAGTTGGATATGTAGATGTCAGGTTTCAGTCTTATATTAAAATAGTGATTTGGGAGCGCCTGAAAACCATTGAATTTAATGAAAACAGTTAATGACTTCACGTTATTACTCTAGCAAGCACTCTCATAATGGGGATACTTAAAGAAGCCTTATTTATTAGTGCAAACGTATATGGGTCAGAATTAATTTTTAAAAAATCTTTAATTGTTTTCCCCTTATAATTTTCACAGCGGTACATAGTTAAATATTCATGATAATGCTGATGATATGCTAAAGGTCTGAAATAGATCTGGAGTCTCAAAATCAACACAGGTTATTTAACCCTTTTCATCTAATGCACCATTGGGGACTTGCTGAGTGAAATCCCAGAGCACTGGAATAATTAGAAGATAGTAATGAGGATTTAATTAGTCCTTGAGATATGCTGAAATAGGACCACTGAGAACTTTTCTTTTTGGACATGGATTGCAAGCAGAATTGATGCCGTTGCAGCTGCTGTGATGTGCTGGAAAATGTATTCCATTGCTGGAGGCAGTTTCGGCAGCATTCTGTGCCTGTCAGATCTATGTGGACAGTGCCTGGAGAAATCACCTCCAAAATTGTTGAATAGAAGTTGCTGCCTTCCCCATCACCTTCTCCTAGTACCTTTTCATTTTTTTTCTTTTTTATGTCATACTTTCTGTTCTACCTTTATTTCTTTCCGTTGTTGACATCCAGCTTTTGAGGAGTATTGTACAGTTGTGTGCTCTATTAAAAACATATCACAGTCAGGGACAAGGAGTAAGAAACTGAAGGCTCTTAAGAGTACAGGTGTTACACTAAGCAAAATTTAGATCTTTTTGACACTACTGCTTGTAAGGTTTATCCTCAGATCTTGTCCTTATTTAGTATTAGATCTTCACAGAAGTGATATTTATCAGTAGCTGCAATGTAGTAAATTTAAATAGCTTTTTTGGCAGTCAAGATGTTATCCAGCGAGAGATTGTAACAGATGGGATGTGATCAGGCATTTTGATGTTCTCTTTGTGCTTCCCTGTAAAAGCTAAGTAGCAACTCAATTCCTGTAACTAAAATTCCCTAATTTACCCATTAGGTTTCATACAGGTGTTTTTCTCACCTTCAACTCTTTTCTGGGCATGCTTATTTGTACACTGTCATCACATAAATTCCACTGTCATGCATTTTCTTCTAACAAAACATAAATGTTTTTGCTTGTGTGGAAGACACAGAATACCAATCGGGTGTTTTGCACCTGCAATTCCTGATCAGATTTATGGCTTAATACTGACATTTGATGGTAGAGATTCTTTTCCCTGAAATCCATATTCTTCTTAAAAAGAGAAACAAGAAGGAAGAAAATAGATCAAAGGATTCCTATTGCAACAGAAAAGATACTGTAGTTTGCTTTTAGATCTTAAAAAGAGTTTTTCCCTGAGAATACGTTTTTTGCTCTCATTTGGGGATTTGGGATCTATTCAGAGCACTGAGGAGCTAGAGAATAAAATGATTCGTGTCATTAACATTCTTCTGCTTGCCATGTTAACGATGACACCACTTAAGGATAAATCAGACTTGGTAATAAGTTTACTTGATGTAGACTGAAGTGTTTCAGGCTCTTAAAGAAAGATGCTTGAGACATGCATAGAGTGCAAAGCCACAGGTATGTTTGAGTGCCTCTTCTGCACACAACATTCTCCAAGTGGGTCAGTGCAGAGGAGCTGAGGTCTGTCTGGTATGCAGGAACATTCTGCCAGGCTGGGAGGAAATCTTTATGCCTGGAAGACTGGGCTTAGAGGAATTGTGACCTCAACAAGCAGAAAAAGTGCATCACATAAAGAGGAAAAGTATGTTTTAGTTGAAATTGTCACACTAGCTCTGTTAAACATCCCTTTTTTAATCTCAAGTCACGTGATGAAGTAGAAACATGGTGCATAGGAGTACACAGAGCAGCTCTGTATGTGAAGGCAGAGTCATGCAGTAGAGCCATGCACTAAGCTGCTTTGGTGACTCAGAAAGCTACATTAGTTTCTCAACTTAGTGAGTGCTGAATCTATCGACAGTCTTTTAAAAAGATCCAGGCTATTATTCTTTTTTACCTTTGTATTTTTAATTCAATTGTAGAAGTGGAGTGCACTGAAATGTAGCGTCAATGTGATGAGCACGTTTTTTAAAAGTGTACACACTATTTTTCTTTGCTCTTTTGATTAGCAATGCACAGCAAAAAAGCTTACAATGTGTCTACTTTGATTAGTATCAACATCACTGGGATGAAAAGTTACTGTTTTTCTCTCTGAGCTGTGGAGTGCATTGCTTCGTGTCTCTTTGTCACTCAAGGAAGACCTGCTTTTCTTGCCCAAAAATATTAGAAATTATGTTATTCTGCCAAACTAGGTTAATTCTTCAAGAAGTCAAGTGCCATTTCAGGGTGCTGTTTTCAGACTGTACTTGGGTTTCAAACATACACCAGCCAGTCTCAGCTTTAGGTTGATCTGATTAGTTGTGACCTACACTAAATATACAGCAGGCCATCTGCAAGAAGAATTGAAGGAGGAAAGGTATGATTTACACGTGATAAGCCATACTGGGAGACAGCAAATCTGCAAAAGTTGGATGTGATGTGGGTAATAATATCTGTACAATCAAAACCCAGAGTCAGGTCTCAACAAATAAATTTTGTATACTAGCAGCTGGCCATTGCACTCTTCTTGCTGATGTTAAATCTTGTTATACTTGGAGATGAATCTTTATTTCATTTTTTGAACTAAATTGGGGATTCTCTTTTTGAAACTAGGGAGCAGAATTGACTTATTCTGAGAGAGTTTATATAGTTGCCAGCAGAGAGACTTCTCAGTAGAAAAGTTTCCACTGACTTCATTAGGCAGCCATCAAATTGCCTGCCTCTGGGCTCGGGGAGCAAGATAAACTACAGCAGTTACTGATGAAAAACCTGACAGAGTGACAGTCAATGTTGCTGTCACCAGGCTTGATGTAAAGTTACTGGGTACGATCTCTGTCCCTGGGAGAGCTTCCCATCATGGCCTATAAACTGGGAACTGCCTGTGGTCTGCCTGTTCAACAGCACCGGGATTATCAGGACACTCTACTCCCTCAGTACCTAAGTTAACCTTTTTATGAAGCTTCTGTAAAGATAAAAAACCTCTGATCTAAGACCCTTTATGTCTTTTTAAGTTAATATATAGGACAGTCAGTTGAAATCTATATAATGTATATATTAATAGCTAACCCTGGATAATTCCTACCATCCCAAAGGATCCCAAAAGAATAAACACTCATCACAGAACAGCTGCAAATCAAGGAAGGGAAAAATCAGTCAAATCGTAAATCATGGTAAAAATAAGACTTAGGCAAAGGCATTTCGGGACTGAGGACAACACACTGATTTTGTGTTTTTGAAAAAGATATTATGATTTATTTTACATGAGTCCAATAGAAAAGACACATCACATATATTTTAGTCTTGTCCACCAAATATATATATAGTGGTATTCAAGATATTTACTTCATGAAAAGGAAGATCTGAGTTGATCCAAGGAACCTTTGAACAGCAGTCTCTGGGGAGGCTAAATTTTTCAAACCTGAAATTTAGACCATTAAGCCTGCAGGCTTTGCACAATGCACATTATAAAATGCCCTTCCGTCTTTGCTTTCCTTCATGATTTTCCAAAGTGTGCATGGTATTAGTGAAACTTAGACAAATGTTGATTGTACAAAGCAGACAGACTTCTCAGGTTTTTCGTGTTGCTGCTGAGATTAATTCTATCAGCCCAAACTATTTACTGAAATGCAGGATTCCCTTCAAGGGGCAGTTGGGAGGGCAGGGTGGGTGCCTTCATATTGCAAGTGACTGTGACCCTGATTTTTCAAGCACTGTAGTAAAAGCATCTTGTGCAAAGTGTATTACAGTAACAAATTATGTGTAAAATGGTGGATGAGCAATGTGGTTTTTTGTTCAGTCTGTGCATGAACATCTCCACAAATGTCTTTCCTTCTTTGTCCTCAGTGTAGCACTTAAAATTTGCATCAGAGAGCATTGTGCAAGGTTTGCTTTAGGAAAGGTTGGATATTTCTTCCCCGGCTACCATCTGGGTAATCTGTCTGATCCTTCCCCAGATTCTAATTTATCAATGATAGATTGTATGAATTTCAAGGCTAGGCAGTAGCAGAGGGAGGTTTAGGGGTGGGAAAAATTTAAACATTATTGCATGCTATACATAGACTGGGGTTTGTAATATCAGAGAGAGAAGCAGAGGAGATTCAGCCAGTTAACCTAATAGCACAGCTGGTAAAACACTAGGGGGTCTGGGTTAAAACCTTAGCTAGGTCATTAGTTTCCATCTTCCCCAAAGCTATTCACATTGTGAAGAGAAGCAGTCAGACAAATAAACAGTGAGGAGACTGTAAGACAGATATTAAAGCATAATAAGAAAATAATTTTAAAGAAAAATAATACCAGTCCAGCACTTTTTCTTAAACAGAACATTGGTCTTTTTGTGAAAACGAGAAATACTGCAGTGATCTTTGCAGGAAGTCCTAATTTTGCTATGGTGATGTTTTCCATTAGTGCTGTTTCACATAAGCCAAGAAACATTCTTTGTTGAATGGATGTGAAGAAATGTGAGGTTGTACTGCAGGTATTAGCAGATGCCATTGTGAAAATAAATTGTCCAGATACCAAAGGGAAATCATGTCACTGTTACTCTAGCCTGGAGAACTTCAGATGGGTTTAGTGGTACTCTGATGGACTTGGAGAAGGTGACAAGGTTTATGTGGGTTTTTATGTGGGCTCAAAAAAGAGCTCAGTGTAGAAATTTGACTACTTTTTTTCATAGTTAATGGAGAAACATTAGAAGAACTACTAATTAGAAGAAGAGCAGTTCATTAGAAGAACAGTCCTCAGAAGAACTGAGAGAGTGAATGTCTGAGGAAGGAAAGTCTGCCAAAAACTGTATCATGGGTGTGCAAACATTTGCTCTTTTTTCTTAAAGAAAAACTTTCTCCTAAGAACATTTTGGGACTTTTTTCTAAAAATAGAATGTGATTGGAGAAAGAAAGAAGATTTTTTTTTTTTTTTAATGGAACATTATCAAAAATATTACTAGCCTTCTTTTTAGAGGCTAAAGAATAAGCCTTTGAATTTGTCCTGTGTCAGTGATGTCAGTACTTTTTTTTATGCTGCTACCCTTCAGCTGTTCAAGTTGCATGTCAGCATAAGTGTTCACTCAGTATCAGGTATATTAGTAGAGATGTGGTCTATACAGTACCCAAATATTACACCCATCAGTAGTGCTGCTTGGAACATGTCTAATAGGTTCCTACCAGAGCCATCCGAAGATACTGTATTGGTGCAGTGCAGGTGTTTTATTTATTTGATTTGTTATTTCTTTTACCTGCCTATTAACTGGACAAGAATATTTAGAATTAGTATTTGCATGGTCTAAATGAGATTGGCACTGCACGATCAGCCACTCATGCTCACCAACTCATCACCCTGTGGTGTGTATTGCTAATTCAGATGCCTCGTGTATGTCAAACATAGGTCTAGCTGGGCATATGTTAATAAGGTTGCTTTCTGGAAAATGGAAAAAATATCTGAGGTACCTTGAATGTAAAGAAATCTTGTGCCTGCTTGCTCTAGTTACCAGGTTTTTTATGCCACCCACTTGATTTACTTGGTTTATATTCTGGTACATTGGTCAAACCTTCACCAGTTTCTTAATTGCTGTTATTTGTTTAGACCTGTATAACACTTTTGTCTGCTTAGATTTTTTCCAGTACCTAAACCTCTCTCACTGTGTCATTTTCAGTGTTTATTTTAAGTAGCGCCTTAGGGGTAGGTACCACACCATTCTTTGCCAGTGACAGCAAGTATTTTATGGCCGGGTAGAGCACACACCCCCTAAGCAATGGCACAACAGTGTTTTCTTAGCTCCTGTAGTCTGTAAGCCACACATCTCCAGGTCTGACCACACTGTTTGAAAATGTTTGTTCAAGTACCATCAACACTCTTCAGACAACCTGGTTGCATATTTAGGGTTCTGGTATCAGAACCCTAAATCTGGTGTACAGGCTTATGTGAGAATAACCAACTCTTTCAATTACTAAAACACTTAATTAATGTGTGAGTTGTGTTCTGTTGGATGTTTCCTTGCAGTGTTCTGAGGTGCTGACTGTGGACATATTTAGCTGGGCAAAAACCCAGATGTGGTTCACCAGTCCAAAGCCTTCCTGAGCTGTCCTTGCCATCCAGAATGGCTGGACTAGGCAGAGTTTCACTCTGACTGTGATGTTCCTCAGCACCTTGCCATGGTAACAGGGTGCCAAATCACAGAATAAAGCTTTTCATTTGTTTAGCTTTACCCTGACATGTCTATCTTAGTGTTGTTTATCGACAGATGAGCTAGATTTGGGAGTCATGCTTTAGATCTGTCTCAGTTCTGTTGTAGTCTCCGGTGAAAATCCTGAGAGAGTGAATACAATCCAAACCACTGTCTGAGGAAGGAAAGTCTGCCAAAAACTGTATCATGGGTGTGCAAACATTTGCTCTTTTTTCTCAAGAGTACTGACCAGTGCCTTGCTAAAATACCAAGCATTGGAAATTTCAGTGATTCCCCCCACACAAGTTTTTCCTTTAGAGGTAGTGGAAAATATATCTTTGCATAGTTAATTTTTTTGAGCTAATTCATAAATAGAGGAGATTTTGTTATTTTTTTCTAATTATTTGATGACCAGTATATGCATCCAGTCTGCTTCTATTTTTCTTATTCCATGATTTTCAGAATAATAAGCCTGTCTATCCCTTTCTTCAGCCTCTGCCCTTGGACAAGGGGAACTTCCTTGTTCCATACTCAGAAAGGTTCCTCAGTTGTTTTGGTCCCATGCTCTGTCACTAAGCATGCCACTCTAGAAAGAGCCATAGCCTAGTGTATTTTTTTCTTAGGTAAGTTCATTTTTACAATATGCTTTTGTATGTTGCACCTTTCCTGATTTTTTATTTATCAGATGTGTAAGTTAGTGATGATCTGCTATCACTGTAAACTCCAAAGTTTTTGTGAGCTTAAAATGAGTAAGTGTTTCACATATTTTCAGGTTTAATTCATTCATGAAAATCAATGCACTACTCCTAGCTAAATCAAAAGACCTCTCATTGACCATGGGTTAAGTGTGGGCCAGTAGACAGTTGCTGTCCATCAACTGATACACAATAACCTGTTCTTTGCAGTCACTTCCTTCTTGTTTGAGCTTCTACTTTTCTGTAAGTTTTTTTCATATTCAAGCCTAGATTTAAAAAAATCTAAAGAATATGCCTGAGATTTCACAGCAGCACCCAGCACATTCAGTGGGTGTTTTTCATGGATAGTGCTAAGGAGGTAATATTCAAGAAACAGATGATTTTGTATTGGTCAGTGTACTGACGTAATTAAGACAACCTTAGTGCATAATTTCGTGAAGCTTTAGTAATTTACTCTCGTATATCTGTTTTGTGTATACATATGCCTGAGGGAAAGACAAGTTTTTAAATGTTTTTGAAAAGGCTTCATAAGTGGTGTTAGCTATATGATGTGTATTACCAGATGTTAGTGTTGTTTAGGACAACAGAAGCTTCATTTTTGCCTTTTCCTTCATCAAAGGAGCAGAAACACTTCTATCATAAGCATTGCTCGGTTATATTTTTTCTCTATATTTTGCTAAAAAGAATGAAGAGAAATAAACTGCTACCTGACCGTTTTTAAATACTGTATGTATGTTCTGTTTGAACATGTAAACATATTTTGTTATTGTTATGGTGTGATAATTGTTAAATAGCATGCTACTCTTTCATTGAGAACCAAAAAAAAAGCAAAGATGACTCTGCAATGTTAAAGTGCTTTTTAATAGTCATTCTTCACATGTAAATGTAATATAAAAGCTAACTAAAAAAGAAGAGAATGCTTCTTGCAGGGTCACTTTATTCAGCTACTTCTGAAATAGCTTAGTCTGCCAACACCCACTCAAGTGTTTTTTCAATAAGTAATCTTTTGTTGTGATGGCAAGTAAAGCATCGCCTCTGCCTCTTTTTATCACTAATATTAAGGGAAGGGAGTAGATTTGTTCACTGATAAGTATGTTGCCACTGCAGCTTTTAAAGGCTTAACTCATAGCTGTTTCCTAGCAGTTTATTTAAAAGACAAAACAACCCACCTCGTTGTCACAGAGGTTTACATGTCAGATGCAGTCTGGCTGTTGAATCACTCCACTGCCATTACTCCAGTGCAGCTCTAATGTAATCCTGCTTCCCTTCGTTACAGAAGAAAACTTTATCTTAGATCTAATTTTCTGGAAAGAAAATTTATTTCTTTTTTGTATAGGCTATAAAATGAAGTTGATCACTAGGGAAAATGTGTGTAAATAAGGAAAAATGAATGTATGCCAGCTGTTCCCTTTCATTTCTGATAAGATTTTTAGAATTGATGTTGTTTTTTCTTTATGATGCATGAATGTTGATGTATTGACCAGGAACCCTTTTCTCTCTAAGACATTTGAGCTTTCTGCAAATATTTGAAACACTTCAGACTCATGCAGTGGTCTCTGAATGTTGACAGCGCTCTCACAGAGGTTGATGAGAATAGACTCCTCTATGTTGTAATGAGATCCAGATAACAGTAAGAACTGTTCTTAGCTTCTCCACGTGGCATCTGTAGCTGAAAGGACTCCTCTGCTCTCTGGAAGGAAGTTAGAGTGTGTCCTGTTGGAATGCCATGCTTCAGTGTACTGTACAGGCAGTAACAGAAGATAGTACAGCATAGATATTCTTCCTAAATGTCAGGATTCCTTTTCCTTAATTCTTTACGTGTCTTAATTCTTTATCTTTCAAGAGAAGATAGCAAAGCCAACCTTGATTTGAGAGGAATCTTGCACACTCTGAGATGATGAAACTCATGCCTCACATTGAAAGCATTTAAGGAGTGTGTTCCTTTTTCACTGTGTTAATCAAAATCCCTTTTAAACTGAAGCTAGAGCATGAGTTTGAATAATATCACACAGATATCTCTGCTATTGAGTTACTGGCATGGCCAGGGCTTGGTTTTGGCCAATGCCTATGAGCACTCCCTGAGCCGCAGCCCAAAGCATGGATAAGGCAGGACAAGGGACTGTGCAAAGGAATCATACAGATAAGACTACCAGGAGTGGAAAGGTTTATCTGGATGGATGCAAGTGTCCCCACTCTCTTCCTTGAGTGTTTTATTTATGACTGTACACATTGCTGCACAGTCCATTCCACAGCATCACAAATTAATGAGGAGGAGTTCACTGAAGAAGAAGTCATTTGAGTAGAAACAGTTATTTTACTTACTACTCTGGTCCCTTGAGAAGCATTTCTGACAACAGCAGAGCTGGTTAAAACTGATAATCTCCCATGTTTTTCATTAGACATTAGTCTGTGTTCTCCATTAGCTTCAACAGCCAGCAGTCCCTCTGCATCACTACTGGAAATTACTGTACCAGTAGCTTTTCAGTGTATCATCCATTCTTTTGGTGTTAAGAAAAGTACTACTTGCAATAATAATGGGGCTGAAAAGCCTTAATCACTAACATAATGTTTGGGAAGTTAGATCATATAGATTTAAAGGCAAACAGAAAAAACCCCTCACATCTGTACTAGACACAGGACTAACTTTACTATCTTTGTAATAAAAATCTTAGTGTGACCAGTACAAATCTTTTTCATTCAAATGAATCCCACAAGTGTGATATATGTGGTGTATGTGTGTCAGGAACATGGGCATTTATTTCATACAGACATACGATTGTATTAGGTTTCTAAATTACTTACAGTACTGTCAGCAGAAGGCATAGGGTTTGTAATAAAATTTGTGCCCAGAGTGGAACTGTTTTAAAAATCAAGGAGTCTGTTTCAAAATAAAGGCAAATGGAGAAAATCATGCAAGTTTTCCTTTGCAGAAGTGTGGAGTTTTCCAGTCAATACTGAGCAGTTTCCAAGCTGCCATTTCAAACTCAGTTTTTTGCTGTTGTGTGTTAATGTCTGCTCTACCTCCAGAGCAAGTGCCAGGCTCTGACTTTGCAGTTAGGTGTGCTCAAGTTCCTTGCATTGGGACTTGCACAAAGATCAGGAAAACTTGATGTATATTCTACCAAATCTTGAGGTTGGAGTTCTAGCACAATGTGGGTTGAGCTTTTCGTAGCACGAAAGAACTGGGCACAAGGGGTACAAAGTCATCTCATCTCCTGGTTTTTCTCCTTACGACCTGCACCTCAGTGTTTTTAGTTACAAGTTTGATCACATGTCGTATATGGCTCAGAAAAAAAACTTCCTCTCTTTGTTAAAAAGGCACTGAGTGTTTGGGGTGGGGGTAATGTTTGGTGCTAATCAGTGGGAGGACGTCCTGGCCCTTTGGGAGAGTCATCCTTTTGTCTCCTCTCCCTCCTCCTGTCACCCATGTCAGTCTGTCTTCACAACTTACCTTTGTCTCTCTCACCCTGTTTTCCTTCTTTTTCTGATCTTCCCATCAGCAGCTTCCAGTGTCCTACCTTTCTATTATTCCCTCCCTCATGTAGGGAAAGGTGTAACTAATGCTGCCAGGCAAGGTGTCTCTTGGCTTTCAACTTCACACCTCCCCACACGCACAACACTAAAAGGAACGGATTGGAAAGGGGCACCTTTGATAAGTAAGGCTTCAGCTCTCTGTGGCCTCAGAGCACGGGTGCCTGGGCTGGCTGCCCAATGGCCCAGAACACAGCTGTGCCAGAGTCCCTGATCCCACTGGGCAACTACATACCAGGGCTCCCTCCTCACCCGGCCAACGCTGTCCTGCCATCCACGCAGATTTTGCCTTGCAGGGAAATGGAAAGATGAAATTTAATATGCGAGCAGAACAGGAAAGAAAGCGGATTTCCTCCAGAAATTAAAAAAAAAAGCCAGCACATCCTCTTCAACATCTAAAGCAGCACTAAAACATTTCAGGGTATAAAACATTAGAAAACCAGCATCCTTATATAGACATTTCATGGGCAGGATTGCAGGATTTTTCCCAGTTCATGAAAACTTTAAAAACTCCACCACAGAACACTCCTCTTCCTCCATTTAATAGGCTTAGTTCTGTTCCTTTATGTGAAGCTTCTAAATTTTATACCGTTTGACTAGGTCTCTTGCTGCAGCTTTTGAACCTTAAATTAAATTGCAATTCATTAATACATTTACGAAAGGGAAAAAGGAGAGAATGCAATAGGATGTGCTGGGGAAAGACTAGAAGAAGGACTTAGAGCACAAATACATAACAAAACTACTGTTATTTCTGGCTGGTCTTCACACAGAGGTAAATTTACCTCTATGTGACTAGTCTTCACATAGAGGTACATTTTAGCTCTGGTGAGTTTGTTGGCAATAGAGTATTTACAGTAGGTTTCTGTATGCTGAAGCGAAGCATTTTGGAAGCAACATGTAATTTTGGAAGATGTGATACTCCCACCATAAGTCATCAGGCAAATTCCCTACTACGAATTAAGTAGTGCAGATAATTGCCTTTTTCTTTTTTACCTAGAAGTTGTTTTAATTTTAAAATTAACAACCGTTTATAACTAAGCAGGACTGCCCTCTCTATATTTTACAAGTAAAAGTTTTCAAACCTTATGTACAGGTTTTGGTGGTTGAGACAGCTTTGCTGACTTGGAGATCCATTTAGGTTTGTTTGTATGAACAACAGTTTTCTGGGTATTCTTAGTCTGAAATAACTAAAGAGAGTTGGTTTATTTTAATGCCAAAGATTTTTTTTTTAAATTAAGAAGAGTTACCTGAATATTAATTTTTGCTTTGGCGCTTTCTCCCTTTAGGTTTTATGGCAGGCATACAGAGGAACCCCCAAATGTCACAGTATGGACCTCAACAAACTGGACCTTCCATGTCACCACACCCCTCACCTGGAGGTCAAGTGCATCCTGGAATTGGTAGCTTTCAGCAGAGTAATTCAAGTGGTACTTATGGGCCTCAGATGAGCCAGTATGGACCACAAGGTAAAATGCTTGCTGGTAATAGTTACAATAATTTATATATATTTTTTACAATATATATATGTATTGTGTATGTAGGTAGGTATGTGATTTCTTAAAAACAGAGAAAACACACACATGACACTCTCCCTAAAAAAAAAAAAAATTCCTAAACAACTAAAGCTGTTATCCAAAGGTGGAGCTTCACCTTGTGGAAGAAGCTGTTTCTGTTATTAGCACCTTTCTCTGTATAAAAATAGTGACCTTAAATTAGGCAAGGAAATGAATCTGTGGCTTTGCCAGGTCTATTGTTTAGGAGCGCAAGCATGTCATCTCTGTGATGAGGCTGCATTTGAGCAAGCATGGAATAAGGGTCACAACACCGATCCCAAAATAGGACTTCTTTTCTTGGATGAAATCCCAAGGCCAACCTGAAATTGTGTGGTGACTTTGAGGGTAAAGTCTTCTAACAAGCATAATAATACAGTGGCTACTGTGGAAATAGAATATTGAGCTCTAATGCATATGGTTTGTGAATCTTAACTAACCCTTCAGACTGAGAGAGACAGTTCCTTTTATTTTGCTTGTTTGACAGAATTGGTGGGGGAGTAAAACAAAAATAGAATACACAGTTTCTGCCCCTGGACAACCTTGAACTTGTCTACTCTTTTGCCTTTAATGGATAACCTTTATAAAGTATGCATCTGTTTAGGGGTTTAATGAAGTTGAAGTCAAGCCATGGAATATATAAGGGTCAGTATTTTCTTTAGAGGTACGTAAAGAAGCTTTTCTGTTTCACCACTTCCTACTATTGCTTTCTTACTTAAAAGCTTCAAAAAGGACTTGAGCCAGTGATGGGAATTTCTGTAGGGCTCAATGGCTCACCCATGCTAGCAAGGATGGTTATTTTAGTCTCCAGAGTTTCTGAGAACTTGTTCTGATGTTTGTTTGCAAGGAGCCTTGCTGCCCTGTGCAATGTACCTTTCTGTTTCATCTCTGGGTAGCGTTTGCTTTAGTGTTCTACGCACAGGGCTACAAGCCAAGATTTCCCAGTTTCTGATTTTAGCTCTGCCTTTTACATCATCTTTCAACTTGGGCAAGTAGATTCATTTCTCTGTTTTGCTTTCCTTAACTATAAAATGGGGCTAGTAATGCCTTATAGCCATGTGTGAAGATTAATTACCTAACTCCAGTTGACTGGTGCTTTCCTTTTATTTGGAAAGCATTTTGTGGCCATAAAATGCTGTCCAAGTGCTTATTTTTATCTGCACAGTGAGCAACTAGCTTAACTGGTAAAAAATCCAGTGGATTTATGATGTGCTATCCTGACTTCCAGCTGTACTGCTGCTGCTGAGATTCCGAACCATGGGAATAGTGGGTGTCAAGTGCAGTAAAACATTAGCCATCCACACTGATTGAATGGAAAGGTTTTTGTACTAAATCAATGCATTTAAGTAACACGCCAAATACTACTTTCTTTTTTTGCTTGAGTTCAGCAGTTCTTTTCCTCCCTCTGTAGATGAAAGTGCCTATGTAATGATTTTATGGGTCATGGTCAGGAAGAAACTGCTATTAAAAAGTGAACTTGAGGGACAGGAAGAAAATGAGCATCATTGTCATTAACAGGCCATTTCAGAAGGGTTTGGTGAATAGTGTGATGGATGAAAACCATGTTCTTCTGCCAGTGCTTGGAAAGTACCATTGATTCGGTGCACTGGTCATCATAAAATTAGGGCCTTGCAGACTGTCAGCTCTATAGGTAGCAATTAGACCAGAAGAATCCTACATTTTCACCAGGCTAATCTAAACATGAATAAAATCCAGGCATGAAGATAGTGATATTTCCAAGTTATGTGTTTACCTGGATTTAAGGGTTTAATAGCACTTTTTCATTTTTAATGAAAGTAATCTGTAACTGCAACTCTTAACATACCCTATTACTAAGCATAATCGTATGCCAGCAATGATGACTATATAATAATGCTATCCCATTTGCCTTTTACTGCCAAAATAGGAAATATATTAAAAATTACCTGGGTCGAAACCAAGTTCTTAAATTATTAAACTAAAGTAATTCTCAAGGATCTGATTTGTTTTCCATGTTTTGTTCACATAGGCCTTCTTCCAGCATGTTAAGATTAGGCTGGGTTTGACAGGACTACTTATATTCTCATATGTGCATCAAAGCATTCTGGACACTAAGCTTTTGATCCAGCTTTGAATACTGGATTTCACTATGTGCTGTCCTAAAAACCATTGCTCAAGGCTAGTGTCCTCTGTGCAGTGGAATTGCTCACCATAGTGAAGACTACACCGTTAAGTTTGGATTGGAAGTATTAGCCCCCAGTTCATGAGAGCAGAATGATCCATTTCATGCCTGTGGTTGATTTACTTGATTTTCATTTGTTTACATAACACTTAGATCTATAATAAGAGCAGAATATATTTTCCCAGGAAGCAGTTCTGTACTGGGTCATAGTCCAATTCTGCGAAACCATTTCCTACAAAAATAATAAATGGCTTTGGCTCCACACTTCTGTGTGTTGGTGATACAACACAGGAGCATCCAGTACAAAACATTAGTTTTATTTTTTAATTAAATCCCAGCATTTTCCTGTCCCCAAGACTTTGAAAAAAAAAAAACCAAAGAAACAAACCCCAAGAAAGAAAGAAAGAATCTCTTTGGTTTGTATTTGAACATCATCTGGCTCAGGGGCTAATGAAGCTCTGGTCTATGACCCAAGCATCAGACTGCTGCCACAGCAAAATGTCCCTTAAATGCACTCTGGAGAGCAGTCAGATGCCGTAGTCAGTTGGATCTTTTAAGACTGGGGCAAAGAAAAGCTTCCTGTGGATCAGTAAAATGTCTCAGAAATGCATCCTGTCTTCCTAACTTTTCCTACTCAATTCAGCAGTAAAGCTATTCTGTTTGGGTATAACAAAGAGAGGAATCATTACTGAATATGTTTGAACCACAACCCCAGAGCTTCACTGTAAGTTAAACCACCTTTTGCTTGTGAAAAAAGTAGTATGAATTGAGTATTTGTGCTTTGTAACCTTTGATGTTGGACTCGTTTCACAAAAACACTTTGCTGTCTAGCTCCCACTGATTTTAATCCTACATTTTAATTAAAATAGTAGCATCTTAAGGATGAGATGCCCTGAGTATCTTGAGAGTCTGGACCTCTGAATCCAGACCCGCATATGCAAGAGCCTGTGGAGCTAAGACTTAAATATCAACTGTATCTTACTGAAGTCCCCTAGGTAAAATAGTTCAGAGGAATTCAGAACAACACATTTAAATTTTCTGTAGAAGAAAAGCTTGATGGTTAAGTGCACATGCAAAAAAATTCTAGAATTATTTTAAGATGCTATTTTTAATATGGTGAATCTGATCTCTGTCTCTAAAGCAGAGAGCAAAGCTTACAGGTAGTTCTCAAATTTCCCTCTTTTCAGTTGGCCTAGAAATGGCAAGATCTCAGAGCACTTTGTTCAGCAAACCTGAACAAAGTGGACCAGAGTTTCAGCAGTAAGTATGAACATCTGTCTTTGGCAGGTTGTTAGTCAGCTTTTTTATACTTTATCTTCATTACACTTTTTTTTTTCCCTCTTGATTCCTGTTACAGCATTGTTTTTTCTCATGCATTAGAGATGTCATCTCTCTGGGTAAAATTCTACTCTGCCAAGGCGTGGTTGGAATCAAAAATCCCTCAGATATGGAGGGGAGGAGTTGTTCAGTAGTATTGTGCAGCCACTGTTGCCAGGCTTGTACCCACTTGAAAAGTGTGGGATCTTGAACTTGGCTGCCTGACACGTCCAGCTGATGTGGGCTGGCCTAGCATCTGCTGCATTCATTGTGTTTAATGCTGCATCCATCTGTTTTCTGTCAAAGCCACTGCCAACAAATTACTAATCTATTAGAGAAACATGGAAATAAGATTGCACTCCCCATTCCTGGCAATTCCTCTTGTATTTTGTTTGGCTTTTATTTTGCCTTTTCTTTTTTTTTGTGGTCTGGGAAAGGTATAAGAATAGCTAGTACTTGAGGTATTGAGGAAATGCTTAGGGAAAAAAAAACATGGAAAAAACCATTGAAACTTGTTTTCCTTACTAAAAAGATACGACTTCCCTGTCCTCTTGGATGTGTATCCCTGGAGATGAATGATTAGGAGCTATTTTAACTGAGCCACATATTTTTATGGAGAAGATTCCACTGTTTTTTCTGTGTTATGCATATGCTGGAAAAACCAAAGCACAAAAGATTACGTTTTTTGTCCCAAATCAAAATAACATCAAAAAAAAGCAGTAATGTTTTAGCACTGGTGTTTGCTTCTCTACGCATGCTGCTGAATGTACTTTGTAGACCCTAAGTGACAAAACAAATTGGCTTTATGTAAATTGGGCTAACAGTAGCTCCCAGTGATCATGGATATCACGTCTGCTCGTCTAGGGAGGGAATTTGCTTCACTTTGGGAAGTAGTGTTACTAATAGCATGTACATAAGATATGTTAACTGCTGTGCATAATCTTTGAGGGCACATATACACCATCTTGCTGTATTACATTTTTCTTGGCACCAAGCAACTGGAAACCCAGAGCAACATCCAAGCTGTGTCCTGTTGCCTGTAACACATAGCAGAGCAGTGTGAAACTAGTCAGCCCTTCAGTTTGTAGTCACATATGTTGGATGAGACACATGGCTTGAGCAGGTCTCAGCAACCAAAACTCTGGCTGGGGGCAATGGTTCACTGAACAGAGAATAGTCAGCTGCCAGCAGCCAAGCCTAGATGAGAAGAAGAAGTAACAGAGCAGTCTGAAGCCAGCATAAAGCTGAATCTGGAGCCTTTTATCTGCTGAACCACATATTGGGGATCCTTCTGTGAGGACCCCCAGGCAGAAACTTGGATTTTAAAACAGAAGGGAACGGTTGCTTCATTTCCTTGGGAAACATAGGTCTCACACGTTCTCGCCCAGGAGATCTTGTAGTAGAGTGAGTCAGTTACAGGGTGGGGAGGAGAAAATTAGCAAAAGCACAGCAGCAGGAGCATATGAATTAATTATGTGTGCAATCAAATGATGGATGAATATGTTTATTTTAAATACAAACAGGAGTCAGATGCCACCAGCTCCTCTGCCGGGTAGCTGAGGCCTGAGGAGAGGCATGCCTGATCTCCACATTCAGAGACATAGTCCAAGGGCTTCTGCCTATGAATAAGCGTGGGAATATCTGAGCGTAGTCAGGAAACTCTGCTCTGTGGCATCCCAGAGGGAGGGAATGGGTCATGTTTCCACTAATCTGGATGAGATGGAAATGAAGACAAGTCAAAACTGATGACTGAAGTAGTGCAATGTGATACGTTTCCTAAAATAGTTTTCTGACATATCTTTAGCTTTGTTTTTTTTTTTTTATTCCCTCTTTCTCATGCTGCTTGGGTTTGTTTCTGTAACACTGCATGCTGTATACTCGCTTTTTCTTGAGATTTCAACATGACAGGAAAATCAGCACTCAAATGAGTTAAGCTGCTGCAAGCTGAGCACTTTACTCCAGTGACAACATAGATTGGGTTCAGCCAGGTTTTCATGCCATCCTTCATAAGGCACCTGCTTATATTAGCATCTTTGTACTGTTGCTGCTTACTTGTGTAATACTAGTTTTCTCAGAGGAGGTGTGCTGTATGCTACCACCCCTTCTGCTGGCACTGCTAAACTGAGCTTACAGGGGAAACAGGGTGGGGCAGGAGGGAGCAGGAATCTTTCTCAGACCCCAGCAGTCATCTTCACCAGACCACACCAAATCATCTCTGACTCAAAAGTGCAGAACAGTTAGGAGCAAGAAGCCTGTTCCTGAAATTGCAGAAAGACAAAAGAATGAGAGCATGAAATTACAAAAATAAGATTCTCCCTTGAATTTACATAGTGGATTTCTTATGTGCCACATCTCTCTGTACTGCTTAAGGCAGTTGTGTACTGTGTGCTGGGCTGTTAACCCTCTGGAGGCTGTGCTTTTCTTTATTTCCTGTTGCCTCATACCATACACTAGACAGAAGATGTTTGAGGGTACAGGAAAATTGGGCTCATAGGATCATTTGGGTTGGAAGGGTGCTCAAGAGCTGTTCTTGGCTGACCTTGTATTCAAATCAGGGTCAGATAAAGGATCAGACCAGGTCTTTATCCAACTCTTGACTTTACCCAACTGGGTTTTGAGAACTTCTATGCAGGGAGTCTGCATAACCTCCTTGGGCAGTTTGTTCCACTGCTTCTCTGTCTTCATGTGTAAAAACGTTGTCCTGACTTTGAGGCCAGCGTGGGTCACTTTAGTTCACATGTGTAAGTTCTGCAGCTGCTAACTTCCTAAATAGAAATATTTGCTCAAAAGTTTTAATGTTTTTCTCTGTGTTTTTTATCATTTTGTTCAGGAAACTACTCCAGACCACCGACATACAGCGGTGTGCCCAACACAAGTTACAGTGGCCCAGGACCCGGCATGGGCATAAATGCCAACAGTCAGATGCATGGACAGGGGCCAAGCCAGCCTTGTGGTACCATGCCCCTGGGACGGATGCCATCAGCTGGGATGCAGAGCAGACCATTTCCTGGAAACATGAGCAGTATGACCCCCAATTCTCCTGGCATGTCTCAGCAGGGAGGCCCTGGGATGGGCCCACCCATGCCAACTGTGAACCGTAAGGCACAGGAGGCGGCTGCTGCAGTGATGCAGGCTGCTGCAAACTCCGCTCAGAGCAGGTATGCATTCAGGTGATAGGAATTTAAGTAAGTAGGAATGTTTTCCTTGTCATTTCTGAAGTAACAGCACTGTATAGATGTGTGAATGCACATTTATACATGTTCTAGCTGTGCCCTTATCTCTGGGAGGTAATGGTGTGTGGGAAGAATACTTCTTAATCTTCTCCTTTTCTTAAGGAAGAAGCATACTGTTGCCTGTTTGAATTATCCTCTCAAAAGCAATTGTGACAATGGAGGTGATGGCCACTTCTAGTTTGGTTCTTGGCACTATAGGCTTTAGAAAAACCCACAGGATTGCAGTGACATTTGACAAGCCCTCTGCAATTTTAAACTGATCAGCTGATTATACTTTTTTTGTCTCCAGTGAAGAGAGAGCCAACATGTCCTCAGCAGCTTGGCCCTGCCAGAGAGTAAGGAAGCCTGTGAAGCTGCCCGTCAACTCTTGCATTTATTGCCCACATTTTGAGCAGCAGTGCGGAATGGCAGTTCTCTTCTGCAGGAAGTTCTTGCTCCTAAGCAGGCCTGCAGAGGGGGAGAGGAGGGCAGGCTGAGGAGAGCAGCTGGAGGGGAGAGGCAGAAGGAGATATGAAATTATCTGTAGTTATCTGGAGTTTATACCTGCCACTTGTACATCCATAATAGAGAACCTTCAAACAGGGCTGCAGAGGTTGGAGCCATTGTCTGTTTTCTTGTCTCCACTTTGGGCAGCATAGCTACATGTTGCCATTTCTATATGAGTTTTGGTAAAAGGCACTTCTCTGTCCTGTCGTTCTTAAGATGCCTGAATATTTACAATTTTTTTTTTTGGTGAAATTTTTCAGATTAAGTAATAACCACATTTCCCTGGACTCAAATAACTCCTGGCATATTTATTACCTTTTTCTGTTGCAAAGAAGGTCCATAACATTTGAGAATTACACAAAGCTAGTTGCACTCTTCTGGTGAATGTGTTTATGTGTGTGTGTATTGCACACTGCATTTATGCATACACATACACAGATGCACATACACGCATACAGGTATTTTTCATTCAAGACCAGTGTTTGTGGACACCAGAGTTGCTCTAATTCCAAGGTGCAATGTTAAACAAGAAATAAGAAGCTAGTGTGTCCCTGTATTTGTTGCTTTCTTGTTTTGAGAGCTTGAAAGGCTCTCACTAGTGGCTACTAGTGATAAGCAGCAGCAAACTTTTAAAACAATAACAGTAAATTTAGTGTACTTCATGTTCATGCTCAGGAAAATAGAAGCAGGCTCCCTTAAAATAGACCACACTCCTGCAGATATCTGTGAACCAGCAGTCCCTTTCTTCTGTTGCTTGTTTTAACAGACCTGTCTAGTAGGATTTAGGGAAGTCTGCTTCTGTCTGTCTGGTTAGGCTATAAGCTGATAGGTCAGCCTTGAAGGAATAAATAGGCCATCACTGCAGCTGCAGGAAAAGGATTTCTTTATAATCATAGAATGAAACGAAAAGCTCACATTTGTTGGTCTTGACAGCAAGAAAAGACTTTGTGTTAAGTGTAAGGCATTGGGTTGTGATTCAACTTACACGTTGGGCATAATGTGTGGTGTTTGATCAAAAACTGGGTTAAATGATTACCACTCTATCTCACACCTTCCTCCCAAGTCAGTGTAGTAGAACTGCTTTTTCTTTCTAGCTTTGGCTGGACAAAACTGCACCACTTTGGAGCCTTCCTATCACATACTGCCCATTCCAGTGACCCAGCACCTGTGGGAGAGCTGAGCAGTCATTGAATCTCTATCGCAAACACTGGCAAAAGGACTATTTATAAACTGCAAATTGGGAGGAACTTGTCACAGCGCTCTCATGCCAGAGGGTTGCAAGCACACTGTTTTTCTTTTTGATCTCAAGTCAGCTGTACAGGAGAAAGCATAATGGCTTTTGGCTATTCCTGCAAGTCCTCCAGACTTGCATATGGAAGGAATGTACTTGACAATGAGTCGGATTTGTGATACAGTTCAAATCCAGAGAGGCTTCTATTTCGTTCTCCTTTAGGCCACCACACATTAGGTCACCTTTTTCTGCTTATCCCAGCCAATCTGGGGCTGGTGGACACCCTGTGTTTTCTTCACAGCACCCAAACTATGGCAACACTCAGGCTCCCTCAGTGCACCAGCCTGACCAGTATGGTTAGGTAGCAGTGTAACCTGGACTTGCTGTGGGACCTTGGCATTTTTAAAAAATGTTTATGATCATGCCATCTGGCTACTGAAGGAATATAAAAATCGTATAAAAGATGCAGAAATACTGGCATTGTAGAGGGGATTTTAGTTTTTTGTTTTCTTTTTACTAATGCCACTGTGACAGTAGAATGAAAATCTGCATGTCACTCACACATCTGCATGCCTTTTGGCAGAGCTCCATTTCCTTGTGCCTGAAAGGGAAATGAAGAACCTCATCACTGAGAAGGACAGAGATGTCTCCTTCCCCTGATCCAGGCATCATCTTTCTCTCTTGATTGTCTGCAGCAGTGCTGTGCAGCCACATTTTTGGACTTGGTGCTATTGTCACTGCTGCCTAGGCAGAGGACTGCAACCCCCAAGTATGATCCCTTTCTGAGCGATGATGTACTGCAGGAGTGATTACAGGGTTTCTTAATGGAATTTTCAAGTTTTAGTACATTGTAGCTGAGTGTGCATATGCTTGAAAAACTAGTCTCTAGAATAATTTTTAGGAGCACTAAGTATTCCTTGCAAAACATTTGCCTGAAATGCAGCTACTATTTTCTCACCAGAATCCTTTGTACTGATTTCTGTAACTATATCTTAAATTACAGAACTGGGAGAAAGTATCTATGCTGGCTCCCAGCCTGTTGCTCCCTAAAAACCGAATCCATATTCACCTGAGAGTTAACCTTTATGGACTTCCCTGCCATCATGTTATTTCAGTTGTTGCCTCTGTAGGAAATGTATAATACCCAAATTATTGCTGCTTTCATGGCAGTTAATAAGTTTTAATTCCATTTTTCTGTAGTTGCTCATTTGGTGTTTTCCTTAATAACATCGTTCACATATATGCACAGAAAAAGCAGAAAGAAAAACAAAAAATTAGAACATAAGTCTACTGGTTATCCTGTTCAAAAAACTAAACTTAGTGAAATGGGAGAGCATTCCCACCATACTACTTCGCCTAACTGGAAAGACATCCATTCCTGTATGCCAACATGCATGAACAGTGCCCAGCCTTTTTCTTTGAGTATGTTGAGTTCATAAGATTCAGCTGTGGAGCTCAAAAACTGTTGGATTTTTATTACTATAAAACACCCTCCTCTGTGTAGAATTAAGAATAAAATTAAATGGTTGTGTCAGAGTCATGGTTACACAGCAGTATTTCTGTACAAGTTGGTTGTGATCCACTTCAAGATCAACTTGTTGACTCAGTAGCAAGTATCAATAGGGGAGAGAAATTTATCTTCGGCTGTTAATCCACAGTGTCTGTCTTTTACCAGCTCAGGAGTCTCATTTAGACATAGAACGCTGGTTTGCCTCTGCTTGCCAAGCCACACTAAGCAGCTGTGTAAAATGAATTTAAATAGCATGCATCAGAAAAAAAATCTCTTCCACTGGGGCACAAAATCGATGTTCATTAACCAGGACAGGATGATCAAGATGTGAGTGTGAGCCAGTTATAGCTAGGTATCATCCTCAGAGCAGACCACCACCCTTTTCATTAGAAAAGATAAAAATCATATAAATTAAAGTGGTGGCTGTGGAAGATACTAGGTTTGCACCATTTGAATTAGCCTTTGACCTCATCTCAAGGTCTGCTTTATGTTAAGCTTAGATTAATTTCCACAGCTATGTAATACCTTCCCTGTAACCTAAAATCTTAGATGTGCTAGTCTGTCTTGTGCATGCAGGCCAGTGTTTCCCAAATGATATCTAGCATGTCAGGCTAAAGAAAAGAAAGGTGTTTTTAAGACCTTTTTGTTGAACCTCTTCATTGTTTCACACTGCCCAGGGTGTTCAAGCTTGCTCTGAGTAAAAGTTCACAGCAGGCAATGTTAAATAACTCTGTAGTACCCTGTGTAGTAATTCAGTTTATTTTCAGGAAGAGAGTGTGAAGGAACTACAAAATAGTGTTTTCCTTTTTGTATTTGTCTTGTCTTGGTCTCAGCATAACCGCTGACTGGTGAGGACTGTATGCTGAAGGCCTAATATATCCATGGAAGAAAATACTCTTCATAACTTAGGTTGACATTGACTGAAACCCCAAGGGCTGGTACTGCTGCTGGAGACTAGAACCCAAAGGGGTCCTTCAAGGACCAGGTGGCTCCAAAAGATGAAGATTTTCATCACACTGTGGTTCTTAGAACAGTACATGTATTTATAGTGATAGATAAATATTCCTGTGTGTACAAAACTGCAACACAGTAAGCCTTCAGTAAAACCAAACAGTTTTAAGCAAATGAGATAGTGTTTTCCCTGTTGATGTGAAAGGCAGAAAATTTAGCCAATATCTTCTAGTACCGGCCAATTTTGAGTTCCTCAGTTTGTAGATGCCCACCTTGAACCTTTGCAGGACTGCGTATGCAACGTCTGTGAGCTTTTGCTTCCTTCAGACAGTTCCCAGTTTAAAACTGATTATCATGTTGGCAACTGAAGTCAACAGACATCTTTAGAGCTAGATGCTTGTCGCCATCACTTTCAGCATTTCTCGGGTTAGCACTGAGTGTCATTCTGAGCATGTCTTCTTAGCAGCTGAAAGTGTGACTATAGTATATGGAAAGGTAAAAACATAGTCGTAAAATAGCTGGCGTGCATGCTGTCAGTAGTGTGGCCATAGAAGATGTAATTCAGTGCTAGCTGGCTGTAAAATGTGCATCCAGCTGGATGCTAAAATGAGCCTTTTGCTGGTGTAACTACAGTTATCAATACCTGAACTAATTACAATAAAATGAGTTTTGATGTGCCTACATGAGGAGCAGTCCTATCTTTGAAGGCAGCCCCTTTGACCTCAGTGCACCTTAATATGATTCTCAGGATTGCATGTTGCAATTTTGTAAATTAAAGTAATTTTTTTTATATAGATTGAGTGAATTTGGAATTCAGTGTCATTGATTTTAGAGGAGACGATTCAGACATAGTAGTTTATTAAACTGAGGAATTGGGAACCAGCTTTTCTCTTTGCAACCTCTGGCCATTTTAAATCTTGGCCATTGGGTTGCTAAATTGGGGTTTACATTATCTTCTGCTGATCCCCATGCCACCTGAGAAGTGGTGTTCAGTCTCTACAGTAATGTGTTATGTTGCATTTCTTTGACATACTTTTAGGCATTCTAGGATGTGATTCTGTTTCTAAATTGCTTAGCAACTGGTTAGATACTACAGCCTCATTGTAGCGTGGTGAGAAGAATTTAGTAAGTTTTTAATCAGTCGTAAAACCGATCTAGAAAAGCTGCACTGATATTAGAGAATTTCTGTTGTACAGAGAAACACAATTAGTGTAAGGTAGTTTTAAAGGTGCATTCTAGATGCCTTCTTCTTAGTCTGTGTGTGTGTATACACACACGTGCACACTGGCACACATACAGGCACACTAACCTTCCATCAGCATTTCTCTCCTGCTATGTATGTATAATTCATAATCTGTGATGCTGGTGCCAGCAAAGCACTTTTTCGGTATTATTTTCTCCAACAGCAGGGTAATGCAGCACTGCTGATGGACTAGAAGGTACTGGTGAGGAAATATAGTAATGGGCATGGTGCATTAAAATGTCAAAAGGAAAAAGAAGGAGGGGGAAATGGGGAATAAATTTTTTAAAAAGAATAATAATATAAATAAAACCCAGAACTGTTCTAGGTGTTTTACATCCTAGTGCCTATCGGTTTTGTGCATTATTTTCCATTCTGGCCGTTTTGATCTTGAAACTTGGGTTTAAAATTCTAACTGTGATTTTGAAAGCTGCAGTTTTGTAGCAGGAAGTCTCAAAGTGCTCCAGTAAAACTTACGGTCTCTAATCCCTGGAGAGAGTATATATTTTCCATTGTTTTCCCTTTTCCCCTTAAGCTTGGAGGTGCTGTTCTTCTCTGCTGGGAAGTTCGGTGGAGTGCAGGAAGGTTAAGTACTCATTCAAGTTTCTTTGCTTATTCAAACCAGGCTACTTCTAGATGAAAGGCTGCCAGCTGTGAAATCCCCAAAGTAAACTAGGCTAAGATAGGACTGGTAGCCATAATTGGAGCCAGTGCGTGAGTTATCTGTTACCTTTGAAATAAGCCCCTGGCTAGAAAGGCTCTTTCTGCCGGGTCTTTTAACATTCAGTCACATGGAAGGAGTTGCTCCCGTTCAAATTCAGGCCATTCACAGTTCTTCAGGCTCAGGTTGTCTGGTCATTTCCCCTCTGTTCTACTCCTCCAAACGTTCACAGATTTCCTTTAGAGATCCTGATGGGTCACCCTGAAATGATCCCCACTTTGCTTTCTATTAGTTCGGTTCGAATATCCTGGTGGTACTTTCAGTCCATGAAACTAAATTTGGCTTCCAAAATAAAGTCCACGTGTAGTTTCAGCCAGGTGAAGTGGTTTTGCTTCTTGGCCTAAATGGCTGCAGTGTCTCTGTGAACCCCAAATACTCCCATGTTGGCTCCATGTGAGGCTGGAGGAGATTCAGTAATAGCTGGAATATCTTCTCCCCGTGCTAGGTTTCTGTGTGATTTGAGGGGTTAAAAGTCCAAATTCTAATGCTTACTGTAACTGTAATTTCTAAGGAAGCTATTAACTGGTATTGACACATTTCTCTTCTGATTGACCCATGCTTCTTCCCTCTTAATAAGAAATAGTCATTTGTATCAAGCTCATTTTTTTATTATTTCTTTTTTTCTTTTCCTTATGTTTTGCTTTTCAAAGCAGAATCATGTATGGCTTTTTTCTATAATGTATTAGGAGGAAGGAAGTTCAGCTCAGCTTATATGTATTTATTATTGTAAGGGGAAAGCTAGAAATCTTCTGTGATTATTTTATTTAAATGGAGATGCATTTTATGGATCAGCTCAAAATTGCTGATAAAATCATGTAAGGATCCGAAGAAGCTTTACATGCTGAGCTAACCAAAGCCATTTCTTGTGGGAAACAAAGAGAAATACATTTTTATCTGGAATTTTGTTTTACTAAAAGGTAAATCCATCATTTTGGAGCCCTGGTTGTCACCATGCTGCAGAGCTTTTGCAGGCAACCAGTGATTTGGGGAGGCATTTTTTTCTTCTTTGGACTCATCAATCAAGTCGACTGCTGTATGCTGTTCATGCCATTAGAGATTAACCACAGACCTCAAGAGTCCTACTCTTTTCCTCCTTCAGAGAGTAACCATTCTTAAATTGTGAAAGCAGGAGTGTGTTTGGAAGGAAGCGTGATTTTTAGTCATGAATGAGAATTTTCATTTACCTCAGAGAAACTTCTAATTCGATTAATATTGTGTCAAGATTATTTTTGGCTTGACTTGGTTGTTTAAGAGATTCATTGCCCTCTGTAGAAAGACTTAATTATTTTGAAACAAAATTGCAATGTAGGACTTTGTGTAGTTTATTAACATTCTGCGTTGGGGTCAGACGTTATATAGAAATTCTGTACCTTAAAATATGATCTTTAGGACTTTAAGAATGCAGTACTTCATTAATTGATACTGGATAAAGTTAAAGAATAAGGGAGGACCTTAGATTGAGTACTCTTTCTTGGGTGACAAAAACTATTTCATATGAGGAAACAGTTTTCACAGTCTGTCAGAAGATCTACTAGTTTAAATCACAGAAGTGGTTAGGAAAAAAAAAAAGCCAAAACAAAATAGGAGAATAGCCATCTGTTTAATGGGACTGATGAGGAAAGCTAATTCTGTGACTGCGCTGTGTGATTTGGCACATAACACTGTGCAAGTACAAGACTGTGATTGAACAGCCTAAGATTTTTGTGACAGAAAGGGAGAGGCATGAAAAACGGTAGGAGGGTTTCAGGTTTTAAAGGGTGTTTAAGGTTTTAGGTTCTTTTACAGTGGTGATATTTGAGAGAAAAATAAACAATTTTTTTTTTAGCAGTGCTGCCTGGGGAAATATGAGTGGGAAGAGTCCTTCACTTTGTTGATGAGTTCAGATGGAAGCACCAGTTCTAACTGGACATATAAGTAGCCTTGTAAGAATCATTAAATAATAACCTAACAGCATGAGATTTTTTTAATGATGGCTAGCAATCTTACTAACACGTTAAGTACCTGTTGTAGTTGTCACGGTAGGTTTCAGGCATCTTTTGAGATAAAGATGAAGAAAAGAGCCAGCTGAAATTATGCTGACACATGCACCACATTGCTCTTGTGAAACTGTCTGGTGTGCCAAAGAGCTGAGACTGATGATAACAGTGCTGGTAATAATATCAATAAACATGTAACTGCTCCAGGCCATTGGGCAAAGATAGGTGAGTGAAAACGTGTCTGCTGGGAAATCCCTTTGGAGAACTTCCTCACCATGCTGCTGCACATGCACAGTTGCATTCTGTGTGCTGCTGTCAGCCAGATGACATTTTGCTGTGAGAAAATACACTGAAGAGCTGGCATGAAATGATCAAGATTTTATTCAATTTTCAGTTGGTTGCTAGCACAGTGCATTCCATGGTGCTCAAAAGCAATGCAGGGATGTGGCTGAACACGGTGAGAAGGTGGTGGGAGACAGCATCCCCAAGTGGAAGACGAGGGAGCTCAGGGGTCGAGCCTCTCCCAAGACAGTATCCCACCAGAAGAAACTGAGTTAGTGAAACATGAAGTGTGTCCTTAGTTTCCTGTAGCTTTTTAGCACCGTGCTTTGGTGACCTTCTGACTGTTCATGTGCTGGGAACAGACTCTTAGCACTTTCAAGTAATCTTTCTGGGAGAGAGTTCATAGGGCCTTCCAACTTTTTAATATAGCTATTTATAAACATGCACGAAAATAGAAGGTGCATAGTGAGAGTCATATGAGTCATTCCCATTTTGATATCAAATCACACCAGGCTAAATCACCCTTCTTGACATTTCAGTTCAGATTGACAGCATCCTGCCATACAGGGCAAATTTCTTTTTTTCCCTATAAATCCAGTTCATGCGTGTTCCTGCTTCCTGGACAGATGAAAGCAGCCCTCTTTTACGCATTACACACTCCACTTGGGCTAAGAAATGTATTTCCTTAGTGCTCAGGTGTCATGTGTGATGGGGACAGTTGTGCAAGCAGTTGCTGTTAGAGTTGTTGTACAAATCCATGTGTGGAGTAGATGGGCAGAGGTCACCAAGAGCAGAGCTCTGATGGGTTTACAAGCCATTTGACTTGGCCCACTTTTCAGTCATGCCGTGTTTTCTGTCACACAGCATTATATCATATTTATCCAGTACAGGTTGCACTGAGTACCAGGAGCTTAGTTCATTCTTACACAAATAAATTCAAATATGGAGGTGTTGCTGCACTTGTAAGACTGGTGACCAAATGCTGTGGTCACCATGAACTTCAGACCACAACCACTTTAACACAAAAGGAATATTATAAAAAGAAAATCAAATAGCTGCAACCTACAAACAAACAAAACCCTACAGTGTTTCACTACCACTAAATGCTTTTCAGTCACACACCCTTCTGTCATTAGGATCAAATGAAGTTAGGGATTTTTTTTTTTTTTTTTCAGGCTTCTGCTATATTTTCCTCACTGTATTCAACTACTTTATTATTCTTCTGGCCGCATTTTAGTCCATTATTAATCTTGGATCTCTTCCTCAGTTTTTATTATCTGTAAAATGGGGTAGGGAGACTTGTTCTGATCCCAGCATGCATTCAGCTGTACAAATGTTGGGTAGTTTTGTTGTTATTAGCATCATTGCTCGTGAATTACATGTGCCTCTTAAGTTGCTCTTCCAGAGTTCGATGTGGTGTGACACTCCTGTTTTGTTGGGCTTTAAATACCTATCAAGTAGGTAGCCCATCGGGCAGATGTTTTCATGGTTAGTGTGATGACAATAGCTGGTAAACAAACAATAAGTTTTGGTAACTTTTTCTGAGTGGCTTAGCATTGAATCAGTGTGATAGGAGCTAATTCATAAGTTTCTCCCCCTTCCTTGATTGCCTCTTAGTAAAATCTAAGCAATGGAGATGATGCTAAAGGTACAAGTATTCGTGTAAATCAGAAGAAAACTAATATATGTAGAAAGGCTAATTCTGTTACTCTTTTTAAAAGTATCTTGCACAATAATCTTTGGATCAGCCAGACGAAGAAACAGGCAGTGTACTCAGTTCGACTGCAGTGGATTACAAGGCAGTTTGCACTACCACATAATTACAATGCTAGAAAATTATTCCCTCATTTTAGCATTGCCATTTAGGCCAGGTTGTTGAGAAGAACTGTTTTGTGTTAGTTCTGTGTACCTCTTGTCAGCAGACACATATACACGTACGCCCCTCGGTACAAATCTGAATGGTTTTGCATTTATGTTTCCCAGTGCTTTGTCAGTGTCAGTGTATTTCAGAACATTGGCCTCCCATTTTCATGCAAGTACGTATGCAGAAGTGTAAAATTTCTTTCTTCATTCTAACGTGAAAAATGGGAAAAAATCTTGTGGCAGACCTTACACCTGTCACATCAGCAGCTTTCATGATTGTTTTTCTAAAACTTTGTTATTGCAATTGGTGAGCTTCTTATACTTAGAGTAGCAGCTAACTAGAAGAACATACTTTGCTTTCAGATATAGTGATGTTAAATTTGTTTGTTTTATTCACACAGGAGCTGCCTTCAATGCCATTTTATAGCAGCTCAATCCAATATTCAGGCTTTGTTTGTTTTGGCCTTTGCTAAGAGTGCTATGAACCTCCAGTCAGAACAAAGTAAGCAATGTTGGGGTTTATTTTCCCTTGCTCTCTTCTCCCTCCTTCAGTTCTCCCATATCCACTGACAACAGAAATGGTTTCACTTCTCCAAGGAAGTCCATAATGTAGCAAGAAGGAAAATCCATAACAAAAGAGCATATGTATCTGCTTGCACATGTTTATGTGTAAATTCTCCAGGGAGAAAGCATTCACAGGTCTCACTCCTGAATTACTCTCATTATAATAACCTATTTGGTGTCAAAGTGTGACAGATTATAAGCGCTTAAGGCTAGTCCCAGCTCAAGACAGATTTAAATAAAGTACTTCTGGTTATTGTGCAGGTCAGTGTGTTTAAATAACAACCCCCCAAATCATACTTTGACATTTAAAAGAGAGAGGAAATATTGTCATGCTGCAGACCTGGCACAGATAAGCACAGGGCAATTTGGTCAGTACACTGTGATTTGTGAGTGCAGCCTAACGCAGTCATTTTCACAGTTTGTAATCAAGTAGCCACCTTAGCAGTGTGTCAGCATTAAAAGAAAAAATGTTCCTTTTAAAATGTTTACACAAATTACTCCCCTGAGGTGCTGCAGTGCATTCGCTGCAAAACTGATGTAGGTTAAAGATCTGGAGCAGAAATGGCAAACTTGTGAGCCATTTTTTTTTCACCAGCCAATTGCTCAGGTGGCCAGGTCACAGTAACAGGATAATTTTTCAGGTCTAGCACCTAGCACAGCATAACTGGGAGAAATCCCTACCTTATGTACACGCTGTGGCAAGTGTCAGGAAGTGCGGTGCCCAAGTGCCTAAGTAAAAACTGGTACGAGTTTGTGTCCAGCAGGGTTTGTGCAACGTGACTCAGTGCCAGCTCTTCCCTACCTGGGCTGTGCGTCCCATCTCCGCTCTTTTCCCTGTAGCACTGCTCCTTCAGCATCGCACTGCTGTGCCACACTGTTGGACTGGGGCTCGTCCAGCATTTGGCCAAGGTGGCTGCCTCAGAGCCTGGCCCTACCTCAGGAGCAGGGTGCACGAGCTGAGGAGCTGAGGGAAGGTATAACTCTGGTAGCACTCTGCTTTGGAAGCTTCCCTGTGAACTACTACCTTCCTTCCGCGCCTTCCTTCCGCGCCTTCCTTCCTTCCCCACCTTCCTTCCACNNNCCTTCCTTCCGCGCCTTCCTTCCTTCCACACCTTCCTTCCACACCTTCCTTCCTTCCACACCTTCCTTCCACACCTTCCTTCCTTCCACACCTTCCTTCCTTCCACGCCTTCCTTCCTTCCATCCACGCCTTCCTTCCGCGCCTTCCTCCCGCGCCTTCCTTCCTATCTGCCTGAGAGGTTCGTGCTAGAGGGACCATAACCTGTGTTTACCGTGGGAGTGGCAGCATTCTCTGTTTCTCCCTGCTCCTTCTCCTGCATCTCAGTTTCATCTCCTTTCTCCTGTGCACCTATCATCCTCCTGGCCCTAAAAATCTTTGGCACCTAGTGAAGGTGCTCCCAATCCTTTCTCCTTCTTAATTTCCTTCTACTATCTCCTTCATTCCCATCTTTTATGTCCCAAAATCTCCTCGCCTCCATCACTTCTAGACTCTCCACCTCTGAAACTTCTTTCTGTTCCCTACACCTTTCCGTCTTGGACTCACCTCCTGTGCTCAGGCTGCCACAGGGCTCATTATAGAAGCTGGATCATTTTGTCTGACTGCATGAAGGGCTTTACTTCAGTGTTGCAGATTGAGAGAAGAGCACAAGGCATCAGATGCTTCTTAGGAAATCCACAGAAAGTTTTAGAACTTGATCTCTCTGTACACAGGAAGAACCTGAGCTTTGACATGTTTCCACGTGAAAAGTTGTGTCTTCATTTCTTGTCCTGCTGAGAAGCATAATGCACTTTTGTCATTGCCCATAGCTAAACCACATGTCCATCTGAACTCAATTTTGTAGTGAATTGATATTTGTTCAATAAGAAGAAAGAAGGAAGATGACTGTAAAAGTCGTGCATCAGGTGACAAAACTGAGGAAGTACTAAACCACATATCAGGAAGTGTGAAGCGCAAGGGCTGTAGAGTGAATCTTGTGTAGCAGTTGGAGACAACACAAACTTACTGAGGATTTCAGGTCCAATTAAAGGAAGGCATCTCAGTATAGGAGACTCCTCAGCAGCTCATGTGGTCACTCGTGCTCACTCATGTGCTCCTGTGTATTGTCAGTGCTGTTTTTTCTAGCAATTTCTTTGTTCTGCTTTTTAATGATGACCAGATTTTGCATGTCAACTCTTTTTAAATACACAGACTTCTGTGTTAGCTCAGAAGACAGGATTACATCTGATGCTACTTGTTTTGCAGAGAAAAGAGATTAAGTGCAGATTAAGCTTTGCGTAGGTTGCAAATGAAGGAAAACAAAAGATCAGAAGAAGAACTTCTTAAAAGGGAATTGTTTGAATTTGAGCAGTTGTGTTTTGGATCCAGTAGTACACCAGACTGTCAACAGCACAGTGAAGCTGACAAGCTAAGATCATACGATCCATTCAAGCTGGAAAGGAACCTCAGGAGGAACGTTTAGTCCAACCTTCTCCTCATCAGGCTCAGCTTAGACCTTAGGGTGTTATCCTGTTGCATCTTCAAACTCTCCAAAGACAGAGATTGCCCAGCCCCTCTGGGCCACCAGTTCTAGTATCTCACTGTTTTCACTGGGAAAATGGTTTTCTTGCATCCAGTCTAAACTTAATGTGTTTTCACTCTTACCTGGTGTGTCTTGTCCCCCCACGATGCCTGCTGTGAAAAGGCCGGTTTCATCTTCTTGTTGACCTCCTTTTAGGTACTGTAGGTTCCTCTCAACACTTGTGTCTGCCCCAGGCTAAAGGAGCCCTCATCCTTCAGCCCTTCCAGGGTGAGTGCTCAAGCCCTGGCCATCTGAGGGGGGGGTCTCTGCTCACTCCAGTTTATCATCATCTTTTCTTTACTGGAGGATCCAAAACTGAATAAGATACTCTAGATGGAATCCAGTGAGTGCTGAGGAAGGAGGGGATGATCAGTTTCTTCCACCTCCCTGCTCTGCACCTCATCACACAGCCCAGGATGTTGTTGGCCCTCTTCGCTGCCAAGGCAGACTGCTGGCTTATGCTCAGCTCTGTCTGCCAAGATGCCCAGGGACTCTCCAGCAAAGCTGCTCCCTCTATGTCAAGCCCCAGCTGGCACCACTGCAGGAGGCTCGTCCTTCCCAGGTGCAGGACCTTGCACTTGTCTGTGTTGACTTTTACAAGGTTCCTGTCAGCACATTCCTCCAGCTCGTCCAGGTCCCCTGAGGTGGCAGCCCTTTCCTCAAGCATAACAACTGGCTCTGGCATTATGCATTGCTAAATTGTCAACAGAATAAATAAACCACAGAAAGCAAGCAGTTTCCTGTCTTCCCACTTTAAATCTCTTACAATTGCTGAATTCTTGAAGATCTCCTTGTAGCAGTAGAGCAGAAAAAAAAAATTGTAGGCTTAGATATTGTGTTTAAATTGATTGCATAATCCCAAATTTGTATTGGCCTGGCCTCTTTTTCTTCTGAATGGGGAAAAATACATGATCTGCGATCAAGTTTATTGGAAGAGCAGGTACTCTAGTTCATACACAATGCAGAATTTCTCTGACCAATACATTTTCTAATATGTTGCCTGCATGCAGAAATGTCAGGTACTGAGGTTTCATTCCCTTGGAGGGTAACTGTATCTCACCATGAAGACATCTTTTCATTAAACTAAACTTAAGTGTTTCTTTTCTTAATTTCTTCCTATTTTTCCTAATTGCATCATCCCCAAACAATGCAGTCCTGGTTGTTTATGCGGCAAATACTGTAAAATTGCATACTTAGCTGGGTTTGTTCTGCTATAAAATTCATAGCCGGCCAGTTGAATTTTTGCCATTAGATGTCACTGCATGTACAGCAAACTGTTATAAAAGGCTTGATTTTTATTTAGCATCACAGAAAAATGGAGGAGAGAACTGGGAGATATAGGAGAGAGTCTGGTACTAAAGTATGTTGGATATGCCTTAACTAAAAGCAGCACAGAAGGAAACATAAGATTTTTGACTTAACTCCAACAACCAACAGATGATGCTGTGACCTTAAGCATATATAAATATGTTTAGCAGCTGCTGTGTAACATATTTATAAGTGTTTAGTGACCTAGAGGTTAATCAAAATGAGTTTGGTGATCTCAGCTCAGTTCTTAATGGACTCCACTTCATATTATAGCACTGATGCAGCACAATTTGTCACAGTCGGCAGTCTTTACTCAAAGGAGGCCTACTGTGGAGTGAGAATTAAAGGCTGAAGTAATACCTGATTATTTCTCCCTAAAGAAACTTTCCATTCCAAGCCATCACAGAGCAAAATAATACGTGGAGGAGCTCTGTACTGCTCACTGCACCCAATCTCAGGATAAAGCAGCATTTAGTCTGACAGGTCCTTTCAGTGTTACTGAATTAGCTCATGCGTGCCACGATCAGGGCTTTGATAGGGGACTGGGAAAGGACAAAGTCCTGCCAGGGATGGTGCTGAGTCTTTTCACTTGCTGAGCTCTTTCCAGAGATGGAGAGCTGTGTCCGTTCCAAGTGCAGCATTACATAGGAGGATGAAAGGGAAAGGTATTGCTTTACCAGATGAAATTTCAGAATTAGGTTCTGCCATTCAGGTTCTTCTGGGTACAGAAGCAATTTTTTTAGACTTCAGTTGTTTTCTTGATGCCCTGGCCAAAGCCAGTATATTCTTTTTATTTAATTTCCACTCTCCATCTAAACTGGAAATAGTTTCCAACTTTGTGATTTAAAGCTGTTGTGCAGCAGTATGCTTTCATGAGCTGCAATTGAGATTGATGTCCATAGTGGGTAACATGAAATAGGTTGTACCTCAATTTGAGACAATGAACAGCCCCACAGCTTAGAAGATACACATGCTATGGGAAGTAATAGTATTGAAATATTAGTAGGTACAGACCAATTTCAGCTTACCTGCAAGGTGTGTGTCTCCTGTGTATTTTTAAAGTAAAAGAAGGACATTAAAGAGATAGATACCTGTAGAGACTTGCCTTTTCCAGAATCCTAGCCTTTCTCCATAAAAGAACCTCTCAAAATCTATTACTTCTTTTTTAAAGTGGGAAAATACGCTTGCACATTTTTTTCATCTTCACTAGTAACTTTACCCAGTAACAAAAAGGATCTTGCTTATCCACCACAGAAAGCATTCTTCGGTTAACTGCATTTGTTGAAATATAGCAATTTTCAGCTAAAAAAGGGGGTTGGGGATGTTTAAGATACAGTATTTACATAAGAAAAGCTTGATTGTGTGACTGAAATCATTTAAAGTTGTTGCCAAATGGTTCTGCTCTACTGTTTTCCCTTTATAATTTTCCCTTGGAGCATTGCATCACTGTGCATTTTAAATCTTTTCCCTCCACTTCTTGTTGCAAGCTTCATCTAGGAAATGACATTGTATGGCAGTTATCTCCTTCATATCAAAAGAAAGCCTTTGCCTCTTTGCAAGAGTGAAGAAAAGTTTGTCTTCAGAGAGCAAAGGACAAAACTGACTTGGAAAAAGATGCTTTATTTAGATAACACGTTCTCTTTTCTTTGAAGAAATTCACAATGTGTCAAGAAAAATTAGGCCAAATAGTGCTTTAATGGTCTTCCTCCTGTACCTCCTAAAAAAGAAATCTGCTTCTACCAATTGTGTTAAGAATCTGTCATGAGTTTGGAGAAGACAAGAAGCCACTGAAGTTACTCAGGGTTCTTGATTTAGGGGTTGTCTTTTTTCATTTGAATACTGTATAATAATTAAAAGTAGAATTTCTACCAAAACTCTCATCTTGCTACCCAGATATTCAGCTTTCCCTGCCTGTAGGATGAAATTAAATGCTTTGTTTTTTGTAAGGAAATAAAAGTTAACAGGTACTAAAGCCATGTAAAAGGGTGGCTGCTTTCTTGTTTATTTATAAAAACAGTATAAATTTATAGGGGGCACACTGAAGAAACAGATCTGAGTTTTATATTTTCCTATGTATTTATAAGTAAGTATTTTTTTTCCGTGTGCTTTTATTTCTGTATATGATTTTATATGTGTGAGTGTTACTCATATACATACGATAATACATGCAGCCTTCAACTATATCAAGAAAAGGTAGGTAATTTTTTTTTTTTTATTAAAAGAATAAAAGGTTATTTTTGAAGTTGAATCATGCATTACATTGGCTTATTGTGCTTACTTCAATTGGGTTATTTTCTTCCTTGTGCCTCAGTTTATCTATAAAGTTTGACAAATCACATACCAAGCATACTTAGATACTTTTTAGAACTTAAGAGTAGATAATTTTTAGTATTTAAAAATGCTCAGTCTGAACATGTGGAGAATTGTGCAAGGGCTTAATTTAGGGCAGTTTTTGAGTAAAATTTGAGTTATAAAAGCATTATACAAATATGGGATTAATTTTCAAAAGCGAAATAGTTCTGCTGAGGTTTCTTGTTTCAGCAAAGTGCATTATGTATGGAGTTTTTTGAAAGTTTAGATGTAGATGTCACATACAGATCAACACCGTTCAACACAGTAACAGCAGATGCAAAAATCAGAAACTGAGTCTATGGTACCCAGTTTTGTTTTGGTCATTTCACTGTTTTCAAGTTCTGGTAGGTGAAGATTGATATTACATGGTCAAAATGGCAAGAATGCCAATGCACTGGATATTTTTTTTATGCCAATGCTAGGTTCTAATTTTGTCTCCTGATCACATCGGTGTCTACTCATAGGGTATATAATATGAGCTGTATTTCTCTGCTGTTTGGTAGTGACATAGAAAGACAGTATATACCTCTCTTGAAATCAGTATTCAGTCCAGTTCTATCTCAGATATATGGCAACTAGCTCAAGACTACTCAAAGCTCCCTACGTAGGTAAAATGAACTAATAGCCTGCTTTCTCCTTACAAACAATAGGTGATGTGCTCTGTGACAAACCACAGCATCTGCAGCAGTGAAGTACATAATGACACATTGTATGTGTGCTTTCTTCTCCTAGGCAAGGCAATTTTCCTGCCATGAATCAGAGCAGCATTATGGGATCCAGCTCCCCCTACACTCAGCCGATGAACAACAGCTCTGGCCTGATGAACCCGCAGGCGCCTCCTTACAGCATGGCTCCTAACATGGTGAACAGTTCAACAGGTAATGGTGAGTAACCTTCCAGCAGTGACCTTCCTCCATAAACCTACTTAACAGTATCAGCCCTGGGCTGGTGGCAGAGGAGCAACCTTCTTCAGCTGATTCACCCCTGTTGGGTAGTTTGGAGTGATTTGAAATTAGGCTAAGGTACTTGCTTTATTTTTGTACAGTAACTCATACATTTTTCATTAAGTCCTTCAGCACAGCACGTAGATGAGTACAGTGTTTTGTACAGTTCCAGCATCACTCGGACTCAGTTTGACGTAGGTGTTGACTAGCAAGTATATGTATATTTGTGCGTATGTGTCTGCAAGAAAGGGAAGGAGAATAACTTCTTTTAAGAGGTTGCTTTTGTTTTTCAGCATCTTACTTCCTAAGGTTGCAATTTCAGATATTTAATGTGGTAGTCATTTAAAAAAAATAGTGCACTTGCTCTGACTTGAAGATGCTGTAAGTTGAGTACTTAACATAATTACTCCGTTTGGAAAACATAGGCCATATTTACTGTTTCCAAAATTCATATAGGGTTTCATTTACTTATTTAAGTATCAGTATATAAAATTTTATCATAACTTCCTTTTGCAAAGAAAAAAAAACCCTATTCAATGTGGCTCCTGGATTTATCCTTCATATCATGACTTACGAGATCAGAATTGCCTTCAGCTTTGTGTGTGACTCTGAAGATGGGTGAATGTAGTGCTGTGCAAATGTAGCTTCATGGTCTGTATTCAGCTTGACTTCCTAACAATTATCCTCTTTCAAGATAAGACTTCAGCAAAGATCAATTCTTTGATTGGGCTGTGGATGGAGTTCAATGACCCTGAAGCGGATCCTCCCAAATACTTATTCCAGTCATGGAGTTTCTGTGCATGCTTTACTGATTACATTATCCCTTTTAGAAATGTTGGGGTTTTTGAAGTTTTTTTCTGAAAGCTGAATAGGTTGTGCTAAGGTAATATGATGTTGTTTCTTAGTTGTTTTTGTTGCTGCTTTTGTTATTTCTTTAGAAGTGCGTTATTACCTAAATTGTGTCTTACCAAGAGCCTGGGTTTTGGTATCTTTTTTTCTACCCAATTCCTTCATCCTTTGCATCTTTCCCTGTCTTCTCTCCCTGTCAGTTCTATATGTTCCTGCTTCTTTGGAAGAAAATGGCCACTGTGAGATGCTAGTATCTAGTATGTCCAGAGAGCCTCTTTCCTCTACATAGGAGCTGCTGAGACACTGAACCCGTGTCTTGTCTTTCAAGAGCATTATGTGGCCATTTTGGTTAGCAGAAGAAACAGAAAGGAAGCTGCTAATCAGTAAGATTGAAAAAAAAGAGAGAGAAATTAACAAAACAAACCAAAAAAAGGCTTTTTCCAGTACTGGCCTGGAAGCTGATGGCTAGCCCAGACAGCACACTGCACTGTCTGGAGGAAGAGGGACAAGCTATTGAAAAGACCATTAGATAATAGGTTGCTTTTCCCCCACCAGAGCTGTCCCAGGTAATATTATGTTTTGTTTGTGTAGTTATGTGTTTTGTCTGGCTTGCTGAAATAAAATTACTTCTGAGCATTGAAACTGTGCTATAAATTCTGTTTTGCTATTAGCAGAAGTAATTTTTCCCCCTTTTCCGTTGGCCCCCAGAGCTGCAAAAATAACCAACAGCTAACAGATGGCAGAGTGCCCTGCCTAAGAAGATTTATGTATTCCTAAGGAATAACCAGTTTAAAGGAAGATTCACAGAGGTTTTTTTGTTCAGATAATTCAGCCATTCGTTATTTCATACACTGGAAATCTGTTCAATGCAAGACCATTTATCCTAGCAGTCTTTTGTATGGGGTAGTCATACTCTTTTTATTGTGTTATGCATTCTGAAATATTGGATTTTTAATAATTTAAACATTTATCAGGGTTTTTTCTGCCAGTGCATTTGTGAGGTTTTCTTTTGTTCCAGTTTTATTAATTCAGAGATTACCCAATGGAAAGTAAGTATGAGATGAACTAGAGGAGTTCAGTGCACCTCTTTCAGTCTGTGTGGGAGCAGGCACGCATTTAGAAATGCTTTACAAGCCTCCAAGAGACACTGTTGGGGAGGAGATGGACACACACAACACCAAAAAGAAAAAAATAGGTGTTAATATACTACTGACTGCAAATGCAATGGGAATGCTTAATTTCCCCCTATCCTGACTCATCCTTCTGCTTGGATCAAAAAAATGAAAGCTTAAGACAGGTGTAAATACAGTATTTTTAATGGCAATTACTTGAGCTGGGGGTGCACTTCAGGGTCAGCTCTGGCCCTGCATGTGATGAAGTGGAGAACCTAGAGGTGATGCCTGTTTAGGGACTTGAAAACAGGATTTTCTGTGGCAGGAAGACCAGTTCAGCTATCTGGCTCTTGAGCTTTCCCTTCCTCCCTGCCCCATTACGGTAAAATCACACATCTGTCAGATAAGCCAGGGTTCAGTCAGTGTGAAGGGCCAAAACCAAATGCAGCTGAGTGGTTGCTGCTGGAGTGAAGTGAAGGCATTGTTTAACTTGCTCACACTGAGCATGAACAACTGTGGTTTCAGTTAATAGGCCAATGAAAACCTAAGGTAAGCGATAAGGAGAGGTTAGCTTCTTGGTTGTCTGGGTTTTGGAGGGTGCAGTTGTATTGCCTGTTATGAGGGAGGAAGGTGGGTCTCGAAGGCGGGTCTCTCATTTTAATCAAATGCATTTTTAGGTTTTACTCTAAAACAGGAGAAGATGGCTGATACTGATGGAATTGTTTTCATATGGTGTAGGAGCTTCAGTACAGCTATGTCTAACACTGGTTTTGTCACCCGTTTTTAGTAGTATTTATAACTCCTTATTACCAGTTGATCCTTTTGTCTTTAGTTTTTTTAATTAATGTCACAATTGAAAGGAAAATCATGCTACAGTTACGCATCCTGATACTTCAGCAGTGACTGGATCAAACAGCAGATCACCAGCTTCTGCTGATGCAGAGTAGTTTAGGAACACAGAAATTACAAGATCAAAGAGGACAGATTCTTCTAATAGAGTATTCCATCCATAACAATAACAAAAGCTTCAGGAAAAAGGTGTCAGAATCCCTTCACAATTATGGAACAAACTGCCATTCAGAAAAATTGTATAACCTTCACTGTCCTTTTATTATATGAGTTCACATTTCCCATATATATGTTAGATTTTCCCCCCTATTTTTCAAATTCCATCTTTAAAAATGAATATAATATAGCTCATCCAATATGGCTCATGCTGTGAGCTTTGTTAATTCTAGTGAAAATGATCATTAAAAAGAAGCAATATGAAGTTTATATCTCACAGGTTTCCATATTGTTCTTACACAAGAAACTGGTATTCACAATCTCTACTGCCTCTAGAGACGAACAAACCAATAAAAAGGCATTAATTTCCTTACTGCTCAAGGATACTTTTCTAATTTCACTACCTCTGTCTTACTGAAACCTTTCTTTTTCTGGGTATTATTATTCCCAGTTAATTTTTAACGTCATAATACTTTACATAAAATGTAAAATTCTAGGAAAGATTATTTGCACTAAAGGAATTAAAGGGACACTCTTTAAAATAATACTAAAAATCATATATATTCTGTATATTAGACTTTGTATTTATTTGGATGAACCTCTGACAGGAAAAGCATTAATACAATGCTTATGCAAGTGAAATATTTTTTAGAAACTTCATTTGTTTTTTTCTGTTTAGCATCTTGGTTACATTTTTCTGAAGAATTGAAACCCCAATTTATTCCTTTTTTTTTTTTTTTTTTTTTAAATGCACATTTAGATAAACTTTCTGGAGGTTGTCAGTAGTTGGTAACAGCTGAAGTGTCCCATAGCCTATACGCCAAAGAAGTGCTGCTCTGGTCCTTGTGTGACTGTAAATCAAGCCAGCACCTGGCACAGAAATGCCCACATCCCAAACTGCTTGTACATGTCATTCCTTGGACAAGTCTTGGTCCGCAGAAAAGTGGTGTGCCACTGAGATCACTGGTGGCCCACTCAGCCATTTTAGATAAGGTCCCCAACCACCTTGGGCTGCACTTGTCCCCAGAGGCAGAGGATCATTCATGGCAGGACATTAGGCAGTGCTGTTGGCCCTCTTCTATTTTGTCTGTGGGCATCAAAGCAGTGGGAATCCTCTTGTCAACTCCACAGTCACTAATGCGCTGCTTCTGCTCTTTCTTCTCTTTTTTTGCAAGAGGGAGAGTGTTAGGGTTGGAAGGGAGAGAGAAATGTCTTACAAAGGAGGGAGTATTCTGTTTTGCAGCGCATGATTTGTTATCGTGCTAGCAATAAAGAGAAAAACAATGTTTGTATATTGCTGCTTCTACAGTGTTTCATCATCTTCTGGGACTGGTAGAGCAGCCTTTAGCAAAAAAGAATTCTTGGCTGCAGTTTTACTCATGTCAATATCTGCCTTTGAGTACATTAAATTCAGTGTGGAATAGTTAATTCAGGACCTTGACCTATACTTGCTTTTTGAAATCATTCTAGCTCTTAAATTCTTATAATAAGCCAGAGGCTAGTACTTGAAACCTATTCACTGTACGCCACAACACTTTTTGAGTCAAGATTTCCCTGTTATCCTCTTCTCTACAGTGTTTTATCCTTTGGTCTGCACTTCACATGCAGAATTATTAGTACCTGTGTAGAAAGAGACTGTGTCTTATTTTAGCAGTTTCGTGACAATAACAGTATTTCACTGCTCAGAAAGGGTCAAAACAATGTTCTCGCTGTACCGCTTAGCTAAAAAAAGTGAAAGAATGTCTTCTCGCAAATCGCTGGAGAGTATGTTTGCAAGGAGTTACGAAACAGCATTTCAACAGCAGATAGAAAAATAGCTGTGGAAACATGTTGGGTAAAAGCTATAGGGAAAACAGGCAACCTTGCAGTTTGCCAGTAAAATGCTTGCAGTTCTTCTCTTAGATGTAGAAAGAAAGAATGTAGATGAAGTAAATTGGAACAAAAAGTGAAACAGAATTTGGGGAACTTTATTATTTTTTCATAATTGTCTCCAGTTCCTGATAGTTAACATTTGCATATGCCAACAAGAAATAGTCAAAAGCCAAAATGAACCTGTATTTTTGCATTTCTAAGCATGATTAATAGAGTCAGAATATGTGTGATAATCTGCAGACCAGAGCTACTAGCCCTTTATATGAGGTGTTAACTTAATCCCCTCTGGAACAGAGATTTCATAAGGAGTTTTGATGGAAACAGGACTGCCAGCAGTGGACGCAATTTTTTAATTCTTTATAATAGAAGTATGATGTGCCAACTAGATAAAAGTGAGATATCAGCAGAGGATTTAGCTGTGCAGAATTCTGGTGAAGAAGCGTGATCACTAACTTTGCTTTGTTTGACCTCTCTAAAATTTGCTTATAAGGGAAGGGTCATCTTTGCTTGCTTTGAGACTAAAACTCAAGACTTCTTTTTTAGCACTTTCACAGCATGAAAAGTGTTAACTGTTGAAATGGATTTTGTATAACAGCTCTGCATCCCAGTTTGAAACCACTCTGTGGCATAGATCTGACCGTTTTGTACGTATTTTTTTTTTAAATCTCTGAACAAAAGATAACTATTTTTTTAATTGTGAATTCAAAACTAGAATGTGTTAGGCTTCCATCCTTCACTTGAGAATGGTCACAAGCTGCCCCAGCTCCTCAAGCAGAATATATGGGCAAAATGCATACAAATCAAATGCTTAGTGGATGCTGACTTCCCAGTAGCATATTGACTGGCTGTTTTGTTGAGCTTTCACACACATACATAAAAATAACAGCATTTTTAGCTGATCCCAATAGATTTTTCTCTGCAGCTGCATCACTTGTAAAAGGCTTTTTGTTCCAATTCTTGAAGTCTGAAGTATTGCAAGTTTTTGTTGTTTTTTTTTTTAAATCTCAATTATGATTTATGTGTTGTGATGACTTTAAGGGCTTGATTGGTCTACAAATGTGCTTTGAAAAAACAAGAAAATGTGCCCATGAAAAACACCGGCAGTTCAAAGCTGAATATTGAGCATACAGTTGTAAACTCACATGGCACATGGCTGGGTAGGTTTTTTTGGCAGAGCCAGAGTCTCAACCTGCAGTGATGCTAAAGATATTAGCAAATTAGCACTGCAAAGCTTGCCAGCGTATTCGCTAGAGTCCTGCTCATGCTCTCACTGCTGTAATTAAAACTAATTATTTTCTAAAACATAGTAATACATGAATATGTGCAATAATCATTTTGTAGTGGGCAATCTGTGAAGTATTTTTAAAGCTTCTTTTCCCCCTCCTATCTTTGGCTCGCTGTGCAGTGTGCCTGCTGCCTGGTGCAAGCCAGCATTGTCATTTTGCGAGATTCACACTACGCTGGTAAAGATAATGATGCTTCATTGATTCTTAAATTTTTACATTTGGGATATATATTTTTTTCCTTTTTATTGACTTTTAGGTTATACTGTATCGGTTTTTTTATCTCATATCCTTTGAAAGAAGAGCATAAAGAGGATTAAAAAGAGAGAAAGGGAAGGTAATCCAGTTTTTTGCAAATGCTGTGTACATGGTTTTCAGCAGGCAGAGAATCACTTGGTGTCTTGCTGCTGTTTTCTGGTTATTTGCATTGATTCAGTGTCATGGTACCTCCTAGCATCTGCTCTGCCCAGTATTTTCTGTCTGTTTATCTGAATGTTTCTTCTTGCATCTTTCTAGAAATGCAGGAACCCAGCAGCTCTGCAGCAATAATACTATACTTGGCACTTGCATCCTCAAATAAAAAAACCCTTAAACTCCTTGCACCCCTGGGAAGCAACTGCATGTCATTATCAGAGAAAGACATTTGTGTGTTCGTTACAGTCCCACCTCATTTTGGCAGGAGGAAGAAGCTGAGTGCTGGTTCTCCAACAGAGTGCGGTTTACAGCTTGTAATTCTGTAGTTAAGACTCACAGTGGCTGAGCCATTCATAGTGAAGTCGGTGGGGGCAGGAATTATGTGCTGGACACCAGCCTTAATACAGATGCAATTGGAAAATTCAGCTTTTTTCTTGGATTCAACATGGCAAGCAAAATGTGCATTGTTTTCATTTATGTTTGTCTATTGCCAAAGGGAGAGTGCAGTAATTAAAATAGACTTGTTTTTTAAAATGTTGTGGTCAAATACAGAGACAGCTGAAGAGCACCAGCAGCACGAAGAATGAATTCTGCTCTGGAAAGTTGTTGCATAGTGCTTGTATTTTCTTCTTGTTCATGCTCCTTTATTTCCTCAATCTAACTGAAGAAATTTCCAGGTTTCCAGAAGCTAGAATAACAGGACAGAGGTGGGAAAACCTCTCCTTCATGTGACACCACAACCTTGCAGCACGAAGCATGTTTTTCCTACAAAGCCAAACAAAGTCATGCTTAACTGTTTCTCCTGTTTTCGATTAGCACCTATGGGTCTTGCAGATATGATGACACCTGGTGAGTCCAAACTTCCCCTTCCTCTCAAAGCAGATGGCAAAGAAGAAGGACCCCCCCAACCTGAGAGCAAGTCAAAGGTATTTACCATCCCTGCACGTGGTGTTGGTTCCGCCCGCAGAAGTCTGCTGTGTTGTCCCTCATCTCCTAGTTTTGGCCTTCTCACTTCTGTTCTTTCCTGCATGCCTTTCCATTCACGTGCAATCTCTTTGTTTGTTTCTTTTATTTTTTTTCTTTTTTTCTTCATTGTGTGGATCTGAAAGTTACTAGTTCTTACGGCATTTTAACTTGCGGGGGCAAAGCATCCCAAGCCAAAAGTTGCGTGGGGATTTGGCTGTGCCAGGTGGGTGGGAAAGAAGGGTCTTGCCTGGTTTCAATCCTTGCAGCCATTTTTCTCTGCCTGCAGTTATAGCTTCCTGTTTTGGCCGCCTCAGCAGCAGCAACATACTTTAATATTTTGCTTTTCTGCCTTATTTGATGAAATAAGGTGAACGGCTTGTTTTTATTTCTTTCTTTCATAATGGGAAACCCATGCTTAGCATTTCATGTGAGCTTGAAGTAAGCATGGTGGCTTAGTGACTTTAGCCAAGCATCCAGCAAACTTTCCAAATTATACTAATTAACAATGTTGTTTTAACACCTTTTATAGATATATATAAATATATTTATATATGTGTGTGTTTTCTGTATGTGTCTCTCTGTTTATATATATTTTATATATAAAAATTGGTCAGTCTGTTAAACTGGATGTATTTTTTTTTGTTTTTAATAAAGTTTGCCCTGCCTTTGTCATATTTTTTTTTTTTATTCCTCTACCACAGGATAGCTACAGCTCTCAGGGTATTTCTCAGCCCCCAACCCCAGGCAACCTGCCAGTCCCTTCCCCAATGTCCCCAAGCTCTGCTAGCATCTCCTCATTTCATGGAGATGAAAGTGATAGCATTAGCAGCCCAGGCTGGCCAAAGACTCCATCAAGCCCTGTAAGTGGCTCTGGTTATTTTGGTTTTTGTTTATTTTTTTGTAATTAATTATATTTTAATGCTTGCTTGTTTGTTTTGTAAATTCCTTTTCTTCATTATTTGTCCACTGAACAGTTTTCTTTCTTTATAACACTGGGTACAAATTCTGCTCTCGGACACATGACTGTAAGTTCCACTGCCTGGCTTCAGTGGGGCCTGAGCATGCTTATCCAAGGGCAAAATTTGTTCCAACAATACGTTGAAATAAGAAAGAGTAAAATTGTGTGCATCATTCAAGTGTGCTGTCTGGTAAAACAGCAGTTGTTGTGAAGAAAACATCCTTCCTGTAATGCATCAGCTTCCAAGCATGCCGACTGTGTTGTTAAGGACAATTCCATTTCTGTTCCTGGGCCCAAACTCCTTCACACAACTGACTTCACTCTGGTTCTCTGGCTGCACTTGTCTTTACTAAGATTATTTAGGGGAAAAAAAACAAAACAAAACCAAACCAATCCAAAAAAAAAAAAATTCTTCTCCCCTATTAAAACTAATATCCATCAAAAGTTAAATTATCAACTCAGCACCATGAAAAAGCTGCCATTTATATTTTTAAAACATTTTTAATTTTGAATTGTGTATTTGGAAATACAGCCATTAGGCTGTCAGGGCGCAGTCTAAACCAAAATTGTTTCTAGTTTGCTTCATTTGTTTTTTTTGAAATCACCCAGATTGTGAGCTGAAAAAAGACTGTGATGCATATACATTTTTAGAAAACTATTTTTTAGATGAGCAATGTTTAATCATTCTCATACAGTTTGTAAAGAAAAACCTGAGAGAGATGTGTGGAGCTACAACCAAATTTCATTATCTACCTTTCTCACTATGTATATGCACACACATAGAAAATCTGTATACATATATGGCAAAGAGAATGCAGACATAAGTTGATATGGCCTATGGGGAGCAAATGTCCACTTGGTCATTTTTGCTTTGTTTTTTTTGAATTAGGAATATATATGTTGTTCCTCTCTTATTTCTTTTTATCAAAAGTAGTAATGATTGTAATTTCTCTGTAGAAAAATGCTGAAACATGTATGTGCAGAAACATCTTGTGCAGAATATAAAGGGGGTTTTCCCAAATGTTAAAATGTGATTAAATTAGCAACAATTCTTTGGTAACAGTTTTTACAAAGTGATATGTAAAAGGTGTGTCTCAGGGCAAATAGAGGAAGGCTAGTCAGATGGGAAGAGATCTACCCATCCAAAAACCAGACATCTAGTGAATCCCCTGAGCAAGGGGGCAACATGACGTGAAATGCACCACTTAAATCTTTGGATGTTTATTTGACAGCAACTTTGAGTCTCAGAAGGCAGCTGATGTTACTTGTTCCCACAAAGTCTCATCTTTTTCTTAACAGCATTTCTGATAGGATGACACCAAAAATTCTGACAGTTATCTTTGTAGCAATGTTTGGGGTATTGCTTGTTCGGGCAGTTTTCTGGAGCAAAGCGCGAGAGTTACTGCACAGGCTGTCTAATATAACGAGTGCTTCCTCTACAACCAAACAAAAATGCACTCCTGAGCTCATTGCATAAACTGCATAGCAAATCCTAGAGTCATCATGAACATATGTGGAGATTTTTTCATGTAAGTAGAGTATTGCCAGAGTATAACATTGGAAAAAATAAATGAGAAAAGTTTGTGCTTTCAATTTCTTCTCAATGTCCTTCTCTCCCAAAGCTTCAGTTAGACATGGATAAATACAGTGCTTTGGAAAGATAGAAAAATAAGTGCTGCAAATGAGCTGATCTCTTTATACCTATGAAGGCCAGTGGATTGGATAACTTCATCGACTTCAACAGCAGCCTGACATAGACTGGAACGATTGATTGCAGGCATTTTGTTACACTTGAAAACAGCCTGAATTGGTTCATTAAATCCCACAACTGCTTCATGTGCTACAACTTGTCCATTCCAGTAGAGGATAAAAGCAGGGGTGAATGGTCTGTGATTCACTTCCAGGTATCCCTGTGATCCTGCTGAGTGAACCCTCTCGTTCAGCTGTTTTGTGTGAAAGTGAGGCATGAGAAAATGGGGAGAAGAAACAGTTGAACATTATGTTTTGAGGCCTCTTTGGGAATATCAAGAAAAGGACACTTCTGCTATGCCAATTTTGCGTGTAATGTGCATACCTGACAGTGGTGAAGTAGTTTTAAAATTCTTAAAAAGAGACAGTTCAAGTGTGGGTGTGACCTATGCAGGGTCACTGCAATATGAGTAAAACAGTAGGTTATGAAAACCCCATGACAGTGAATACACCTGAATAGTACTACACTTCCATGGTGCTAGCTGGGAGGGGTCTGCAGAGTCCTTCAGGATCAAATCTTGACTGAGGATTGTGTCCTGCAAAAGCCTCTGCCAGGGATTGGACTTCAGCAGTTTTTGCTGCCTGTGTATGCACGCTCTGTTCTGTAGTAAAAGAGGTTTGTGTAATACATATCATATTGACAAATTCTTCATTGAAGTGGGGGAAGTGAACAGTAGATAGTTCTATAAATATAAATTCTTAAAGTTATGTACAGAAGCAACTACCCACTGCCTTTCATGTGAAAATAACTCCTACAGAAATTTGCATTCCTCTGAAGGATTGTGCAGACTCACCGTTCAAGGGTCTGCATATAATACAGTTTTAATAGTGGGTAGGTGTATTGAAAAGAAAGTATGGGATTCAACAGATTGAATATGGGAATTGGCTTTGGTGTCCACATTGGTGAAGTTTTTTTAATCACCCATTTAAACATCACCAGTATATCATGTGCAAGATTGCTGGGGATTGAGGGCACAGTAGGATACAACCAAATTGGTAAAGATATGTGCCACCAGCTTGCACTAGCATTCTTTTATTGCAAAAATTATCAACATACTTAACAGAAGAAAAGGTCATGATCTGTGTTTTTCCAGCATTGCCTGGGATGTTCTTGTTTTAGTTAGCAATGGGATCATTCTCTTGTAAACCCTTGTTTTATAACGGTTGATATTTAATATTTATAGGTGAATTTAGGCTTCCAACTGAACCTGCCCATGTGAAACTGAAGTTTGTTTGTGTGTAGACTAGCTTGCACACATCTGTCATTTTTATACGTTTACATTTATAAAAATAGAGAAGAGAAAAAGATCTTTACTCTTGAGGAATAGCATTCTTCCCTCCAGTGCATTCTTCTAAAGTTAACATTTCGTTTTAGAAGAAAATTGCACCCGTTTTACAAAGCATGACAACCTGAAAGCTCACACAGTAAGAAACACTTCTTACCTTCTGTAAGCTGTGAAAAGTTTTCAGATTATACTGTCATTTTAGAGCTTGCTGCCACACTGCTGAAAAGCAGCATCACTTGAGATGTATAGTAGAAAAATGCAGAATGAAAAATTCTTAACTGTTTCCCTTCTGCACTGAATCTGATTTGGAAAAGTGAATCTTAGCATATAAGAATGAAACCTAAAAGTGGTAAATCTGAACTTTCTTAATCGTGGTTCACCATAAAAGTGAAATAGAAACTATTTTGTTGCCTCTTATGTTAGAATATAAGCACATAGAAAATTTGCTGGCTAAATGCTGGAATTTTCCACATTCATTTTAGTTAAGAGTTCTGGGGCATCTTAAGTGTCAGATTAAAATTGATGTTGATGAGCAGTAGAGTAAGTTTGTATTTACTGCAAAAGGTAGTGGAGTAACTCCAGTTCATTCACCTGTTCAAGCCTGGATGATCATATACCTGTTCTCACCACAATATCAAATTAGTAGCAGCATGACTTGCCTACTTCCCCCTTTCCACCCACCAAAAAAAACCTTCTCAAACTTTGGCAAAGTATATTTGTTGCAAAGAGTTAAACTGATTTTCTTGAACACCCAGATACATAACAAGTGATGCTTTGAGTAAATTGACTGCTATTACAGAATCAGTTTGTGCTTTCTTTGCATAATCTGCAGGATTCATGTCAAAAGTACTTTCCTGCCAGCCACTTAGTATTAGTAAAACAAATTTAGCCCTGAGTCTCACTTCAGTAGGAGTTGTAATGCAACTGAGTCTGGCTCAAGTAAATTCAGGCATACACCTCATTTCTAAGTAAGAAGGGTAATCATATCTGTCTGTAGGAAGGACTGCTGTGAAGAAGTTAGTGTCAGCAAAGCAGAAAACTTTAAAGGAGGCTATTTATTTAATTAAAAGGAATATCCATTCACTGGAAAGAACAGCAATGGCTCATGGAACTGATAGGTCACCCCCCTTGGCTTCATGTTTCTTTTCTCCTGACTCTCTTCCGGTGTTGCCAAGTTGTAGCTGATAGCTGGAATGAGATACAGAGTCTGTCATATTTTCCAGGCTAACATGCAAGACGAATGGTGGCAATGTTCTTGAAATCATTGGCAGTGGGGTTCCACTCTGCTGCATCCCTGTTTCATGGTGCTGAGTGTCAGGCCTCACCACTGCTGTGTGGGGACATGGACAAAGTGGGTGGTTCTGTAGCATCTGTGAGGTGCAGAATGTAAACATTTTTTAGAGATAGTCAACTAGGAATAAGTCCCGTTTACTTGAGAATAGTCTGTCTTCAGTTCAAAGTAAGGAAAAGGCAAAGGAGGGAAAGAGTGATTGACTAGATGAGTTTTAAGAAGTGTCTACTGCAATCAACAACAAAGTTTAGGCTTTTACTGTACAGACGTAAAAGATATGTTTCCCTTCACATATTTGGCTCCTTTCCCAAAGCTTTATGTCAGTCTTTTTCCCTTGTGTTTAATTCTGAACCACTCCCATCTTCCACTGCTGAGCAAATCAGTTCACCCTCTGCAAGTAGGAGGGTCTTCCTGCTATAGCAGCAGCCCCTCTCTGCTGTCAGAGCTGAGGCAGCTCCGGTAGGGTCTGTGACAGGGTCTGTCCACACATGGCACAGAGCCCAGCTCACAGGGTTATATTGCAGAAAAGATAGGGTGAGAATTTATAGCTTGTGTAGCAGCCTCCGTGCTTTCTGCTGTCTCTACCTTAAAAAAAAAAAAGTAGAGAAGAAAAGGGAATCAAACATGGTATGAGCGTTCATTAGCTCTAAAGCCAAAGAGCAGCAGGAAAGCAGATTCTCTCCTGCCTTTATGCCACAGAGATGGGATTGTGCTCTTGCCACCTCTTTTGCTTATGCTGGTGGGGCTCAGCTCTGATTGCTGTCCATCCTTGGTTTTCCCCAGGTCATAATACACACTCCCTTTGCAAGGCAGGACAAGAGAGATGGATGTCCTCTGTACTCTGTCAAGGGAGGAGGGTAGTAGTTACTCATGACCCTTATTGGATCAGGCAGCTAACAGGCTGTTCACAAAGAGTATTGCCACCAATCTCCTTGTACTATAGGCACTCTTGCTCATCTTGCTTTTTGGCCACCTATGGTGTGAAGTCGTAATAAAGCATAACCATTTGTGACTCTGAAAGGAGTGCTACTTCTCCATGTACCAGTTTGCCATGATTCACACTTCAGGCTGTTTTTGTGCAATTCCTGCTCTGGAGGATCACTTACATGTTTCCTAGCCCCTTTTTGAGGGCAAAGAGGAGAGGATTGGTTTGGTTTTAGGCTTTTCTAACTAAATTTGTGTGGGACAAACTTGTTTCTCATTTTACTGAAATGGTTGCTTGCAAAGCACTTTGAGATGAGTGGATGAGAAGCACTATGTGAGAGCTACCTCTTCTGAAAATTACATGAGGCAACATCAGAAATTTGCCTTCTGGGATCCAAAGTTCAGATCAGTGAAAGAAATATGAAAATGGGGAGTTTGGGCCCTTTGTTTATAAAGCTGACTTTTCCATATATGAACAGAATGTGCTGTTTGTGCCTGAACTAGTAGCCTTCATTCCTGACTGTTGTGTGATAGCTTTAGTTTGTTTGACATCTTCTCTTTTTCAATGTTGTGAGTTTCTTACTTTCTTTTCCCTTCCCCTCCCACCCTTCCCCCAACTCTTTCTTTTCTTCTTGCAATTTAGAAATCAAGTTCCTCTACCACAACTGGAGAGAAGATCACTAAAGTCTATGAGCTAGGAAATGAGCCGGAGCGCAAGATGTGGGTAGATCGGTACCTGACGTTCATGGAGGAGAGGGGCACGCCTGTGGCCAGTCTGCCAGCTGTGGGCAAGAAGCCCTTGGACCTATTCAGGCTCTATGTCTGCGTCAAAGAGATTGGAGGTTTAGCACAGGTGAGAAGAACTGGTTAAAAGTGAACCTTCAAAAAGCCGATGCACATTTTTTGCTAGAGTATTTCCTGCTTGTTACACCATTAGGTTTTCAGCCCTGGCAATATTGTTGAAGAAAATGGTTTCATACTTTGATGTCTGTCTGGAGTTCATTTTTGGCTGCATAATGGCCTTAAAATTTTAGAGTTTGAATCAAGATTGACCATTGCTGTAGACAGATGAAACTTGTTGCCTTTTCAGAGGAATTTAGTAATGCTGCTGAGAGAAGAGGGAAAAGCCCACTGGATCAAAGTTATGAGTGTGAAGCAGATGATAGAGCTAAAAGGAAATGTTTAAGTCCACCTTTCCCTATAGAAATACAGCCTGAAAGACAATTCAGTTCATCTCTCCAGAGAAGCTGCAGACATATTCTTAAAGCACAGTCCTTCATTCCAAATCTTTAATTCTGAGTGTCTCTATATGGTACATTTGTTTTTTAGACACGGACTATTCTTTGCCCTGTGTTTGGAAAATACTTACAGGGTATTTTGGGTTGCCTTACAAACATAATGATTACAAGGAAAAGCTGAATTACCTAAATGTGTTGAAGAAAAATGAAAGCAGGAAGAGCTAAGAATAAAAAAGTCACAAATGGGAGACAGAAACTTTCTTTCATGTTCTCACCAGTTAACTGGACGTTTAGCAAAGGGATGTTGGAAAATTATTCATGAGGTCTAGAAGGCTGTCCACTACAGAGCAAAATTAAATGTTTCATTGTCTAGCATCTAAAGGGAAAGCAGGAGAAAATAGTCAGTATTTGCAGTTTTAGATTACGCAGTCAAAATCACCTGTCCTTGCCTGATGCTTGTACAAAGCATCCCTTGCATCTGAGGGGTCACTGGCTAGGTGCTAGAAACTATTGTGAAGTGCAGGGATCCATGGGTTCTGTGTTTTTGAGAACATTTGTTCAATGCCTTTCAAAATGAAGTCTTAAACGTAGCTTGCACATAGATAAATATATATGTGTAATATTATATAAAACATATTAAAACAGATACAATTCTACACTAATTACAAAATCTGAACTCATAAATATGGCAAACAAATTAGATTCTCAAAAGAAGAATTCATTTTCATAATCTGTGTGGTTAGTTCAAGAAAGGAATGCCTAACATCAATTAGTACCGCTTCCAAAGCTATTTTTAATAGTGCACCTCACAACATAGGACCTGTCTACTGAATTAGATCTCTGGCCCTTCAAATTGAGGGATTTTAGCTATTCTTATTATTAAAGGAAGGCAGAGAAACCTGATATAGTTCATCTTGCTAGTTGTTAAATGCTGTATATGGGTAAAAGATGTTATCCTGACATTTTTAGTGATCAGCTCATGCCCCTCAGCATCATACAGATTTGATTACTTTTAGCTCAGAAACTTTATTACAGGTAAATTGTATCATGCAGCTGCTCTGCCTCATACAGCATGATTGTGCCCACAGTGTGACTCTTAGCATTCGAAATTGAGCAAGTTGGGGGGCAGATGGGATATTCTAGAGAGTCATTCATGTTTGCTCATTATGGAAATCTATTTTTTTGGGGACATTCAGTGTTGATTTTCAGTGACAGACATTATACTCTACCAAAGAATAGATGCTGTTCACTTAGACTGATTTTTGAAAGCGCTTGAGTTACAAATGTGTATGCTTCAGTACTGGTGAAAATTTACACTTAAAATGAAGGCTTCTGGTTTTGCTGGTGTGCCGGCATGAATGTTCACTATGTTTATCTGTTTAGAGCTACTCAGAGGTGCAGAGCTTTGCTTGCTGAGTTTTATTTAAATGCATCTGTGTGATGCCCTCCTAAAAAGCTGTTGCTCCAACTGCCGCACTCCACATCTCATGACTCTGCCCGGAGAGTGACAGGGAGTGGAAATGTGCAGCAGTGGTGCATATTCTCTGAAGAGTTGCCACTGATGGGGTCCCAACATGAACAGACCAGCTGCTGGCAGTCTTCTTTTAAATGCCAGGGTACTGGACATTTAGGCATGAACGTTCCTATTTGCATTATGCAGTATGTTCATTATGCACTATTTAGCTGTAAGCCAGTAGGTACAAAGAGCTGTGTAACTGGATTTCAAGCCTCAACAAGGGCAGTTTATGAAAATCCGATCTCCTTTAACTCCTGGGTTCCTGCAGGATGTACCAGAGAAATAAAAACACTTAGCATAGCCATGCCAACCTGCTTGCTGTTAATGCCATCCTCAAAAGATCTTTGCTGACTGGCGGCAGTTACAGTATTACTAAACACTGAGAGAAACTTAGGAAAGTGTTTTCTTTTGCTGGCACACAGACTGAGGAATAGTATGGCTAATGATAATCTTTCTAGCTTTGCAAGTTAAGTTGGTGTCTTTAAAATCTCAGCCCTTAGGGCAAGTAGCAGACATCATGGTATCAGGATTGCTATCCACAAAAGCTGAGATTCGCAGATGCTTAAAGCCTATTTTTTTTGGTGCTGCCTCCCCCCTTCTCCCCCTTCTGGGATCATACCTAGAAATTGCGTAACTGGTTGATTGAGCTTAAAGGCATCAGGTGTTACAGCAAAAGCAGTGGCTTTGTGAGTGGTTCAGCCAAGTGAGTCAGTGGCATCATCCAGGATGACAAATGAACTTCGCTATTATTACAGATCAGCTGTGTTTGAGGAACTCATGAGCAGAGTCTTTCAATATTCTCAGCCTTACACTGCAAACAAGGCTCGCAGTGGAGTGTTGCAGTCAGCATTGTAATACAGAGTATTGCTGGACTAGCTGGGTGTGTTTGAAGTCTGCCTTAATTAATTAAGGGGCCTGGCTTCACTCTGCCTCTCACTCTAGCCAGAGGATCATTGATCTGTCCCTGCAAGATGCACTAAAGTGAAAGGAATTGACCCAGGAATTGCAAGCTGAACTGTTTGACAGCTGGTAGCTATCGGGGAGAAAAATTTATTTTTCATATCTGTGTTCAAACAAATTACAGAGTAACGCTGTTACTGCTTTCTAAATTATATTTTAGAAGCTGCTTTTAATTAGAATGGGGTGGGTGTGGGTGGGTGTCAGGAAGGGAGAGAGTGAGCAGGAATTTGCTTGGAGATGGATTACTAACTGAAGTGCATAGGCCCTGGAAGGGCGTAAGACCTTTAAAGGATGCACCATGCAGAAGACTCCACAAGCAAAGCTTTTTATGTAGCTATCAGCAGGTTCCTTAATGGCTTTATAACTGTAAATGCTGTCTGTGCATTACTGCGTGTGGGAGTAATGAGCATTAGTTAAAAGAGGAAAATAAAAAAAAGTAAACCAAGACATTAAGTGCTTTTTTTTTTCCCCTTTTTTGTTTTCTGACTTAAACAAAACGCTTTGCTGCAAACCAATGATTCTGCCGTTTACTTTGCTAGGTTAATAAAAACAAGAAGTGGCGTGAGCTGGCAACCACCTTGAACGTTGGCACTTCGAGCAGCGCAGCCAGCTCCCTGAAAAAACAATACATTCACTACCTGTTTGCCTTCGAGTGCAAGGTTGAACGAGGGGAGGAGCCCCCTCCAGAAGTCTTCAGCACTGGAGATACCAAGAAACAACCTAAGATTCAGCCGCCATCTCCTGGTAAGTCAAATAAACTGCAGCCTCTTACACAACCATTTTTTTGAGTGCAAGGGATAGATACTAGGTTGTTGCACTTTACATATTTGTAAGTATATCTTAAAAATGCTCAACAAACAAGAAGGATAAATCTGGTTTTGGCATCTTGTTCTCAAACTTAGAGCCAGCTCCTGAGTCAAATCAGAGTTAACTCTGAAGGGCCATCTGCAGTCACATGTCTGGATTATCTTTGCTCAGTCCAGCATACAAAGATGTGTGTGCCAGCATACCCTTAACATTCAGTGACATGAGTGTAATAAAAAGAACAGAGTTCTGCATGGATGTGCTTCTGCTGTAAGACAGAAGCAGGCGTTTGCCTGAAGGTCAAGCTCTGGTACCTGCACTTTTCTTGCTGTGACTGAAGCTGATTTTCAACACAACTGTTGATCAGCAAGGCTTCAGTTGGAGCAGGATGGCAGATGCTGGACTGCTCAGTGCGTCTCAGATGGTTGCTCTGATGCAGCTCGTGTTGAATGCGTGGCAGATGGAGAGCTGAGAGTATGGTGTATCCCCACTGCCAGACATCCTAGTTTGGAGGCACGCTCTCTGTTCTTTTGTTGCTAATCCTGTGTGTCAGAGAAGTCGTTAGGATCACTGTTTTTATCTTCTCATCTGAAAAATTGGAACTGGAATTGCTTTATTTTGGCCATTCTTTTTTGCATTTATGGTGTGGTGTTTGAAACCACTGTTTTCTTTCTAAATTCATTTCACTTAAGAGTCTTAAGATTTAATAGTCACAGTTGATACTCAAGGCAAGACTATTCTTAAGTAGAAACAATTTAAGTACTTAAGAGTCACAGTATTAGTCTAGATGTTGACTACTGGACTACCCATGGAAGAGTAAAAAAGTCCTTTAATTATTTTGGATTATTCTTTTGGTTATTAAATTTTCTGACCAACAAAATAATTTTGACAAAATCTGTGAACTACCACTGCAGTTACTATTAGACAGACCACTATCAGTTATTGCCAAGAGAATATAATTTCTGGAATGTTTACAGCAGTTTCGTGCCTTAGAACACAGTTTTAGGAAAGTATTAATTAATTTCTGTTAGTGCAATTCACTGGCTGAAAATGGAAGGTAGGGAGTCAGAGACCTAGCAAGCTCTGCAGACAGTTTGCAGTTGCATGACTTCAGTACCCTATCGTGGATACTAGAAAATTGCAAAGACCTTTATAATCATATAATAAAGTTCTGGCCTTTCCAAGATTATTTCTTACAATAGTGCTTTGTCAGTACAGAAAAATATAACAGTGATAAGGCTTAAATCTTTCTCAGCCTGATTTATTCAGTGTAAGGATTTGAGGGAGTGTTTAGTTAAAATCTTCTTAAGTACATCTCTGTGTAATAACTTAAATATTTCCTCCACCTTGTTAAAACCTAGGGTTATCAGGTACACCAGTGGTCATTGTTTAATAGAGAGGATAACACTAGGTTACTTTACAATTTAAGTTTAGAAGATGGAGGAAAACACTTGGTACTAGAAGCAAAGCCCACAGTCCCAATGTTTATCTGTCTGAAATAAGCACAGTGTTCTGAATGTGCACAGCTGCAAAAAATAATATATGTTGGAGGTGCCCATCACCTTCGGAGAAGACTGGTAGGGGAAGCTGAAACAGTTAGACTTGTTAAGGACAGTGAAGAGAAAATTAATCTGTTTCTGAAAATGAAAGAGTATTATGTATTGTTCTCTCCTCCCTTACCTTCTCTCACAAACACTGCTCTCAGTATTTGATTTGGGGATGATCACTGTAAATCAGCTGAATTTTGAGATGAAGAATTGTTATTTAAATGTGTAAATATGAAACAAAGGAATGGAAATGTCAGATGTACCACTTTACTGGGTCCTTTTGCATCATGATGCTACAAATGAAAATGGCAAAGTCCAAGTTTAAATTTATCATAACATTCAAGCAAGCTGTCTTTGAGGAGGACTGAAACTATTTTTCTAAAATAAAAACACAGCAGGACATAGAGACTAGAAAAGGGGGAAGCAAGCAAGGATCTCAAGGTTTATTTTGTTGGAGAGAAAAGAGCTCGTGTCACTGAATGGGACTGCACTTCTGTACAGAGAAAGACTTTCCCAGTGTGTATCAGCTTTAGTACATGAAATCCCGCTGAGGTATAGATGCCTCAGAGAGTACAAGCCTGTTCTTTTTAATAGTCAGCTTTTTTTCTTGTTCTTTTCCTTTAGTATATACCAACATTAACATTTTAGCTGCACAAAAGAAGCAGAGTCGTAGATGTACTTTAGATAATCTGTCACTCTTTGGCATTCAGAGGGAACAGGAGCCCAATACAACAAGAAACAGTCTCCAAAGGTCCTTGCTTTAACCATTAGCTTCTCTTGTGCAGTTAGCTCAGTGTAGGCAGAGCCACTCAGAAGCCAAATCCATTTTCAGAGAACTAGTTACAGTATTAGGGCTGAAGCTAATCTGATAGAAAAGCAGAGGGACTTGTCTCAGAGGGGAAGGGTGTTGTGTTTTGTCCAGTTCTAACAAGGTGATGCTATGAAACAACTCTTGAGATCTTAAAAGTCGACTGATCTTCATAAAACTTTTTGAATTAAATATTTCAGTTGCTCGTAAGAATACATCAGTACTGGCAGCCTTTTTGGTACAGAGAAGGATTCAGTTCCATTGTCGTCGTAGTTCCCCGGTGGGTGGTTATGCAAGGTGGGAGCAGGCTGAAGTGCAGCTTAGAGCAAATCCGTTCTTGCAGATGTCTCACATCCAAGGGGTGGTTATGTGACTGCCTCACAGATGACCTTTAGAATGCGGGCATAGAGGGAATGCTAGGAAGCACAGAGTAGCAGCCATAGCGAGCAGATTCATATGGAAGAACGCAGTCAAGGAAAGGATGTGATGTGTAAGTCAAATTTATGGGACTGCAAGACGGTGGTCTGGGTTCATGTGTTCATCCATTTTCTTTAGCACAATATTTGGGATTCTCCCAACACTTCTGGTTTTTACAACATCATTAATAAGATAAATGGTATGTAAAGGAGTGAATAATCTAGTGTTATGTACAGTGCAATTCATGATAGTGTCAGCAATTATAAGAAATTGGAAAAAGAAGTGAGAATAGAGCAGCAAAGTGACAGACTGGTTGGCCTTGATCAGCAGAGATTTGCACAGTTCCCAAGGTGGTAGGGTTAGGATTAGGTGCTCATTTTAATAGTTCTCACTTCATATCACTGTCAGAGCCTCTTCTGCTGTTTCATAAAGCTCCTGGGAAGGGGTGGGGACCTGAATGTTGTAGTGTGCCTTGCACTGCTCTGAGGCTGTGCAAGTTGGTGACGTGTTTGTGGTAGGCTGAGGCCATCGTGTCAGCTTAAATCTGCCTGGGTCAGGTACTGCTGTCAGCAGCAAAGACCAGCAGCAAATGCCTAATGACAGACTAACTATTGGAAGACCCCTGTTGGCCTTCTGTTCTGGCTGTTGGGTCTGTGCCAAGGTGCATGTCATCGGCTGTTGACTTCTGCTGTGAAAAAAATCCCTTAGAGAGAGAGGTACTGTAGGTCTTCCTTCTAGTGCTCCAGTGCTTTCCAGGAGTGGGTACAAAGACAAAATAATTCCTGTCATGTCTGTTTGATAGTTTTGACTAAAATACGCACAAATAATGTGACAAGTTCTAAACTGAGAAGAATTCTGATGCTTTTTAAGCGATCTCAAACACGCACGTTTGTGACACCATTACAGTAAGCACTAATGGATGCTGGAGAAAAAATTGCAAAAGACCATCAGCATGAAGGAGTTATTTTCCATTGCTGTACTCTGGCACTCTGAATTCTTAGTTGCATTGTGCGGTTATGTGCGCACGACTCTCAAAATTACAGGCTCAGACTTCATCCTGTATTGAATGAACAGGATGGCCAAAGCGGTCCCGCTGAGGATGCTTGTGAGTTAACAGCAGCTGGCCCTGATGTCAACAGAGATTTCATTAAAGCAAACCTGGAAAAATCGTGTGCTTGTGCTGGAAAGAGGGAGCGAGAACACGCCTGTAGTGTGTTGCCTGCATTTCCTTGGCAGTAGAGAAATGAGACTCGGGGAGGGGGATGGCGAGGGGGGACACGACACAGCACCACAGGACACAGCCATTCAGTGAGTGCGTCTGTAACCAAACCCATCCGTCTCTGCTGGCGGGTGGCTGGCTGAAGTGCTATTATTAGCAGGCAGGTGATGTCATGGAGCGTGTCATGAGGCCAGCCAGGGAATCCCCTCTGAAGATGGATGGGCCAGGGGTTTGGGAGGGGTGGCTGGGGGGACAGGCGGAGGTGCCCTGTGCCTGCATCCGTGCCTGCCCGGGGGGCCCTGCAGCAGCCAGCGGCCCCCAGTCCAGCCTAACTGGGGCACTGGGTTCGTGCTGTGTAAATTATCTTCCCAGCGTGGTGGCTGGCTGTTCACTCTGAAGTATGTGAATGTACTTAACCTTCAGTAACCTTTCCATTGTTTACTTTAGAGTATACATTTGTAGCTTCTGGCAAAAGGTAGGGATATCCTAGAGAGCATGTCAGGCCTCACATTAATGGAGTTTCAAGAGGTTTCATTCTTCTTTCCTTTTCTTTTTTGTTTTTTTTTCCTGAAGGAAAAAATTTGCTGGCAAGAGAAAGGATTTATATCTTTTTTAGCTGCATATTTCTTCTCTGGTAAATAAAGGGTGTTTCCTGAAAGCAGTGCTTACTGCTATGCAGGCTTTGCAAGGAAAAAGCCATGCCAGTACTCTAATTCCATGCTGCAGAAAGTAACGCATGCTGTTGTGTTATTAACACATGCTTCCACAGCGAACTGCAGAAGACCTCACCTTCTCATTGACCAAGATGTCAATTGTATTTATTTTTTGATGTATCTTCTATTGTTAAAAGCATATTCTTACAAATCTGTTATGATACTCAAAAGACAAATGTTGCTTAGATGTGGATGTGAGATGAGGAATTCAGTAGCTATGAACCCGCAGATTTTTTTCCTGGACATCTCCAAGATAGCTGCAGAATCATGTAGGCAGAGATTACTTTTCCTAAAAGAACATTGTTGTTTGTCTTCCGTCTTAGATCTTGATTGAATACTGAAGCTTATGAAGCACTCTGAAAGATACAGTTTCTATTTCAGGATGTCCACAATCAAAATTAAACATCTAACATAATAAAATCCCTTCAAAGATAGACATAAAAATTTCAGAGTGCAGCCCAGCAAATGCAAAATTTAAGGTGAAGTGGGAAATATGGGCTCTTTTTGGTAGATGTTGTCCTAATCCAGAGATTGAAACATTTGCAGTTCCTGTTCTGTTGGAGTGTCCCTGACCCAATGGAGGTCAAGGGCAGAGTGTATTAACAAAGCAGTAGCAGAAACTTTGCACTTCTCATGACAGCATTTGCCTTCCATTTTTTCAGTCGTTTATTACCACTCATTTAGAAAGAGTCTTGAGGAAAAATAACCAACCTTATAACTGCCATCCAAAAGATAGAAATTGGACTTGAATCTTCTCAATTGGGTATCTTCTTTTTTCTTTTAACCCTTTCTTTATATAAGATTATAGAAAACACATTGTTATTAATAATTTTGTACTCCTGCAGCCCATAAATGCTGAAAAATCTTCTACTTTTTTTCTTTAGGTTTGCTTGAGATATGAGTTAAGCCTCAGGTAGGATAGGGAAAAGCTTAATTGCTGCTTATTAGGCCACCATCAGAGATAGATGCAGGGTTAGGCAAGATCCAAATTTACAGTAAGTGTATGGGTACAGTAAGATGTTTACTTACATGTTTCTAATATAGCAAGATGGTATGTGACAATCTGTGGCATAACTCAGAAATGCTTTCAAGCATTTTAGAAGAATCTAAAACTGTGTTTAAAGCTTAAGGGCAGAAGAATGATCTTAACCTGCTCAGGGGTCGTATATACAATGAGCTCATTTTATGTGAATATGATGATTTTTTGTTTTATTGTAGCTCTAAAGCCTTTAGTTTACTGTAGCATTAGTTGTTGCAAATGTTCTTGTTACTGTATTAATGCAATCAGAGAGCTTTTCCTAAACTTTTTTTTTGAACCTCATTACTATGTAAGCATAATTCAAAAATGTCTCAGAAAGCTGAGGACAAGAACAATGTGGTCCACACAATGTGTATTTTGCATATGCACTTGCTACTGAGACTGATTTCCAGATAGGGGAGCATGTGTTACAGATATAAATGAAACACATATAAAAAAGGTGTTCTTCAGTTAAAAACAAGCTCTGCCTGTCAAGATGATGAGTGTTCCAGGATTCTGAGTCAATTATAAACTACTCTCTTTCATATACAGAAGAAAAGCCCATACTGCTTGTTCCAATTTTCCCTCTTAAGAGTAATTTATGAAGTTTTGTTAATTGGTTGTTAAACGTAGATAGGCAGGCACAATAAAATGCTTACATGACAGTTCATAAAAAAGAAAGACCTCTCGAGCCAAATCCGTGTCCTTCTGGGTGTGTTAGATTTGTGGGGTTTTTTTCTGTTGGTAATTTTTTTCCCAGTTGCATCTAAAGACTTGAATCCTACAAGTTCTCCTTGTGTAGAATTTCTGCTGCAAGGCCTGTCAGATCCAAGGCTTAGATGTTGTTACTAACCCCCACTTACCACCTTCTAAATCATAAAACTACGATGTCAGAGCTTTGGGCTCAGGGGATGTTTCTCTTCAGTAGTCATATGAAAATAGTAACTTTGGTGTCTACTTAATATTGGTCTGGATGTGTTTTGCTGTTAACTTATCTGGTGTATTAATTTAATGCCCTTATTGCTGCTTAATCTCATCAGAACACAACAGTAAATGCTCTTCTACACTAGTGCAGATACTCTATTGCTTTCTAGATCTCAACAAATAAGTTTTTGCAGATTAAACAGATACTTTGCAGAATTGACCTGGTCTTGTTACATATGCTTTACTATGACTGACCCTAACTAACATTTTGTTAAGGTGTCCATTTCTATTTTTACAGTTCTTTTAGGAGTGTTAACTGTAGTCTCCTGTTCAAATTCTGTTTTCAGTTATTGTTTTCTTCTGATCCCAGATTGCCTTTTGCATTTCTTAAATACCATCTTTTACCACGCTGTCTCAAAGATGACACAGGTTTGCAGTGTGCCACTAATCATTTGCTATATTTCACCATAGAAATGTCTGCCTTTTAGTGCTAAATAAAATAATGAATTTATATTGATACAGCACCTTACATTTATGATGAAAAGCTTCTGGCTGAAATTTTTCTTATAAACGTATGTGTTGTGATAGTGGTTATATGAAGAAGCTATGCCAAAGAACAACCTTCATTTACTCTGTTGTAAACTACAGACAATTAACTTTGTATCTCTGACCTCTGATTTAAATGATCCTTCATCTAGATGATTTCTATTCATGTTGCTTCAGGCAGCAGATTAAATTCATGGTTCTAGGAAAAATGATGGCTATTACTACACAACATATCCTGATCTCAGAGGATTTTGAGCAAGTTATAAAGTACTGAGATGGATTAAGGTATACACAGGCTTCTGGAGGAAAGAACTTTTTTTATTTCCTTGATGATTATTATTTCTACAGGAATTTGGCTACTACCTTTCAATAATTACTTTTCTTTAATTTCTCAGCTAATTCTGGTTCCTTGCAAGGCCCACAGACTCCACAGTCCACTGGTAGTAATTCCATGACAGAAGTGCCAGGCGATTTGAAGCCCCCAACACCAGCATCCACACCTCATGGACAGATGACACCTATGCAGGGTGGCAGGTATGAAAATGGCTTTGCTTCATTTTTTTTGTTGGGCTCTAGTTCTACAGCGGTTTAATCCTGTCCTTCCTAGCTGCTTAGGCACTCATGATTCTGCAGTGAACCAGTCAGAGCCTGAAAAGTGGAGGAAAATTATTTCTTTTTGGAGGAGAGAGAGGGAAAGGGAGGAAGGAGTAGGAGGTCCATTATCTTTCTAAACACCAGAGAAAGATCAGACAAGCACCAGTGCAAAGAGATGCATGTGAATATGTCAATAGTGGGGAAGAATGTGGAACCCAACAGCAGCAGCTTAGAATCACAACCTTCCTTTCCTCACTTATCCTGTGTACACCTCTGGTCGACAGGTCCAGTCATACCCAGGAAGGAGAAACATGTGGTTTTAAGGTGTTACTTAACTTGAAATTATGAAAAGCATATAAATAACAGTGGTTGAGATAGCAGAGGGTTCAACTGGATGGACCAAGAGATCCCTCTCAGTTCTGTGCTTACAGACTGGCTTAATCTGAAGTGAAGACTTCTCACCATTCGTTAAGGAGCCCTAGCCCACTGAAGTCCAGCCAAACAGTTTTTTATGACTTTGGCAGGAACACAACTGAGCTCTGAACTGTGTACAGAGCCACTCCAAACTTAATTTACTTAGGTTCTTATTTTCTCCATCTGTATTGCTGCAGAAAGGATAGCAAGAACCTTTTTAAATCATCTTCAATTCAGATTGAGTTTTATTTCACTAGGTAAAAAATAACAAAACAGCTTAGTGAAATTTCAGGAAGGTTTGGACTTTTATTTGAGTTGTAGGAATGCACAAGTGAGAGAATTAGATGAAAAACCCTGATCTCTAAGGTAAGTAGACAAAGAAGGTTGGAGAAGAAGTTGGTAGATTCTTTTTAATGATTGCCCATTGTGAAAGTCTTTTGCATCTTCCTTGGATGTATCCTGCGCTGATCACTGCCACAGCATGGTGAGCTAGTTGTATTGTAGTGTAGGCTGTTTTCACAGTTCTTATGAATACACAATGATGTTAATGCTTCTTTTTTCTTTATCTGCTAGAAACAGCGCAGTCAGTGTTCATGATCCCTTTTCTGATGTAAGTGATTCAGCATTCCCAAAGCGAAACTCCATGACGCCAAATGCACCATACCAGCAGGGAATAAACATGCCAGATATGATGGGAAGGATGCCATACGAGCCGAATAAAGATCCTTTTGGTGGAATGAGAAAAGGTATTTTCTTTGTGGAAGCTCAAATGTTCTTCCCTGTGTTTTATGTAATCAAGACGTTGTAGTCAGAATGTGCTTTTCCACTTTGCTGATTTTGCCATTCGTATCCTTGTAGTAAAAAGAGACGTGCAGTGCAATTGTATTTCACTCTGGTCTGGCCCTATTTTCCCTGCTCAGTCACACTCTTTTTTTTGGAATTAACACAATCCTAAAAATGCTGTTAGGAGTACATTTCAGGAAATGGCATAAATCACAGGGTTAGATTTTATGTTCCTTGAGGTTGGTTAGCCACTCTGCAAATAAAGTGCTGGACTTCACGGTTAGAATGTGAAGTGATGAGACAACATGCCTGGTTGTAGTAGGACTGAACTGGGAATTCACTCTGTGAAACTGAGCAAGTCTCCTAATGCTCTCTGTCTCGGTTTACATATTTTTCAGAATAGTAAAGCTAATTTTTTTATCTCTTGGGCAGTCCCTGACAAAAAGTGATAAACACACTCAGACTTTATTTATTTTTAGAAAGCAAAATTTAAAATTAATGTCAAAACTGACTCTGGTCCTTTTGGGTACTTAACCTACAGCTGCTTGTGTGGATATTGTAAAACGAGCTTAAAATGAATCAATCTTGCATGCCTCGGATATAGCAAAGTGGGAGGAAAGAACACAAGCAGGGCTCACAATGGCTGTAAAGAGAAGAGCAGGTGGAGGAGATGAAGTGTAAACTGAACCAGAGCAAAAGGGAGATATGTCAAGAAGAGGCCCAGAAACTGATAAAAGAGTGAGATGTGATGAAGTGGGGAGATGCTTTAAAAGAGGTGATTAATCAGAAGTGATTTTTTTTTAAAGCCTTTCCTTTAAATCCTTTTGCTTGGACTGTGGACACTAACATATAACACAGCTGAAGGAAGGGGAAACTCTCTCTGCCTTAGATTCACTTTAGGCTTCATATCCATGTGAGATTAAGTGGGTGTATTGTACTTTGTCATACATTTCACTTTATCCTGTTGAAACAGAAATATCTGTTCAGTATCTACTATGAGGGACTAAAGGCTAGAGTCTCTTCTATATGCTTGGTAATTTATATCTGATAATAGTGCCTTTCCTTGGACCCATAGAATATGCCCATTCTGCTTGAGAAGCTACATTAGGATAGAGTATCCTTTCCATAACTACATTATTGTATATGTATGTGTGAGGGTTTTATGGGGGGAAATAAAAGCTTGATTCTGACAGCTTTGTAGTTCATACTATCAGTTTTGCTTTCATCTGTTTTGTAAGGCTTACGTTTGCATTCATATTCAGCATTGTTTGGGGTGAAAAGAACAAGAGAAAGTTCATTTGCAGCTGAGAAGACCAGAAGGAAGAAGCTGCCTGGTGCCTGATAACTCTGTTGTTCCATAGGAGGAGATTTCTTCTCTCGCTTGCAGCTCCTTAATATTATACCCATCATCTTGGTAGTGGTGCTGCTTCATGTGTTCCCATCAGACCCCAGAGAGCTTGTCAGACACCAGCTAATTCTCCTTGGCAGTGTTAGGGATCTGAACATTCTCCTAAAATACCTCGTTGAATAGGAAGAGATCTTCAAACACCCAGAATAATAAATTTAATTTCCCTGACTGTTGCAGTGCCTGGAAGCAATGAGCCTTTCATGACCCCTGGACAAATGCCTAACAGTGGAATACAAGATATGTATAACCAGAGTCCATCTGGAGCAATGTCCAACATGAGCATGAGCCAGCGACAGCAGTTCTCTTATGGAAGTGGCTATGACAGGAGGTGAGTCAATCTTTAGGAAAAAGCAAAGCCCATTAGTGAAAATGATCCTCTCTTTTCCCTTCTCATTTTCCCATTGCACCTTGCAGAGGACATAGCAGCCTACATTTCCTACAACATCTTACTAAATCACTGGGAGTCAAACCACTGGTAATGACTGAGTCTAGCAGTTCACAGAAATTAATAAGAAGGAATTGTCACACCTTAGAAGTCACTCAGGCTGCAGCAGATCAGCTCATGGGTGTCTTTGGCAGCTGCCTTCAGCGGTCGGCTGGGCTGGGCTAGGCTGTGATGGCATAAAGTAGCACTTGAGTTGGTCTCCTGGCTGTGTTTTCACCTAAACAGTTGCTGGTTGGCTTTTTATGGAAAACAAAATGCACAGTCTGAATGTGTCTTATTTGTGGTCTGTTAGTGAATTGCCTTTGGATAGTCTGGAGTCTGTTGTCAGAGCTGTAGCAGCATCAATCTTGCAGTGTGTCCAACAGGACTCAAGAAGTTTGTCCTTCAGTGAAGTACACAAAATAAATTTGGTCCTGTTTTGTTTTTCTGGGGAAAGGCTTTGGAAAAAAAAAATCAGTAAAACCACTGATGTCTAAGTATTGGTAGAGCAACCAGGATGTTTTGGGAATGTTTGGATTGTATTAAGTATTCCGGCAGGTTTTGCTGCTCTGTCTGTATTCCTGCTTTTACTTTCATTAGGCTGTGTACTTTAGCTTCTCTTTTTGTTTCCTGGTTGTAGACAGAATAGTGCAGTGTGCATCTTTTAGATGTAAGGTCAGAGTAGTTTTCAGTCAGTAGTTTTAAGTAGTAGATATGTTGAGTAAAACAAATATAATCATGCTATTCAATAGGTCACACTACGGGGGAGTTGGCGAGAGTAAGGGCTCCAGTGGAAGGTGTTAAGTCAAGATAATGTTTTCTTTAAGGAGTGTGATTTATTTTGTTTTGTTGACAGGTTTGGAAAAGAAGTACTTTTTACAGAATGAGGTTTCCTTTGTCATTTTTTAGGTCGGATCATGGGCTGGGTCCTGAAGGCAGTATGGCACCACCTGGTCAAAGCAACATGGTGCCTTCAAACAGTGACCCAAGCATGTACTCTCCTAATCATTACCCTGGCCAGCAAAGGTGAACCCTGATTTCTCTGTTTGTAATACCCACAGTAACCAGCTAACGAGTGTTAGCAGCTGCTGTGAGAGCACACAGGCAGAACATGTGGCCTCTTGGTGTGTTACTTCTGGTTTGCTTGTTCTTGTTAAGGCATTTACCTTTGGTTCCATTTCTTGCAAGGGAGCAGAGGCTTGTGTGAGTCTTGACTTTCTGTAGTAGTAGAATCAGAGATGTTAGAAAAGGGAAGTGTATATCCTACCTTGTGTATCTGCTGGTCAGCACTGGAATAGAACATAGGTTACAGGCCCAAGTTGTCCAGAGCAGCATTAAATGACACCACTTCTGAGGCTTCCACAACTTCATCTGGCTTGTGGTTATCTTGTAGCTAACAAACTGAACATTTAGAAAGTCTTCTCTTAAGTATAACATATGTGTACCTTTGCTGAATTTTGTCTTATTGCATGTACCCTTGGACAGCTACGGACTACTCCTCTCAGTTACATTGTTCTTTTAACCAGCACTGGGTGATTTCTCTCCATCCATGTCATTTTAAGAGACACTGAATTGCTGTTGCTTTCTCTCTGGTCATCTCTCAAAAGAGAAAAAAATTAGTTTTCTATGCTTTTGGAAAAATGAGGTCCCATTAGTTCTTTTAATATGTCAGGTTCCCCAGTCCTCTGTTTCTGTAACTCCCTGATACATTACTGCTATAATTACCCTCTAATTGTTGATGTGTTCTCACTGGTAGTGTACAGAGAAGAATTACTGACATATTAGCCTGCAATACAATGTTATTTATCAGTCTTAATGCTTTCCAAGTACTTGATTTCAGCAACCTAAACTTCATTCAGATGTGCTAAAAATATTGCAGTTACACTGTAGTGTTCCTCAGAGGTCTTAAATGCCACAGGTAAGCCTCCAAGTGCAACACCACTTTGTCTCTTATGTATATGCTTCATTAGGTAGCTTTAATTAAATATTGCATGAGCATTATCAAAATTATAAGTACTGTTTTTACTCACTGTAAATAGATATATTCTTGAATAATCCAGAAGGTAGCTTGCTATTAGACTGGCTTTCTAAAACACAAGAATTTTTACGTGCATCTTTTGAGCTGTACACCACATACTTTTACACCAAGAATGGGCTCCCAGTGTCTTCAGCTGCCTTTCTTACCTATTTGCTGGCCATACCCTCTTCCCATTCCTGACTGGGAATTCTGGAACATTCCCTTGAAACCTGTTGTATCTTCACTGCTCCTTCTTTCTTCTGTCTGCTTTACCTCCTTCCTCCCACTACCAGCTCCAGCAGAGCTTACTACCTCAGGCTCAGGACCATACCAGACTGTGCCTTCACCTTGTTTCCAGATGACAGATACCTTCAAGGTGCAAGATTTTCAGAGTACTTTACTTTTCCTGGTGGCTTGAAAACTCCAGCAGCTCTAAGTGTTGATTTGAATGCTTTGTTTTAGGCATGAACCATATGGGCAGCAGTATCCAGGACAAGGACCTCCCTCAGGACAACCACCATATGGAGGACATCAACCTGGAATGTATCCACAGCAGCAGGTAGTAGAAGGGAAAATGGCTATGTTCATAACATTTGTTTAATAAAATGCACCCCAGAATTCTATATACATTCAAAAATTTGTTTATACAGTACATGTCTTTAGGCATAGAGGAGCACTGTAATTCTGGTCAAAGTCGCAGCCTGTATGGATAAGCAATGTATGTGCAGCTGTAGGAAAACGTGTTCCTTTCATTGGAAGAATGTAAATTCTGACAGATGTTCTGTGGCTTTGGATGTGCATCAAGTGATTGTCCCAAGTTAATAACCAGCAGACTGGGAAAGTATAAAGCATAGACAAGTGAAGTGACGTTGCCTCAATTCCAGGAACAAATAGAAAAGTGACTTGGCTGGCAGGTTCAAGGGCCTTCACTTAATGTCATGCAGCCAAATGAACCCAACAGAAAACTGGAACAAAGTAAAATGTGCAGCACTCTCAATTATTTACAGTGCTGTGGTGGGTCATATGAGATACCTATCTTTAATATAGATCAGAGGGCATATTCCCACATGATATCTCTAGTAATAATACGGTACAAATATGTAAGAGAGAACATTATTGGTGTTTAAAATAGTTTCAACATTTGTACATTGCATCTCCCTAACTCCAATAACTTAAAAAATACAAATTACATTAATTAATAAGATTTTTTTTTTGTCACATGTATGATTAATACCTTGTGAGCAAAATCCCACTTTATAAGTCAATAACAAAACTCCACTGACTTCAACAGGATCAGTTTCATTCTGTTTGTTATTAATTCAGTTCTACAATACTCGAAGTTGGCTTCCAGAATAGAAGGCATTTCCTTATTATAAAAATTCTAAAATATAAACTAGTTTTCAGCCAATTCCAGATAGTTGTTTTCAGTTTGGGATAGAGTTTTACTAGGAAGTTGGGGTCAGGGGTGAGGGGTGCTGTGGGGAGAAACCAAAAGAGATCTTAGATTGCACTACTATATGTACTAAAAACATATATAAATTTAAATTTCAGATTTTCTTGCTTATCTCTTTAGTTCATAACATCTCAAAAATGGCATAATCAAAAAACTGTTTTGTTGTTTTTTATGACAAGTATATGCAAGCAGTCTACGTGATTTAGTGGGGAAATTGCGAAGATATGTAACAGAACAGTTTGTGATATTCCATGCTAACCTGTGCAGGGAATATATTAAGTACATGTTCATTTAAGCAAGAAGACAGTTAGAATTTGTAAAAATATATTTTGCCCTGTCCTTAGTGCTGGCTATGTATTTTGTACAATGACTCTTGAATGCAAAATGTATTAATGCAGAAAAGCAGTGGAGAATGAAGGACAAGGATCCTGACCGGCCTCGGCCTCTCCTTCCCATCCCCAGAGGATTCCACTTCTTCATTTAGCTAGAGTTTCTGTTGCCAGTAGCTTATTTACAATTTCCTAAATCTTACTCTGTAGTGGTACAGGAAGCATGTGAAAAATGACCCTTTCAAAGCTTTATCTACAACCGAAGGCTAGGGAATGACCTGCGAAGGACGTGATTGGAGCATGAACTCCTGGGGCTAATGAAATACTTGGAGCCAGGTTTTTCAATTCTTGTATGAACGCTTACATCCCAAGAGCTATTACGGAGGAGGTGACCTGTGTTGGTGTCTTTTTGTCCTTTGTGAGGTCTCAGAATTCCACGTCTTGGTGGAGACAGAGACAAGTTGTGCAGTCTCAGTCTCCGGCCGAGCCTGTCCACAGGAGGGAGGAGCTCAGGTGCATCACTGTCCTCTGCACTGGGGACCACTGGGCATGTTGGCACTGCATGTACCAGGGTGATGGAGTGCTTTTAAAAAGGCGCATGCATCATTTCCAAGTGTCCGCTGTAAGCACTGAGTCACTGTGGCAAAACAAACATGACCTTCTTAGGTGTGGCAACTGCCAAGTCATTTCTTAATGTATCAATTGGCCCCAAGGGTGGAATTTAGTCCAGCAAGTAGTTCATATATGGCTGGAAATAGGTATTTCTCAGGTAGCCAAGAAGCTCTATAGCATGTTTAAAAAAAACACTTTCATACAATACAGTAGTTGTGGTTTTATGTGCACCAAGTTGGAAGATGAGTTTATTAATCCCAGAGCTGTTTTAACTTTCCCATATTGAATACATACAGAATTTTATCTGATCTCGACTCTAGTACATTAGTATACATTGTACAGTGCTGCTGAGCTACAGTTTCCGGGGGAGCTGTAACTTTGAATTTGCCATAGATCATATATTCAAAAATCACCCATTTAATTCACATTTTTTGCTTCAGAGCACTCAGTGTGGTTTGAACTGTGGAACAAACTCCCACAGGAACTAAGGACCACTGCAAACCTTACCACCTTCCCCTCAAAGAGCAACATGTCTTTTTTTTGTTCTGCCATCTTAAACATAAATACATACAAGCTTGTATGGTTTAAAAAGCACTCAACTCTCCCCAGGGTAAAACAGCTTACCTCACACAACATTCCCCACTTGAGAGGGTGAGAAACAAAGAGGGAATAAACCATAGGTGCCAGCTGTTATCATTACTGAACAGCAGGGTAAGAACCTGCATAAACTAGAACAGAACGTTTGGATGTGACCATTTGCTGTAATAATCTCACAGTAAATTAAATGTGATTAGGATGATTTGGGAAGAGGACAGTTGCCCAAAAAGGACTGTATTCCTGGAAATTACACAGGGTATCAAATACAGCAGAATGTTTTCTCCTACTAATAAATGTACTGTGTGTAGCCTATGTAATATTTTAAGATTCAGTGTTTCAGACATGTATGCTTGCAGCATTTCTTGTTACTTTAAGAGTTTATTCAGTGCTTGTCTCTTGCAGAGATTCGCAGGGTGCTTTTGAATTTTTTTTTTAAATTTTTATTCTTAGTAGACCAAGCATGAAAAAGAAGTGAAAATATTTTAGTTGGTGAGGAATGTTGCCTTTTCATGCATATCTGAAATGACCAGTGGAATTTAATCTGACAGATGGGGAAGGAAAGGGAAAAGGAGAAAATTAGAACAGGCATAAGAAAATTTAGCCCAAGGAAAAGTTTGCTTTCAGTATTCAGTTATAAGCACAGCAAAACAGAGGCTTAAAAAGAAAGCACTGGAACAAGCCTAACCACAGCACTGTATGCCTGACTCTGAAGTTGGCATGATCCCTCTAGAACGAAGCGCCTTCAGCTTTTTGAATGAGCTTTCATCCAGTATATTGTATTGTGCATGAAGTAAAAGTGACACGTCTTTCCAAAATTTTCTTTCAGAACTACAAGAGACACATGGATGGCATGTATGGGCCTCCAGCCAAACGCCATGAAGGGGATATGTATAACATGCAGTATGGCAACCAGCAGCAGGAAATGTATAACCAGTACAGCAACGCTTACACAGGGCCTGACAGGAGGCCCATGCAGGGACAGTATCCATATCCGTATAACAGGGAGAGGATGCAGGGCCCAGGACAAATGCAGCAGCATGGAATACCTCCCCAGATGATTGGTGGCCCCATGCAGTCGTCATCCTCCAGTGAAGGTCCTCAGCAGAACATGTGGCCAACACGAAATGATATGCCTTACCCTTACCAGAATAGGCAAGGTCCAGGAGGCCCTACACAGGCCCCTCCATATCCAGGGATGAATCGCACTGATGATATGATGGTACCTGACCAGAGGATAAACCACGAGAGTCAGTGGCCTTCTCATGTCAACCAACGGCAGCCTTCTTATATGTCATCCTCAGCCTCCATGCAGCCTATCACTAGACCTCCTCAGTCGTCCTACCAGACGCCACCCTCTATGCCAAACCACATCTCTAGAGCTCCAAGTCCAGCATCCTTCCAGCGCTCCTTGGAAAACCGTATGTCTCCAAGCAAGTCTCCTTTCCTACCCTCCATGAAGATGCAAAAGGTTATACCCACAGTTCCAGTGTCACAGGTCACAGGACCTCCACCCCAACCACCACCGATTCGGCGAGAGATTACCTTCCCCCCTGGCTCTGTAGAAGCATCCCAACCAGTCTTAAAACCAAGACGAAAGATTACCTCAAAAGATATTGGTAAGCATCAAAATAAAAGCTAAATACCAATATAAGTTGTGAGGAAAGAGACTTTGATTCTATTTTTTTTTTTTCACATTTTAAGACACTCTTGACAAATAGTGAACTCTGGTAACTATAACATGATTGTCTTCAATAAAAATGTGATAACATGTGCATCAGTGAGGATGATAGGTAAAACTCATCCCAGACAATCTGACATGAAATGAAAGCAATATTTTATATGGAGGCCTGAGGTCTCCACAAATGCATTAAAAATGAAGCTTGCCTCAGATTTCAAAATGAGATGTGTTGAAAGGTCCTTCAGAGTGTCTGTTAAATCACCAGTACAACATTTAGCTTAGCAAAGCTTTCCATGTTTTTGTTTCATGGAAGCTCATGTTGTTCTGCTGTGTAGTAGCTGTCTCTGCCTTCTTTGAATGGTCCATTTAATCATTCCATAGTATTTGTCCTATTTGTTTCTCCCCCTGTTCTTTCCCAACTATCTTCTTATCTCAAATTTCATACATTCAAGTTCTCATACTTCAGATTTCCACACTCCTCACAGAGTGTTCCATCTTTGTTTACTGATGAATTGAGTTAGTCAACTTCTTCAAGTTTGTACAATTATTTCAGGTTCAGCAGAGTCAGGAAGAATGGCCCTGCTAGGATATTCTCCAGCACTAAGGCTTAGCAGCAATTACAGAAAACTGAATAGAACTAAGCAGTGAAAATAGGGTCTTAACCAGTAACTATTTAATTTAAATTTGCATCCTCAGAATGTCACAGTTTACTCTTTCAGAACTCATTAACAGTCTCCAAGGATGCACTAATACTGTTTTACTTCTCCCTGTTTCTTTCTCCAGTAACTCCTGAGGCCTGGAGAGTGATGATGTCTCTTAAATCTGGTCTTTTGGCTGAAAGTACCTGGGCGCTAGACACTATTAATATTCTTCTGTATGATGACAGCACTGTTGCTACTTTCAACCTCTCTCAGGTAGGTGGGAAAGCAATATACTTCTCAAATTTCCAGGGAAAGAAAACTGAAATAAGACACCTACAAAAATGCTGCTGGCCTTTACAATTTATTCTAACGAACATAAATTTTAATATTGCAAAACTTCCACTTGTTTATGATTGGTGACAGTGAGTAACAAGAGATAGATATAGGTCACATAGAGGAAATTAAGAAGTCTGAAAGAAGGATGTTTCTTGTAGAAGGGAGCATATAGGAATGTAAGAATTTTAGCACTGCCAAAAAAACCAATCAGTAAATTCACGCACATGATAGTATAATCCCTCAAAACAGCGGTATGTTAGCAATCTTTCTTAATGTGTTTCCATAAAAGACTTTGAAAAATTATATTAAACTGATTTGAAGGCTGTCTTTTGGTGATGACTTGTCCTATTCAGTACTTCCATGTGAGACTGTGGGATTTTATTTAATTACTTTTTTTTGGTTCGGTTTCTTCTTCTATTGAATTAAGTTTTCACAGGAATACCAAATTGACAATTTAAATGCTAAAATCCACTGTCTATCCATAGGATGCAAGCAACACAGGATTTAACAGTATGTGCTGTTGCCTCACTGCCTCCCAGCATTTTTCAGCTCTGCTCTAATCATTTGCCTGTTAGGTGGTAGTAATAGATGGCATGCTGATAATTCACATTATCTAAAATTTGTACAAATTAAATATTCAGTTTCTCTCCTCCATTCATTCCTTGGTTACTAATAGTGTAACTCATCATTTTTTAAATATAATGACTTTTTTTTTTAAATACAGACACAAATGGTACATTACATCCCACCTAACTTTAGAACTAGGGATATCTATAGCATGATTTATCTCATCCAGAAGAAGAGATCTAAAATAGGTCAGATGAATCACACCCTAGAAATGGCCTGTAAAAGACCATTGATTATAAAAGGAATCTAGACAATTAGGTTAGGTGTGTGACTAGTGTGGGTGTTTGAAGTTAAATGAGGTGAATCTCCTCTGAATTCTGTCAGAAATTGTGCTAATGCACCCTATGCAATTTGCACAGAATAGCAGGCATATTGTAAATACATATATTCTGTTGTTATGTTTGCCTTGAATTCCGTTTCCAATGGCATCCAGGACCATATGATGCCTGCCAACTCCTGGGGTTCTGATAAGCACCAGTTCTGATAAGCATCAGTTTGTCCTTAGTTCTTTGAGGAGTTGGCAATCATAAGAGAGTAAAGACTACATTTTACTGAAAACCTATTAGCCCATAATTAAAAAAAACACATTAAAAGCCAGACAATTGGGCTGAATGCATCATAACAACAAAGAATTTTTAATAATAAAAGCCACTGAGCGTAAATTAATACCAAGTCCAGCTACTGCTTTTCCATAAGAAAGTGATTACAAGTTAATTAAGAAGATTAAACCTAAATGAAAGCTGTTTCTGAAGGGTGACTTACAGCACCAGGCTCCAGTAACAATTTTTAACTATTGCCAGACAAAAAATGGAACTATTCCAATAGAGATGGGATATTAATCTAGAATATCAGTACTTGGACACTGGACTGCAGGTTCCTACATGACAGCTAGTTTTAGAGACAGAGGAAGAAAGGAAGAATTGCAAACTTTAGATATCTAATAAAAGTACAAATCAGAAAAAATAGCCGAGTTAGGAACTTCAGTACTCTATACAAAAAAAATGAAGAATAATGGGCACTTCCAAGGGGACAGAACAGCTAAGCCAGATGTCTGCTATGGCTTAAAGGAGACATTAATAAAGTTCTGTATTTCTCACAGCTCAAAGAGACACTAATAAAGTTCTGTACTTCTCATAGCTGTTAACAGTTGAAGCAAACGGAGCCATGATAGTTTGACATTATGTACTGTTTGGACAGACTCTGGAAGAATTTCTTTTGATTAACTTCTGCCATGCAGGACCTAGCCACAAGTCTACAGCAGGATGAGGGAAATATTCACACATGTATGCAGCAGTGTTCCTAGTAAAATTTCATGCAGATAAAAATATGTATGTGATTTTTATGTTCTTTCTTTCTTTTCCCCTCAGTTGTCTGGATTTCTTGAGCTTTTAGTAGAATATTTTAGAAAATGCCTGATTGACATTTTTGGAATCCTTATGGAATATGAAGTGGGAGATCCAGGCCACAAAGCACTTGATCACAAAGCAGCCAAGAAAGATGATAGTCAGTCCTTGGCAGAGGATACTGGAAAAGATGAGAATGACGAATGTATTGACTATTTTGATGAAGATGAGGAGGAGGGGGAGGATGAAAAGGTAGAAGGAGAAGAAAAGAGCATTGTTTTTTCCACTCCTGGTGCCATTGCTGATCCAAGTGAGAGGCCAAAACAAGCCAGTAAATTTGACAAGCTGCCAATAAAGATTGTAAAGAAAAATAATCTATTTGTTGTTGACCGATCTGACAAACTTGGACGCGTTCAGGAATTTGATAGTGGACTTCTCCACTGGCAGCTTGGTGGTGGTGACACAACTGAGCATATCCAGACTCACTTTGAAAGCAAGATGGAGATTCCACCACGCAGGAAAGCCCCTCCTCCCTTGAACTCTCCAAGCAAAAAGAAGGACCTCGAGGGGAAAGGTGAATCTGAGGAGCAACAAGAAAAGAGTATAACAGCAACCATTGATGATGTCCTCTCAGCTCGGCCAGGAGCATTACCTGAAGACTCAAACTCTGGTTCCCAAACAGAGAGCAGTAAATTTCCCTTTGGGATCCATCAAGCCAAAAGCCACCGGAACATTAAACTGCTAGAGGATGAGCCAAGGAGCCGGGATGAGACTCCTCTATGCACCATAACTCACTGGCAAGACTCCTTGGCCAAACGCTGCATCTGTGTGTCAAATATCGTCCGTAGCTTGTCTTTTGTGCCTGGCAATGACACCGAAATGTCCAAACATCCAGGCTTGGTGCTGATCCTGGGAAAGTTGATCCTTCTTCACCATGAGCATCCAGAAAGAAAGCGAGCGCCGCAGACTTACGAGAAAGAGGAAGAGGAGGACAAAGGGGTGGCCTGCAGCAAGGATGAGTGGTGGTGGGACTGCCTCGAGGTCTTGAGGGATAATACTTTGGTCACATTAGCCAACATTTCTGGGCAGCTAGACTTGTCTGCTTACACAGAAAGCATCTGTTTGCCAATTTTGGATGGCTTGCTGCACTGGATGGTGTGCCCATCTGCAGAGGCACAGGATCCCTTTCCAACCGTGGGGCCCAACTCAGTTCTTTCGCCTCAGAGACTTGTGCTGGAGACCCTGTGTAAGCTCAGTATCCAGGACAATAATGTGGACCTTATCTTGGCCACCCCCCCATTCAGCCGTCAGGAGAAACTCTACGCTACTTTAGTTAGGTACGTTGGGGACCGCAAAAACCCGGTCTGCCGAGAAATGTCCATGGCGCTCCTATCGAACCTTGCCCAGGGGGACACATTAGCAGCAAGGGCAATAGCTGTGCAGAAGGGAAGCATCGGAAACTTGATAAGCTTCCTGGAGGATGGGGTCACTATGGCCCAGTACCAGCAGAGCCAGCATAACCTCATGCACATGCAGCCTCCGCCTCTGGAGCCGCCTAGCGTAGACATGATGTGCAGGGCAGCCAAGGCCTTGCTGGCCATGGCAAGAGTGGACGAGAACCGCTCCGAGTTCCTTTTGCACGAGGGTCGTTTGCTGGATATCTCAATATCTGCTGTCCTGAACTCTCTGGTTGCATCTGTCATCTGTGATGTACTTTTTCAGATTGGGCAGTTATGACATAAGTGAGAAGCCAAGCATGTGTGAGTGGAGATTAGAGGGTCACATATAACTGGCTGTTTTCTGTTCTTGTTTATCCAATGTAGGAAGAAGGAAAAAAAAAGAATATTTGCTCCTCTGCCCCATTCACTATTTACCAATTGGGAATTAAAGAAATTATTAATTTGAACAGTTATGAAATTAATATTTGCTGTCTATGTGTATAAGTACATCTTTTTATTTTATTTTTTTTTTAACCAAAGTTGCTGTCTAGTACATTCAAAGGTCACACTTTTTTTTTTCCATAGATTATCCTTTTCAATGTTCTTTTCCATGTTTGTATTGCATATTTTTTGGGAAGCGAACTAGTGACTTTTTAAAAAAAATGTTATGGCAAACCGTTGTATGATGGGGAAAAAAATCTCACCACTTTGAAACAAAAAGGTGAAAAATAACCAACATACCAAGTTCCTGTGTGGTTTATTTTTTCAGATAAGGAAAAAATAAAAAAAAACTTGTATACCATCACCCAAAGCTCTGTGCAATAGAAGATTCTAGTGATGTAGGTATAGGGGATCAAGGAGGGTGTCAGTCAGTAGTCAAAATCCAAAATGATACTGATTTCTCTTTGGAGAAATGGTTACATTAGGCTAGGAGCAAAACAAAACAAAACAAGTCAAGTTAAAAGATTTTTTAAACAAAACCTGAAGTTAAACATCAATTGCTTCCTCACCAGAACTGTCTTGTCTACATCTGGTTTTTTTTTTTTTTGACCTTCCACAATGACAGTTCTTCACAATTCCTTTAATCATTTTTTAAAATATTTTTTTATTGCCTAAGGGCCGTGATGTATATAGAAGTTGTACATGAAACATACCCTCATTTTTTTTTTTTTTTTTTTAGTACAAAGTTTTTAGTTTCTTTTTCATGATGTGGTATCTACAAAGTGATAGTAGAATTATTTTTTTCTTTCATTTGGGCCATATCTCCAAAAAATAATAAAAAAAAAAAAAAGAAAAAAGAAAAAACCCAACGCAGAAAACCAACAACTGAGGGTAATGTACAAGTTTCTGTATGTATAAAGTCATGCTCTATTTCGGGAGAGCAGCCGATCACAATTTGCTTTATAAATCAAGGTGTGGAAATGGTTACGTATGGATTGATTTAAGAAAATGGTTACCAGTCTACAGACAAAAAATATATACAGGAAAAAAAAAGGAAGAAACACAACTTCAAAGATTTTTCAGTGACAAGAATCTGCATTTGTATTTCAAGATAATGTAGTTAAAAACGAAAAAAACTTGATGTAAATTCCTCCTTTTCCTCTGGCTTAATGAATTTCATTTATTCAGTATAAAATCTTTATATGTTCCACATGTTAAGAATAAATGTACATTAAATCTTGTTAAGCACTGTGATGGGTGTTCTTGAATAATGTTCTAGTTACAGTGTGGGATATCGGAAAGCAAACTAATTACAAGAAAGGGCAATAATGATTATTCTCTTTCCCCTACTTTATTATTATGACCTTCAAAAATATTAAGCTATTGTATTGCAGCAACTTGCTCTCCTTTTAGAAAAGCCTTCTCGCATCCCAGAGAAGTGGTTTTAATTATAATATATAAAACCATGAAGCCTCAAAGGGGAAGACACGGCTGACAAGTGATAGTTCTGACTGCAGGCACCCAGTCTCCGTGCTGTGTTTGGGGGACTGAAGATGGATGTTAGAAAAAGTGACAAAAGATTTTGTTAAAGCAATAACCAACTGGAAGAAATTGATCTGTATTCACTACCTGTAATTCTCTCTGTTGGTTAAAGGTGCAAATACCCCAGTGATGTGGGTATTTAGAATAAACACCCACCCACTTCTTGATACTGTATGTGTCATTGCATACTTACGTGGCCTCTCATGCTGGGAGTCCCCCATTAAAGTGGATCAGGCTTTAATAGAGCACATCCATTGTTATAATTGGTGGGAGATGGCCATTTCCTTTTCAGAAATTATCTGGTTTCAGATACATCCACTCTCACCTGGTGATACCTTGTTGCTGAATATTGTTCAAGCACTAATTTTTTCTGTTTTATCTTGGATCATTGACTTTGTTAGTGTGATCATAAAAAGCTAATAATAATCAATTTCCCTGGAATTGCCACATAATTACCCTGTTAGTGGATATCCTCCTCCCCTCTCCAATAACAGTACGGAGTTACTTGAAAATTACAACCCCCTTTGGCATACTGCCCATTTTGTTCGTATAGATTGCTATAACATTAATATATGTAAGAGAATTTCAGAGACAGGTAAAGTACATACAATTATAAGCCAAGTTTGAAACGTGCCTCCCTAGTGTCATGAGAAGTAATTTCTCCAGACTCCTCTTACTCGGTAAGATCTCTGCTCCTACATCATCTGCTGCAGTGGTCTGTCTTCCTCTTGCGTATCACTGCTTTTAGAAATGTCTGGTGAGTTACAACCCTCTTGTAACTCATCATTGAAGAAGGAGGCATATTTTAGGGAGGATTTTCACAGCTTATTGCTGGGCAGTGTGAAAGTATAATGCCCTGCTAAACTTACTTACTAGTGTTTTAGTGCTTGATACCACCCCATGGATACAAGCAAGCTGTTAAACCCTCTGCTGAGTGCTGTACACCCCATTCTCATCAAGGACAAAAAAAGGACATCTATTCTCTTTCCTCTTCAGCATTCAGAACCAGAGTCCTCTGGGGAAAGCTATACCTGTGGCAAAACACTCTCAGCTGTCAGAGGCAGCACATTAATGCTCTTCAGGACTGCTCTGAGCCTGCTTAATGTGGGGGGAAAAAACACCCAGCCAGCCACATAATGTCCATATGTTTGTGACCTTTCCTGCCACTTTTCCAGGTAGGCCAAGAACTAGCTGAGGAAGCACAGCAGTGAAAGGAAAAGGTTAACAGTACAGACTCTGCCTGAACATGATTTTATTCTGTTACAGTAAGAGTAAGCAATCTAAATCACTTATTAGTATTAGACCGTATTTATCAGAAGAAAGGTGACACATAAGAACTCCAGTTCCCTCTCTTCATATGATTTCATCTTCCCCACAGTGTTCTCTTAAGCCTTTAGAGACAACCTGCTCGTGAGACTTGTGCACTTAGCATGTTCTCACTGAGTCCTGACCAAGCTTAAGCTGCTGTTGGTATTGTTCTTACAAGACGTATTTTGGTTTTCAGTTTAAGAAGCAAATTCTAAATTCTTATGCTGATGTGATCACTCTGTAGAGAAGCTCAGAGTAGTACTAAAAGGATGGATGGAGTATTTGAGTTTTTTAAGGGAAAGCAGCCAATTAGTATTCTAGGCACTAATCCACCACGAATATTTGACTAACTAACTAACTGTGTATATATATATATATAAACCTACCTGGTTCTTTGGCAGACCCAGGCAATTAATTACTTGCAGATTGAAAGAGCATCAATGAATCTTTACTGACCTTTAGAATCACTTCAGGAATTAAATGCCTATCCCCTTTGGCAAGAAAAAATGGTTTTGTTTCTTGTTAACTTCCTACACTATTCTTTCAGAAAACCCACGAAACAAAAACCAACACATGAAAATATCCTGCTCAGAAACTCCATGTTTTCAACTACCCAAAATGAAGGATGGAAAAGAAGAATTCATGTGTTCAAAAGCACTTTCTCTTCTATCTTCTTTTGCTGTTTCACTCTACAATCTGTGCCATCATTACCATGACACCATTATCTTTTTGGCATGGATACGTCTAGAAGAAAAATTTACTTAATTAGAGAAATACTGTAGGAAAAGTACATTCATGTGTTACACATTAATGATTCCTGTACAACACTTTCACAGTGCAATGTAGGCTACACCTCTTATTTTACGAATAACGTGAAATTACCTCTTACTAATAAAGAAGTGTAACTGAAAAAAGGAATTGCCATCATCTCCACTGTTCTCCCCTGTAGAAGAGAGAGGATTGTAAGCATTCATATAGTGCAGGGGCTCAAGCCAACTTGAAACTGAACTGAGGTGGCACACAGTGAGTTGACCTTTCAAGAAGCTGTGCGTAGGTTCCTTACTCTGCAGGCAGTAGTGCTAATGTACCTTAGAAATGCTACACACCTGTTGCCCAAACACTGTGATAACACTACCACAGAAGTCAGTCTTTTTGGACTTTTTAACTAGGAGCGGTCTCAAATTTTGAGTCAGAGCTCTCCAGAGAAAGATGACGTCTATCAGCTTCAACCCAGTCATATCAAATATGTGGAAACCATGCTCACAGACAAAACCACAAGACAGTCCCTGCTGCAAAAAGTATTTTCCAAGGCATGAACAAGTGACTGCCAGTGGAAAAAGAGGAGAAAATGGAAACAAAAGCAACCGTAAACCAAAAAGGCAGGTACCACTCTTGCAGCAAAGTGGAATTCAGAGGTCTAGAACATGGCCCCAGTGCTACTTGCAAATTTAATTTTCCTCAGGATAATTTGTGAAATTTCAGGGTGCTCCCCACTTGTTTTCTCATGACAGTTCCCATGGCAAATCCCTTTCCATCCATCCCTCATAAAGATGATGTTAAGGATTGTTGAGCAGGAAGAAAGGAGACAGAAAAATTAATGGTGAAAAAAAGGGTGAAAAGGCATGGTCATTTGAAAAAAGGGAGGTAGAACACAAAGCTGAAAGAAAAGTTTCCTATGTCCCTTGCTCTATGTCATTCCAAAGAAATAATTAAACCAAGCTAGGATAATTTGGCATTTAATTGGTGGCTGGAAGTAAAAAAAATATTTTTAGTTGGAGCAAGGGAAGGAAAATACGAGCCTCCAAGTGTTGACTGGTAAATTCAATTTTTACTTAATTGCATTTACCTTTCAAATCCTCAAGACAGCAGGAATTGGAAAGGATTAATACTGTCTGCCTTGTTAAATCCACCCCCAGTTGTTTATTTGTGCACTGTCAAATGGGTTTGCAAAGTCTGGCCGTCCTTTCAGTGAATGTCAGTAGCTGTGGATACAGGAGACAGCTGTTCTGGACTGCATACCAAATACAGCCAGTCACATGCCTAAATGACTCAATTTGTACTTCTAATTACTAATTCTTACACAAGCTAAAATCTATTTCATTGCAATGCTCTTGTACAGTATAAAAAAGTGTAGGTTTATACTTCACATTTGTTTTATCTGGCCCATATTAAGGAAATGAAGTAGCAAGATCCTCTTCTGATGCTTCCAACAGAGCTACATCTTCCCCTGCATTTGTTAACTTACTTGTTCTGTCATTACTTAGTATATACTGCATTTCCATTAATTGAGAATAGTTATTTACATTGAAAGGGTGATGCAGTGGAATTGCCCAGCTAGCAGAGCAAATCCCTAATGACTCAGGCATCTCTGCAATGTTTATTCAGGTCTGCAAGGAGACTCTTGAAGGACAAACATTCTGTCTTTTGCTCCACTATAGAGTATTTTTAAAAGGCAAGTTGATACATTAACATGCCAGCAGAAAGATATGTTTACCTAACATGAAAAACACATGTTAGAAAAAACTTGTAGTACTCCATGATGCAATTCTAGTTTACATGTTATAATTTGCTTACCAGTTCTACATAGGCATCTGCGACTGCAAAGAAGAAAAATAACTAAACCTAGTACATGTTTTGCCATCAAGTTATAACACAAAATTGCAAAATCAACTGTTAAACTTCTTGCTCTCTGAGTATGAAAAGAAGCAGTGTTCCACTGGGTATATCACCACCACTAAAGCTTACAGGGGACTCCTTATGGAAGATTCTTTTTTGGTTTTTTAATAGGAAAGATGAAGCTCTCTACATAATGAGACACAGCAACTGAGAAATACTGAGATTTAAGCATAAGGCTTCATCTGCAAAACTACCACTATGCAGTTAGGGAAGACAGACTTGTAACAAGAAGTTAGTTGTTATCAATGTCCTGAGCCCACCTAAAAAGTAAAAGTGTATTTCCCCCCATTTCGTATAGTCATGCTTGTTTCACTGGCATGTGCAGGAGTTGTCCTTCTTCTCTTTTGTTCCCTTTTTTTTCCTAATACTTACTCCCTAAATCTCTCATGCTGCTTCCTTCCTTTCCCCTATTCATTAGTACCAGAGTCCTGATTTTTCAAATAACTGGATAGCCTAGGGTTTGTTATTGATACCTTCTAGTATACAGAGGGATTTCTTCTTTGTGTTGAACTGAGTCATCAGTTCTTGAAAGAGCAGCATCTCCCGAAGGTTCTTATCCTGCAGGGAAGAGTTACTACAAGGGGCTCCCAGCCTCTATAGTGCAGAGGTGGTTGAGATCTGCCAAGGACAGGTAAAGAGAAAAGAGCCTCAAGTTACACATTTGACATTCTACACCTTCAAAAAATGGGCATGTTACTTACAGTAAGCATAAATAACCAACCTTTCCAGTCAGCTGCTATAACTTCATCAGCTTTTCTGTTACATAGGATCTTTTAAGTAAAGAGTTTGCTTTAAATATCAATAAAGCTGCCCGTTCAAAAGCACTTCGATGTATGACCAATGTACCCTGTGAAAATAACATTATGGCCTCTATATAACATCAGCTCATTCAAGCACTTCAAGTGGCTCATGCATTTTTATCAGCCAAGAACATGCCAACCTTCTACAACAGGGATAGCTTGTCTAGGAAAGGTAACTACAGAACCAAAACACCAACTAGCATGAGGAAGAAAAGAAAGTAGTATGTACAGATCATATCCATTAAACACCTTCTTTTAAGAGAAGACCTTTAATCTCATTCATCAGCTTGTTTTATCTTCAGCTGGAGCTGTGTACATTCTTCTGGCTGTGGCCTTACCTGAGGAAGTTACCATTCCTGGCCTGTTCCTCCTAAAAGTTATTAGCCACCTGCAAACACAGCAACTGTAAGATACTGTTTCTAACCTAACCCAGGCTAGGTTAAGCACTTAATGTATTCAGGTGTTTGGTTTGCGCGTTTTTCCACCCAGAACATTTTGACAGCTGCTATGACCAGTAGGCAACCAATCCATCGCAGAGGTGTTGCAGCACCCAAAGGCCACTTACACAGTTTTGGGCAGCAGTGCCATCACTGAACAGGCATGAAAGGAAGCTAAAAATCCCCTCATTTGTATGAATTTGACATTTCCATCAGCAGCACTCATTTGCCTTGGAACAGAAAGTGGTTGTGAGGTTTGCAGAGAGGATTGTTCCCAACAATTTTTGTTTCACTTTTTAATTACCTAGTAGTGAGTCTGGTGACAAATGATGATACATGGAGGAGAACAGCCACAACTCCTCCCGGTTTGATGCACTGAAACTCATTCTCTGTGGGACTGAGCTCCTTTTGGCCCTGCTCTCATAGAATGGTTTGGGTTGGAAGGAACCTTAAAGATCCTGTCTGGTTCCAACCCCCTGCCATGGGCAGGGACACCCCCCACTAAACCCAGTTCCTCAAAGCCCCATCCAGCCTGCCCATGAACCCTTTCAGTCATGGGGCATCCACAGCTTCTCTAGGCAACACATTCTAATGCCTCACCATCCTCACAGTAAAGGATTTCTTCCTTATTTCCAATCTGAACCTGCTCTCTTTCAGCTTAAAGACATTCCCCCCTGTCCTATCACTACACAGGGACAGCATCTCTCTCGACTTGCTGGGCACTCTCCACCCCTTGTCCTGCGCCACTCCTGCCTCTCGTGTCCCGCTGCTTTCCCTCCTACACTCCCCGAGCTGGGCAGGAGCCTGCCCAGGCAGCCCGGATGCCCTTGCCCCATGGGGCTCCCTGAGGGGCCGCCTTCGAGGACACCCTCGTCCCCTCGGCAGCACCAGCAGCCTCAGGTTTGTGTGGGAGAGCCTGGGGCGGCCGAGCTGCCCTCAAACACGCAGCCCCTCTGCACCCAGGACAGCATTTTACTTCCAGAACACTTCGCCTGTTTTCAGCAGCAAAGGGTGTGTTTTCCCCTGGCCTGCCCTTCGAGCTGCAAACTCATAATTCAATTACCATGAGCTTAAATTTATTGTTTAAAATGGCACTTAGGTTTAATGCTTTTTCAATACTTCTTTGTCATTTGAAATCAATTCATAAAACTCTTTACACGTACTATTTAAATTAACTTTAATTCCAAGCCTTAGCAGAATCAATATTTAGCAGGTTCCTGCAATACATCCCAGTCTATTGACACAGGGGAAGCGTGGCACTGGGTGAGGCAGGAGTAGCCTCCTCCTGTGCCCGCCAAGGTGGCTGCCAGCTCCTGTGGCTCCCTCTGGGCACCCACCCTGCCACCAGCTGCCACTGTGTCCCCTCACACATGAGTACTGAGCAGTCCTTGTCCACCTTCTGGAATAAGTGTCACCAGGTGAACGCCGTCGGTAAGCTCCCAAAAAGTCAATCTGACTATTTTTTTCCCCTGGCACTGAGAATAGAATCAAAGTACATTTTGTTTGATGCACTCAAAATCATGGACTCCGAATCATAGAATGGTCTGGCTTGGAAGAGGCCTTAAAGGTCATTTAGTTCCAAATGCCCTGGCAGGGTCAGACACTTTCCACCAGACCAAGTTGTTCAAAGCCCCATCCAACCTGGTCTGGAAGACTTCCAGGGATGGGGCATCCACAGCTTCTCTGGCAACCTCTTCCAGTGCCTCACCACCCTCATGGTAAAGGATTTCTCCCTAATACCTAATATAAACCTGCCCTTTTTCAGTTTGAAGCCATTCCCCCTGTCCTGTCAGTACATGCCCTTGTAAATAGCGTCTCTCTATCTTTCTTGTAAGGAAAGCAGTATAAAAGCACACACACACACATATATGTGTGAAATGTTTTTTTCAATTTCACAGGATGTGTTTTTATGAGAGCCCTATTTATGACTAGAGCTTTTGTCATCAGTTTTTGGTAATCCAGAAATTAGCATACTATATCAAACTTAAGCACGTAGAGATCAGCTTGTTCTAATTTAAAAAAAAATAGTCTTTTAACTCATATTGAAAGAAATATGAGTAGTAGTCATTCACTGAAAGAACCACTTTATCATTATTAAACTATAAAAAAAATGCAATCCTTGCCTTATGTTTACAAGCATCTAGTAATTGCAGTATTTTAAGACCCTTCAGTGCCATGGTAATATATTAAAGACATACCTCTTCATTTTAACAGAAAAAGAAGTTGAAAAAATGTCTTCTGTTCCAAAATTCATTGCCTGATAAAGAAAAAGTAGCTGGTACCATTTATTATGCCATACTCTAGATCAAACAATGATTTTGTTACAGTCAATTATGAAAAATGCAAGCAGGACAATCATATAAGCATAAATTTTCATTTTCTAATTAGTTTTGAGGCAGTGGTGCTTACTAGTGTTGGTATCAGCATTATCAGCTGTAGATAAGTGAAAGTTAAAATCATGGTATTATTATATCTTCATATTTTTTGAAGATCTTCTTTCAATTTCTGTGCTGTTTTGAAAATAATTTAATAAATAATAACCCATTTTCCCACTAAGTATATAGCAATGAAGTGTTGCAGTATTTTGATATTTCTGTGGTTGGAGGCATCTGGTGGCTGCAAACTAAGATATCAAGCATATCTTGATTTTTTTATTGGGAAGAAAACAACATACCCGTAGCAATGTATAAGAGGTAAAATAATAGACATATTCTCAGTAAATAGATAAAAACTGCCTAAAATAACAGAGGTCTCTGTAAGACTTCGATCTAGCTGAAAAAGCAGACTGGCTGCTTTCTATCCAGACTTCTTCCTCAACAACTTATGTGAGAGATCATGAACGAGTTTGGGTCTGTCTTCATACCTCTCACTGAAATTCTACTGAGATGTCTCCTTCCAACCCCAAGGCCCCTTAAGGACTGGCCTGCCTTGTAATATCCTTTATGAGGCACTAAGAGGTTTGCAGCACCCTGAATGAACCCCTCCCTAGTTCTTCCTTTCCTCCTAACCTGAAGGAGAATGGAGAAGAGTTTAAAGGACTTTGAGTCACAAACTGTCTGAGGCTTGTCAGCTTCAAATAACTACAGCTGTGTTTGCCTTTACAAGGCCACTTCCATTGTTAAATGTATTTGTATCAAACCATCTTCGCAAATGGCGCCACCATGCAAATTGTGGGTTCTTTGGACTTTGAATCAGATAATGTTTCCTCCACATTAAGAGAATTTCTGTAAGTCATTAATTCATCATGAAGCAAAAGAAGACTGAATCAATCAAACTAATTCAGAGCAAAAATATGGAGAAATAACTACATTGAGTTTTCACCACAGAAATGTCAGTTACTAAGGTTTCCATAATGTAAAGGGAGATTTCTATTATTCTAACTTTGTTTTCCTTATTCTAGAGATTAATTTTACATTTTGAAGCAAGTTTTGTGTAAAGGTACAGGAGGTGGTTTCATTAAGACGCAGATTGCAAGGTAATTTGGCTACACTGGTAAGTAAAAGTACATTGCTTCAGTGCTGAATAGGTAACTTGTCTATAACATTGCTAACTGATATCTATATATTTTGTCAAAACTAAATGTTTCAAAGGTGTTTGACATCATCAAAACAAATCAGTAAATTCAAGTGGTTTGTTCTGAAGGTTTCGCCTAATAAAAATACACTTGAAAGCTTTTTTTTTTTTTTTTTTTTGTGCCTCTCAATTGCAGTGGAAGTTCAGTCTCCAATCGAGAAAACACAAATTTTAATCCAAAAAAAGAAATGTGTTGACTAGCTGTCAGCAGGGATAGGAGTAACATAAGGAGACGAAGGACAGCATACTGGAGAAGCTTGCCAAATCTCCCTGCCATTGGTATTCTCTGAACAATGATAAATGTTGCTTCAAGCAAAGAAAAGGAAAACAGTCCGTACAATGCCCTCAGTAGAACTAAGCACACTATTGCCAAGGCATCCACATTTTTCTAGGAGTTTCTGATGAGCTGTGTGAGCTGTACAAGTCACAGCAGCATAACAGTAGGTAACCAGCCATACCTTTGGTTCATCTAGTTACAGCCTTAGGGAATTCAGAGCTTTGTATTTCCCTGCTGGCAAAAGCTCTTTGTCTTACTGGCACATTAACTCAGTTCTGGCCTGCCATATATTTTAATCTAGCTGGCAACATTCGTACAGCCTTAAAATCAATCCACAGCCTCTGATTCTTCTGAAGTTACGCTGAAGCACGCAACATGGCATTATAATGCTTCTGACTCACTGCTGCCTTTTAGGTTGTCTGTAGGAACTCACCTTGACAGCCAAAAGTTGCATAGAAACCTCTGTTCCCTGCCTCCCACGCTGGTCTGGAAGCGGCTGGGAGAGAGCAGGCTTTGTCCCGTGCTGTACCCCAAGGCTGGGCAGGGTCTGGTGGCCCCACAGCCTGAACACCTGCAGCAGGTGAAGCACGAGAGAGAAAACAGCCCCTCAGGGGCTGAGCAGCAGCCAGGGGGAAGCTGTCCTGGTCAGCAGGGAGGGCCCGGCACAGCTGTGGGACTCCATGCAGGCAGGTGTCTATTAGCAGAAAGAAATCCTCCTGATGGACCTGGGGGTGTCAGGCAAAACCTCTGGCAGCACAGGAGAGCATGGAAAACAGATGGAGAGAGAGCAATGGTGCACATGCTTTTTCTACACTGCTCATGTCCTCAAAGGACCTTCCCCACAAAGGCCTAGGGGATATGGAAGAGATGCTTGCTAACAGTTTTGTTTAAAAATCTCTTTCACCTGGCTTGATTAGGATTTTTGAAAGGTTAGTCTGACTCATCTGAATGAAACTTCTTCCTCAGAAAATGTGTGATGCTAAAGAAAAATAAATTATTTGGAGGTACAGAATGGGGTCTGGAAATGATGAAAATCATAAAAGTTATATTATGATACGTTGTTGCTGACTTTAAAGGCACCTCAGGACAGTGTAAAGCACATGCTAAAGTCATATGCTTAAGTTCAGCTTAATGTTGTATCTTTAGAATTCATCATATGCTTAAAGAACTTCCTGAACTTTTGTATCTCACAGAAACTTAATAAAACCCAAAAAATGGGATGGCATTTTTGTGCCATCCTCCTGCTCACAGGTAACAGCCGTAGCCACTCAATGCTTCCATATACCTCAGATTTGGAAAACAGTTTCCTGTTTTCTGAAGCTCATTTTAAATGATACAACGTAATGATACAGCAAAGTTATGTCAGTATGGGTTTTTTCTACATTTTTTTGGTGGTTGTTTCTACCTTTTTTGCAGAGTCTTTAGAGTAGTTGTATCAAAAGTGTGGAAAGCAGCAGTCTCAGTGTGGAATACTTGCTGCTGGCTTCTTACTTCTTTCTTACTTTTCATTGAAATTCAAGCAAACAGAACCTTCATTTGGTAGGATACTTACCGCACAAAATAATACTGAAATGAAGGGGGGAAAAATCCTTTGAACCTCAAAAAAGAGGTGAGAACTTGACATTATTTTTGTCTTTGGTTTGAAAATAGTCTCCTTAAAAAGAGAAAGGAACGTCAAAGGGAACTTTAGTCCAATAGGCTTTATTTTTTTTTTCAGCATTAAAATTAAGTTTTCAAACTCCTTTTGTTCTCATCTGAGTAATACATTACATTTGTTTAAATAACTAAATGTATAAATAATAAACATTTTGTAAATCTTCATCTGAAATAGTGATATTGAAGGAAACTCTTTGAAGTGCAGATAATTTCCCCCATGGTCTCCTCCCCCCGAATCTTCTTCAGATCTTGCAGAACGCTTTGCTGATTCCCCAGAGGCACTTTTGGTCCATTAAAGATTCTAGCTAAAGTAAAGAAAGATGTTTAAATCTTTTAACTGAGTTTTTGGGGTAACACTAAATTAGAACTGTACATCTTTCAGTTTCCCAGACTTTCACTGCTCTGTTATTTAAGCTTCAAAGTTCAATTCACAGAACTATTCATATTTCATAGCTCAACTGAGGATCTCTTTCCCTTATTTGGTTTTCAGTTCTCAGGCAAATGGAAGAGACAGATGCTGTGAGCAGACTGTATGTGTATGTATTGTTTGTGAAAAACACCCTGAGGCAAGGTATTCAAGCCTGCCTGTTAGCTTAGTGGGCTCCTGCTTTGGAAAGCTCACCTGGAGACAAATGAAAGGTGTTCGACCCTTTGGAAGGTCACTGGCTTTAAAACATTATGTATTTGGTATCAAAAAAGCTTTATGAAAATCTGCCCTTCGCTGGGATCTGGTTGCAGAATTTAAGCACAGAACAGAGCTGCATCATAAACATTTCAGTGTTTTACAATAAATACGCTTCAGTCACAGTGGTGAAGAGTGGGTCTATGGATTAAAAGTGAATTCTTGCATCTTTATTTTTCCTGAATTTTGTGAAACTGGTGGCAGCCTGACAACATGGGACTGGGGCATGGAGGAGGAGGGAGGTTTTGAGATGCAAACTCCTGTTATTCAGGGACTAGGTTTCAATCATAAAGATCTTGATTGTTGTGCGTAGGGCAGATGCCTACTCACAAGCCCTATTTAATTTTATGGGATTCTCTACTGCTTGATGAACCTGCATTTGCACATCAATATCGTGGGATCAGTGTCTGACATTTCTCCTGGAGAAAAGGAGTCAAATCATTATGTAATGCTAACACTTTCTAGCTACTCTAAGCCTAATTTGATCAAACTAGTGGAAAACTGTACTCTGGTCTATTAAATCTCCTCAGCTACCCATGCCCAATGACCTATGCTTTCTCACACTCATGCAAATACCAGCAAGATGAGCTTAATTATTTATTGGATTAGAAATAACTAAGAGGAGAAAAAAAAAAAATTTTATTTTAAAATGTCAATTTAGGAAGGCTTTTAAAAATAGTGTTTATAAGAAATAGCAAATGCATAGCATGTTAGCATTACTGATTAGTTTAAACAGTGAGTACAATAATCCATTATTTTAATTAGTTTTCCAAATTGCTGGCAAAAATAACAGAGAGATGTTGTCTGTGGAGAGGTAAATGCTTCCTTATAATTGTTTTGGATTTCGCTCTAACCTTTAATGAATTTATTCTTGTAATGACAAGTACATTCTTTTTAGTCCTGCGCTTATGTTAGGGAAGTTCATGTGAACGAATGAGGCATCTGGGAACTCAGCAGAGTTTTGTTTTGACAAATGACCTCATTGACCACGTTGACAAACACCAACTGTACTGATAAATGACTGAGCCACAGATGTTCGTGTTTTATACAGCTCTGACTCAAGCCTTCTCTATCTCCCAATTGCCTGTTGCTGCCCCTTTCCTGCAGCTCTGCTGGGCAGTCGGTATTGTGTGAGCTCTTCAAACAAAATGAGCCAGGGGAACTCACGCTGCGTGTTTCAATGGGTTGCACTACCTCGGCTGATTTTGCCTGAATCAGGCGGCCCAAGCTCTCATAGAAGCAGCAGCAGCAGCAGCAGAACAGCAGTGACCCTTGCAGAACGCGCAGTTGACCAGACACAGCCAGCCTCGGTGACCATGGTGTGTCACGAGAGAGAAATTCACTCCCACCTGCCTCCCCCTCCCTTCCCCAGTAACATTTAAATACCATTCACAGTGCCGGCTTCCGGAGGCAGAAATTCTCAAAATTGGAGGCTGTGCAGCCCTTTTGCAAAGCTGTAGTGGTTTTCTCCCTCCTCTTTGTTTCCAGTGAGTGCATTCAATGTGAAGACAACACTGTGTTAAATACTGTCCTAATGACTCCTAATGATTCCTTTAAGCATTTCCTAGTGGTTGCCACAGGGCTAGAGCCCCCCTGAGCACCTGGTGTAGCAGCAGGTGCCTCATGCCTTCCTACAGGTTGTGAGAAAGAGAGAGAGAGAGAGAGTGTGTGTGTGTGTGTGTGTGTGTGTGTGTGTGTATACAGTGTGCAACTCACAGCCACATGTCATCAGGAGGGTAGGCAGGATTTTTCTGAAGGGGACACGGGTCCAGCTAGCAGAGAGGGAGGAGCCTCGGGTGAGAGAAGTTTCTGTATCACCTGTAAAAAGGTGAAAAGTGAATAATGAAAGGGCACTGGGTCAATCAAGGTGGCAAGTGGAAGCAGCAGTGAGGGTGTGCCAGTATTTTGATCTGAGAAGTGTGGACATTCCACTTCCTAGAAAACATGACTCACAGTATGCCACCACATCGCATGCATTTATGGAGCAACATACAGCACTCACGCTTCCTCAGAATGTTGATCCTTTGATCCACCAAGCAGACTTACCCAATGCCTGGGGTAGGAGACGAGGACAGAGCTTGTGGCACTGTGCAAGCTTGTGTTCTCCATCATTGGTGCACCACTTGCTTTCCTGTTCTGTGGCTGCAGGCATCAGATGCATCACCCTTATAAACCACAGTACCTTCACACTTCAGGATGTGAGAAAGGAGGCAAAACCTGTGAAAGTGAATGACAGAGGGCAGTCAATCCCCGAGACTCCCTTTTTGTAAAAATATGGGCTTCATTTTGAAAGAGTCCATGAGCAAGGAACACTTTGCTCTGAAAATAAACAGATTCTCCAATTGCCTTGTGCTATGCAAAATGATGGTGTAACTACCGTTGGTCTTAATGCAAATTCACTGAAATCTTCACAAAGTTTCCCAATGGCTGCTTTGCGATACAGCAAATGGTACAGGGAGAAGTCGTCTGATAGTCATTTGTGCATTCACATAAGCACCAAATGAAAGGCAGCTATTCCATGGACTTTCCCAGTTTAAATATAGTGTTGTAATTTTAGGGTTTGGATTTATTTTTTTTAATGTCTTCTGAAAAATTACGAATTTTCATCAGTAAGTAGTCCTCTCATATCAAAGAAAATGTTGGCTTGTGTATAAATTTACCCTGCAGGTTTCAGAGGCCTCTGAGTTTTGGTGGCTGGGGGACAGAGAACTGCTGTCTGGGGGAAGGGGAGTAGGCTTACAATACTGGAGAAAGGACTGCTAATATGGCTAGGGAGAAATAAACAGGGAAGTAATGTGTACAAGAGAGAGAAGTCTGTTTAAAGTTGGTCCTCCTGGGTTTGTCCTGTGTTAAATCTCTGGAGCACTGACTTTCCCCTGTGCTGTTTCATGCAAGGTCAATGATTACTAAAGCACTGTGTCTGTCATTTTCCAGCAAATCCCCTATTCTCACCTCAGTTGCTGCTCTCTGATCTATGTTCTACTCTAGCCTCCTGCCCACCTTCTTTATCCAGTTCATGTTTTAGTGCCTGTAGGTGATTCCTGCCCTTCACAGATGGCATGGAGACAGTAAAATTTTTCATTTCCATTCTTGCTTATTCATGACTTTGTTCTGACAATGCTTCAGAACAAACAGTAATGGTACAGTGCATTACAAGTCTTAAAAACAAAGCATGTCAGAAATTAAATCAATGCAAATAGTCTTTCTGTGGGAATGACTCTACTCACCTCAAAGCAATTTTCAGCCTTTCTTTGTATTTATTGATTTTTTTCCTTCTACCATTACTTTGCCCTGTCATAATGTCTTGTATTCTTGTACCATGTTTTGACCTAACTTAGGACAATATTCTGAGAGTCTGGATAGAGACATTCAGGTGTGGTACCAGAGAGTAGAGCTTATTCCTGACACTATTTGTTATAGGGTACACCACATGAAAATAAATCTTACTTTGCTGCTTACAGACTGTGTCAGTATTAAGGGTTTGCAATATTGCAATTACTGCAGTGCAGTGTGAATTTCTCTCATATTCCAAGATCTACAGGATCAAGGGGTGAGGATCCATCTCTTGTTACTGGATAGTAAAATACCATGCTCATAGTGGGTAGGTGTAAATAGTAGATGACAACAGTTCCATGACTGTTTCCCCACACTAACTAGGACTGGACTGGATCTACACTCATGTGTCTTCTCTGGTCTCCTTATGGTGGCAGAACAACTCATCATTTTATTTCACACACCTTCATAATATGCAAGGAGATATTTGGAAACATGAATGCCCTTCTAAGCATGTATAGCTGATCATTACTCTGAAACTGATTTCACAGAACACCTATGATGTGTGGTATCACAGACATTTCACTGGGACAGTCTCAGAAGAGAAAGAGAGTTTTGCATTGACAAAAATTTGAGGAGAAATCAGATTCATAGCAATGGAAGAGCAAAAAGTAAACAAGAGGCTGAGTTCAGGGACTGCAAGTAAACAACCCTTGTGAAAGCCTGGAGGGAGGATATAGTCCTTCTTTCTCATGTGGAGGAATAACCCGAAAGCAGCCTGTAGACCTTTAGAGATCATTAAATGTGCAGACAGTAACCAGCAGGAAACTGGAATTTGCTGATTAATATTACACAAATTTGCTACTTTCCATTTGAAGAAGCTCCAGAAAAGTTCTGATGGCAACCACTGTCTGTCCTAAGGCATTTAGCAAGGGAGGGATACATCAGTTCCAAACAGTTCCTGATTCAGTACCCCCCTAACATGGAGAAATGAAAACAGTCTGTAAGAATGTGTGGCTCCTGTTGCTTCATTTACACACTGCTCAGGTCTCAAACCTATTAACACAGCTCCAGGAAATCTTGAATTTCAAGTATCTGACTGCATTGAGCTTTGCACTTGACTAATCAAGTCAAACATTGTCTGCTAATCAGATTTACAGGTGTGAACCTGTCAGCATGTGGGGATAGGCCACGTAAACATGCAAAGAGATTCAGATAGCTGCCCAGCAGTATCTGAAATTACAGCCTGACCAGGAAAGCAGAGTATTGGATTCCTCGGCTTCAAGCACACTGATAGAGGGATTGAGTGAATCGCCCGTATTTTCTTCCACATGGTGACTGATATTTTAAAAATTCTGTTCCTTGGGGGAAAAAAAATCTTCAAGTAGTCCGTATTCTTGGATAATCTGTAATTCCAAGTAATTCCAAGCAAAATGCCCAAAATCAGAGGCCAAAGGAGAAGGATGGCATTATGTGGGATCAAAAATGGAGATTCTAGTAAAGAAGAGGCGCTTTGGGATAAAATTCCCCTTGTATTATTTGCACACAGATATATCACCTATACATATTCTGGCAAGTGTCCAGTATTGTTTAATTTGTTCATCAAGGACTTGGATGCAGGGACAGAGTGCCTCCTCAGCAAGTTCACTGGGAGGGCTGGCCAGTACCCCAAAGTGCTCTGGGGCCTTTCAGAAGTGTTTCAACAGGCTGGGGTGGAACCTTTTGAAATTCAACAAAGGCTGGTGCAGGGTACTGCCCCTGGGGAGGAATAACCCCAGGCACCAGCACAGGCTGGGGGCTGACCTGCAGGGAAGCACCTCTGCCCAGGAGCAGGTGGACACCAAGCTGTTCATGTGGCCAAGAAGGCAAGGGCATCCTGGGTGCATTAGGAAAAGCACTGCCAGCAGGTCAAGGGAGGTGATCCAGTCCATCTGCTCAGCCCTGGAGAGGTCACGTCTGGAGTGCTGTGTCCAGTTCTGGGCTCCTCAGCTCAAGAAAGAAAAAGAACTCCCGGAAATTGTCCAGTGGAGGTCTACAAAGATGATTAGGAGTCTGGCACATCTCTCTTCTTAGGAAAGACTGAGGGAGCTGGGCCTGTTTAGCTCAGAGAAGAGACAGATGAGAGGGGATGTTACCAATGCACACAAATATCTTAAGTAGGGAAGTCAAGAGGATGGGGCCAGGCTCTTTTCAGTGGAGCCCAGCCATGGAACAAAGGCAACGGGCACAATGTTTTCTGTATGATTGCAAAGTTACTATAAAATTTTCAGAAGGAAATCAAGGCATATTTACCTTAAAATACTTACAACGTCATCCATAAATGGTGTCTATCATAGTACCCCAATTCAGACTCCTATCTACAGTTGCCTTTGGCCATACTGTACAATAAAACATGCATGTTTTAATAACAGGACATTATTAAATGTCTTGCATGTCATCTGGAGGACAATGTTGCCTTTCTGCTCCGCAGGTCAATGCTTTAGGATGTTCGACTAGGAGTAACAGACGTAATTTAATCTGTAATACTCCTAAAAGTGCCCCCATCTGTAAACAAAATGATTAGATGCGGTTCTGGGTAAGATGCATGTCTAGAATGTGTTCCTGGGATTTGGTTAGATGGACAAAGCTTACAGATAAAATAGGATAAAATGGGATAAAAGACACGTCCTCCACATTTATCAAAGATGCAGAGGGTTTAACTCTTCTATGGCTTTGTAAAATAGCATGGCCCATAGTCCAACGTGGTTTACCTTATTTTTTCATTCACTATGAAGTTGCTTTTCCTTTAGTAAAAAGGAATTCTTCCTCTTAGAACTGACAGCAATATATAAATAGTGAATTCTTCCAACATAGGCTATCAGCACTCTAGGAAGCCAAGTACATGTAGTGACAACTGCCCACCAGCACAGAGATCAAAGGGTAGAGATGGATATGGGTCAAAATACATTCCTTTTGCACTCCCGGTCTAGTTTATTGCTGGCAGATACTGAAGGAGAACACTTGTACATGATCTCCAGGAAAGTTATTCTACTGCAAAACTGCAAAACCTGAACATTGCTATAGTTATTACTATAACTATTACTCTGTTTAAACAGAGCCCATGCTTTGCTCTGTGACAACCTGCTATGGAGCTTTTTTATATACAGAACTTAGCCTGCTGAGATCTGAGACATTTCAGTATCTCCTCCAGGAAAATTATAGATTGCAAGTTTAATCGGGAAAGACTGACTATAAAGTGATCCCAAGAATTATTATTGCTAATTACATTTCTCCCTTAGTAATTAACAAACTCAGAAATATTTTATACATTAAGTGTTTGCTCTCAGTTCCAATGAAAATTACTATATGTTTTCTAGGGACAAGAATAAATTTTCTATTTGAAGGCAATAATACAGTTTGGTACCATGGTTAATATTATTTGTTGCATAATTATTTTATAGACTTTTGTAAGTATAATTTTTTAAAGTTTGGGGTAGTTTGAGAAAACTAGAGGTTGAGATTTCTCACTTTGTATTTCTTCACAGCATTGGTGAAGGTAGGAATTATGAAAACTTTATTTCTTTTCCATATGTAAATTATACAGAGTGCAGATTCAGTGCTCTTTCCAGTTTCAGACATAATGGAGGAGACACCCATACAAATTTGTGGGCAATGTTGAGTTCTTATTTTAAAGCAAATACACTCTTGTCTAATACAGAAAATATATGACTCATTTTGAATATTCGTGCCAAAGCACACCCTGTCTTCTCAATTGTGCATATCTATTAATTTAGAAATGTTACAGAAGTGGCAAGTAAGGATTTGCTTTGACCTGTAATGGCCAAGGAATTCCCACTAAAATATCTTAGCAATAAGACATGGCTAATTTATGACAAATAATGACTATGAACACTGCTAAAATAATGTCTTTGGAGAGCTGGACTGTATTAACTGTAATTGCAGCTGGCTAAAATTCTTTGAGGGCTAATTTCCTTACAATGCCTTTTTTGCATGTTTTTTTTTTGGTGGGTTGGTTGGGGTTTTTTTGTTTCATTTTGGTTTGGTTTGGTTTTCTGGTTGGTTGATTGGTTCATTAGGTGTTTTTTTGTTTTATTCTCAGTAGTGAAATTGTCTTGTACTTTTTTTTTCCAGCAATCCATTCATATTTCTTTTTCTGAAAAGAAAATTTACTAGATACAAATTCCCCAGCAGCTACAGTTTCCTCTTGAGTCTGTGAAGATGAAGGCACAGTCATTCCCAGAATGAGTGTTGCCAGTCTCAAGAAGTATTTTCTCCTTTTTTTTGGCAGGGGATATAGAAAAGAAGACACATGAAATATATTGAAGGTGAATATAAAATCTGGAGTATCTGTTACCTGAGCTAATAAAATACACTGAACCACTCTCCTTGCTTTACTAGTTTACAGTAAAGAGCTGAATCTATTAGTTTTAACTGCACAAACTGAAAATGCTCAGATAACTGAAATCCCATGTGACTTGGACCTTGGCTGGAATCATGGTGTCATCATCTAGAACTCCTTCACTGGATTTACAATTTTTTAATGTTTTTTTTCAGTCTGTGGCTTTTGGCATCAGATAGGCAGCTTTCTTTGTAAAAGTAACCTTTTTCATCTTAAAATCACTGACAGAACATGAAAACAGAATCCCTACTTTACTAAAATATTTATCCCAGATTATTCAGGATTTTTTTTTTTAACCTCATAATCTGTAATGAAATTTCATAGTTTCATGGAACACAGTTTAATACTTCTGGATATTATTGTGGTTATTGTTTGCTCTTTTGCTTGCTTTTTTGTTTGTGTTTGCTCTTTGATAGTTCAATTGAGTGGAAATAATCATGTTGATTTAGTGAATTTAACCGAAGGGGTCAAGCAGCAGAAGAGCAGAATGAGTACTTATAGTTGTATTTTGAAATTTTTCCAACTATTGATAAATCTGATATCAGCACAAACTTACCATTTAGTTTGAGTAGTGTTATCTACTGAGAGGCTCCTCTGCAAGGATCTTTCATCACTTGACAAAGCGTAAGAGGTAGAGAGGCTTGATAGGGGTAGAAAAACTTCCATGTACCCATAGTCTGGAGCATATGATTGCAATGGGAAGCATGGAAGTGCACATCACAGGTTGACGTCACATTATCCTTTGGGGTGCTCAGCTGGTGGCCATCCCCCCTGCTGGACAGGTAACTCTGATTTAGGCTGTTCCTCCTGTCTCCCACTCTGACTCCTGTGACTCAATGGTGACAGTGTGCTACTCCCACCTAACTAGCAGAGTAAAAAGATGGAGAAAAATGACAAGAGTGAGAGAAGTTAGGGAATGATTTCCAAATGAGAAACACCTACACTAGAATGGTTTCTGGGGAAGAAATGATCAACGTTGTTGCCAATCCAAATCTGTGAACCTGGGAGATACATGGGGAAGTGAACAAGGAATTATTGCTTTTTTCAACTGAAGAGATAGGTGCTGCTACTGGAACTAGGAAATGGCTGGTTGAAAGCATCAAGAAGAAATTGTTTTTAAGGAAATGGTGTAATTTGGATCTCTTCATGTAGAAGTCAGAAGTTTATATGAGTTCCAAAAGCAATTAGCTAGATTTCTATACAAGAAGTCTGTGATGCAACTCCTGGATTTAAAAGTACCTGTGTTCTGATACTGTGCTCCAGGCACCTGCTGTTAAGAGATAACATTGCATGCTAGACAGATTTCTGCTGGGTTCTCTCAGTGCTGCTCCTCTCAAGGTGCAATTGCAGCCCGCAGTTCAGATCCATGATTGCAGCGTGATGGCAACTACAACCACACTGGGTTTGTCATAGGCTGGGGAGCCCATCAGGGATCCTGCATAATATTTGGCAGCTGAAAGCTCTTATCTGCAGGGGTTGCAGTTAAGCCTCTGAATTGCAGTGTGCCCCAGTGAATTGAACAGGCAGGCTGAGGCAGATGCAGCCAAGGAGAGCAAGGCTGTCCCGCTCCTGTGCCAGAGGCTGCAGCCACTGCAGCAGGGGCAGCAAAACAGTGGACCTGGCCTGGCTGCACCTCAGCCAGCTCTGTTCACAGCTTGTCTCTCCACCACAAACCTCCAGTAACCACACTGAGATGGGCTGAAGCAGCTGCATGCATTGTGTTCTATGTTAATCCTTGGCAGAGAGATGAATCCAGACAACACTGGGAATAATGTTATCATCCCAATTTGCTGCAGCTAGATTTGTCAGATTTCATCTGTCAGCTCCCGTAAATATATGACCTTGGGGGAGCACTTGTCATAGAAAAAGATTATTACTGATGCAGAGTTTCTCTGTTGTTTCTGCTGTGGCTTAGAAAATTTTCACTGCTCCAGCAAGAGGACTAAGTCTTCGGATTGTGCAGTCTCATTTTTGTTATTTCTCATAGGATGCTGACTTACCTTTAAGTAACATACTACTTTGCTTTGTACATTCCTATTCTCCACAGGGAAGAATGTGGAATGGCTTTTTTTAAAAAACTGGGTGTTTATAAGCTACACAGTGACCCACTTGTCCTTACAGATCAGCCATGACACCACACTATATCTGGGAGCAGGCTATTAATGACTAGATTGTACTCTAAGCAGCCAGTGTGCTTTCACTTGTCTTGCACGTCACCAGTTTTCATCTGATTCTTGTGAAAGTCTGTAATGTAAAAATTCACTTGGTTGATTTTTAACCTCATGAGCTGATATCTCATTTGGGAGATAAACAGTGCCACAGTCTCACTACAGCAGCTACTGCGTATCCTTCTCTCCAGAATATCAGTTTGTTGTGAGGCAGATTTCTGAAGAGTCTGGAAGTTAATAAACCTGTAAAATACATTTTAGTAGCCATATTACAGGCTCAACATCTGTGAGAAGACAGGTTATTAAGGGAAGACTTACCTGGCTGAGCACCAAAACATTGTTAGACATGTACAATGCAAACAGAGAATGCTTCGTGTATTTTTTTCCAAGAAAGGTAGTAATTGCTCAGCTGATTATATTTGTGATTTCTAAACTATTCTGTAGGTGATTGTCAGGGCAGCCGTGGTCACGTCTGCACAAATCCAAACATCCTTATTTCCTGAACTGTCAGTGTCCCTGTTTCAGAATGCAAACCATCAGTTGAGAGCATCACCCTGGGCAACTCCTTCAATCCCATCTTCCTGTACCCCATATGAGTAAAATAGTAACCTACCCACAGGATACTCAGTTTGATCCATACAAATGTGTTATTACCTGCTCAGTATTTTTTTTTTATTGTAAAAGAGATGACATTAAATTTACGGTGCTCAGTGATAATTTGTGCAACTAATTAAATCTGTGGTGGGTTGTGCTGCTTTTTTAAGTTCTTAATCAGTCACACAAATGCTGCCTCCATTCATGGAAGCAAATGCTAAAATAAATAGCTTCTGATAATTTATGTTTTAAAATAATAAAAAGCCCAAGGAAGTTAAGAGTCAACCTAATGTTAACTTTGAATATAAAACAGTTTGATGAAACCAGGAAGCAATTAAAACATACTGTTTTATAGAGTCCTTTATAGCAAGATAGTTTTTATAGGTCTGTGTCTGCTGGGTTTTTTTTGGAGGGTGAGCTACAGTTCAGTTTCGCCCAGGAAATAACAAATGGGATTCAGAACATATCAAAAATGCAGCTGTTTTCAGGAGGTAAGTGTGTGGTGGTGTTTTTCTTATGGGGAGGAGGGAGTGAAAAAATCCAGCACGCAAAGCTTGCCTCTATTAATTCTTTAATTCGTTCAGGGTGTTCCATGTACTCCAGTACATACACACTTTTCATGGATACTGGTTCATCCGCATGTGCTTCTCGCACTGATGTTCTCCTGTCCTAGTCACCCGGTGCTTAAGAGATGTGCTTTTCTTTACTACTAAAAAATTAAATAATTGGCAACTGTGCTTCTTAAGAGATACATAAGAATAATGATAAATCTGATTGTGCTAATAAATATGAAAATCACACAGAAGCAGCAGGCCAGATATAATTCCTTTATATTTTTCCCCTTTGACATGTATTTCTTATCCACATAGGGAGCTGGTGTTTTCTATGAATTTATACTTTGAGTGTATGTTTTGCTTGATGGGACCCCTGAAGGAACAAAAGGGATTTGAAACAAAATCATACCTGGTATTATACCTGGATATGATATTGCTGTGTTGGAAAATGTTAGAGGCTGCTGTCAAGTAAGCCTGTGATCCCCAGTCCATTGCAGCTGTAGCTAGGGGTGCTAAACACCCCTAAATCTGGCTAAAGGGATGGCTTGATTAAGGCCCTTCATACAAATGAAACAGCTGGAAAGGAGTTCCCTTCACTAGCAAAAGGCTTCATGTAAGGGGATGATGAAAAATCCGAGTTCACCAATTACAGGTAGAGATACAAGGAGCATGTTTGGCTTTAATAGGGAACAGAAGAAAGGAAAGGACCCTGGGGCACAGAACAGACTGGGAAGGCAACCTTGGCAATTGTGAGTGTGAATACCATCTAGGTTTGTTTTGTGTTTGGAGATACAGGATTGCTGTGCTTTCAGTAACTCAGTAAAACTGCATCAGAGCACAGACCTGATTGCATCATTCCTTTCTCCTTTTAACAAAAGTGCTTTTTGGTTTCCTTTCACTGTCAGCACTTGAGCCAAAGAGCATATGCAAATGGCAAAGCTTATTTAGGAATTTTCAGACAATGAAAGACAGCATCTGAGTAATTTGTTATAATTAACTAGAAATACGTCTGCTGCTAGCAATTAGTCACTCAACATGAGATTTTTGGGGAACCCCTAATAATCTTCACACAAAGTATTATAGGCTTTCAACACTTTCTATGCAATTAAAGTTTACTGAGTATAGTAAGCGTTACTCATATTTGAGACCCCCAGCAGAGAAAATTTGGAAGGAAAAGTGTCTTGTTGGAGAGACTTCCGAAGTTTCTTCCTGCAGAAGCTGACACATCATATCCACTATAAAAAATGTATCCTCTCTCAAATTCATTGCCACGTCCTAGCTTTTCTATGGGACAGAGACACCTGCCCTAACACTCAGAATGTCTTTTCCAAAGTAGTTGTCATCACCCACTTTCCTCCACGGGATGTGGATAACAGTCCTTACTAACAAAGAGTAGTCACTGTCCCCATTTGCTCGTTGTTGACTTTTCTCTCAGGCACGTTGTGTCAAAACCTTCTGTTATTCCTCCTGGAGGTGCCCTTACTTTGTTCTCATTGTTTTGCAAAGAAAAAATTCAAACAGGGTGACCAGAAAGGAAAATAGGATGCACTACTCATCTTTGAAAACAGCTTTTGAAAAGAAAGTAATTCTTCTCGAGCTTTCCTATATAGAAAAACTTAAAAAGATGAAACCCCAAAAGTAGAACAGCAGAATTATATTCGGTTTTCTTCCTCAATGACAGACTAAATAAAGAATAAAAGAAATAACTTTAAAAATATTTTCTTTTAAAAATCATATATTCTTATTTAATTCTATGTCTTCGATAAATATCACATTTTATCAGCTGTATTAACTGTTAGGCTTGATTCTTTCTTACTACATTGATTGGGAATTATTTTGTATTTTTAGTTTGAAAGTTTTTTATTAGACAATGTAGCCCTGTGCTATTAGATATGGGTATTTACTTTCATTCCTGAGTTCCATTAAATCAACAAGATGCCTCATTTTCAGTTATGGCACCATTTCTTCCTGCATTCTTTCTTAGCAGATTATTGTCATACCCAGACGTCCAAAGGACAAGGTCATGCATGGAGCTTAGTCAAGGCTACTGTGAATTTCTGTAGAGACATTCAGATGAAATTAACAACAGTAGAGCAAAATATGTAGTAAATTTAACTGAGCAACTAAACCTTCTTCCTATATTTATTCTCAATAGTCCAATTGTTATAGAACAGGATACATAAAAATCTCTATATAGTAAACATTCTTTTCCATTACTTTGTTTCACACTTGAGGTAACTAGATCTAACTTAAACCATTTTATGATGACACACATTTTCACTTCAGTTCCCAGACTGAAGCACAGACTCCATCCATTATTGCCATGACTTTTTAAAAGTAATTCCAATTTCAAAATTCACACATCCATTATTTAAAATTATAAGCATGGAAAAACGTTAATTTCAGTTTCTTGGCTTTCTGGAATATACTTTTTGCAGTGAATTCAGATATATGGATTAAAGCAGGTGTGGTAGAAAATTCCTTTCTAACAGTGTAAAATATTAAGAGCTAGTTAAGTACAACCAATTAAAGTTTTTCTACGATTAAATATAAGGATTAGTTCTTAATATTATAATTTTTACACCCCTAAGTGCGCTGAAGGCATTTTTCAAACCTGAAGGAAAAGAATGACCTTTTGCAGCCTGCTGCCATAACATTGCTAAGGACTGGCTTGTCCTAGGAATGTGTCCCATCGATTTTAATGTCACTACTCAGATGAACAGGTTTATATAAATGAATGTAAGTTTGCATATCTGAGACTTAAATTAGAAAATAGACAAACAATGATGCAAATTAATGAGCATTATTAAATATTTCAAGTTAATATTTTTTCCTTAATCTCATATTGTAATAGTAAGAAAGGAATCATCTGCTCTGCTAGAAATTTCAAACATCATTTTCTTAAAACAACAAATAGGCTGCCATTTAGATTAAAGACTTTTCATACAAGCCAGAAGATTCAATGATTCATTCATCTCAAGAATTTTGGGAAAGATTTGTTTACTTCTTACATTTTGTATTCCAGCTTTTCTTTAAAATGTCATTCTGTTTTCGTTCCCAACCTAGATAAACGAAATAATTAAAAAACATTTGTATATATTTTATTAACATCTAGAAACATTTTTTTTCCTTGTAAGTAAATATTGTCCCTGACATTCTTCATATGGGAACAAAAAGCAAAGGAAAAATTACAGCAGCTGTAAATCAGCTTTGTGGGTTTGATAATTTAATACACTTTTCACAGGTTGCTCCCTCTGTCTGGCATCCTCATAACAACTCAGATGGCATGCAGCTTTGCAATCTCGTCTCTTTCCTCCACTCTCTTTTCCTTCTCAGTATAATATTCTTCAAAGGAGTTTAGATTCCAAGCACTGTTTTGCCAGGTGTACAAGCCAAAAGCTCATCTTTTAATCCCTTACATTCACATGATCCAATTCTGCAGATTAAAAATTATTTCATTCCTTTATTGTATGGGCAGAGCAATGAATATTATTGTAGAGTTAGTAACTCTAAGTGGTTATGCTGATGAGCTAACTTAATCCTTTGGAAGGGGATAATAGGGTAATAAAGCACGAAGGAATAATCTTAGTCATGTCTCTCTGGTATTCTGACAATTGCGCCCTGTTCTAAAGCCGTCTCATGTAAAGCCACCAAAGGAAAAAATGACTGTAGTCATCAACTGCACAGATGAGGGAAACGTGGCCATGTCAGTCATTTCAATGAGTCACAGGAGGAGGGGAAGTGCAGGAACAAATTAAAAACAACAGTATTTTTCTCCCTTCCCCCCAACAAAAGAAAGTGAGAATAGTTACAATTTCATTTGCTTTTAAAGCACAGCACTTGGGTAATAAACGTCCCCTGCAAATGTGCTGAGCAAACACCTCCGCATTCATCAATATGCGGGAGCTGTTTATTGCCTCATAAACTTGGAAGCAAGTGATATTGTCTCCTAAATCAATGGTTGTGTGGACATCCTAGGCACTGTAGGAGAACAGTACATCCTGACAATGCTGATACTTAAATTAATGGTTCTAGTAATGACTGAAAGGCTCTTTGCCGCTACTGAAAAAGTTAAGATATAGATTAAAAGTATGCCTAGGACACAACATATATATGTTGTGACAGGGATGTGTGTATGCATGTGTCTCGTTATAGTTTTTATTACTTTGGCATAAAAACTTACAACTCCATGCAGTTTTGATTTGAATGTGGGTTGAGCTACCAATATAGGGTCAAACTTGTTTTAAGCTTAGTTTATGTACAAACCCAGTTTTTATATTTATAGGAGGTACGGCTTGGATTGTGAAACTGTGTTAGCTTTATCAGTTTCAAACCTGATTAAAGAACCAACAATAATCTGAATTCCATGGTATCAATTATCTGAAAGTTATTTATAAATACTATGGAATTAGCTGATATTGCGCTGTAGGTTTCTGACCTGCAGTGTCCCAAGCTGATCCTATCTTCTTGATCTGAAAGGAGAGAATGCACAGCTGGAAGGCATTGGTCCTGCCTCAGTGTTCAAGGTACAAAGTCAGTGTAGGAGAAGCTGTGACAAGAATCAAAGAAGGACTGACTGATCAAGTGTTGTGTTTTGCTTTCTACTCCTTGCAGTGTCCATATTGCAACAAGGACTAATTGCTTCCCGAGCAACCGTAACTTTAATAACAGCAGGGAAATGCAGCAGAATGTGAATTAGACTTCCATGTAAACCAGCCATCTGACTATATGTCATGGGTCCCAGGCAAACCTGAGTAGCTCATGCTTTTCGTGCTGTTGAGGGAAACTAATTTAGCAATAATATTGGTACGCTTACCCTCACTGCTGTCTCATCTTCTCAAGGCAATCAACCATGCTGCTAGAGCATCCCCTATTTTGCAGGAAAACAGCACAAAGGTACTGAAAGGAAAAATACTCCTTCTCATCTCCTTCTCATCTTTTACTCCAGAATGATTTACAATTACCAATGAAATACTAATACTACACTATAGCGGATGTTTCCCATCCTAAGATTGTTCTGGGCAGATCTTGCTGTGTAAAGGAACAATAGTACTCCTTTTGAAATATTTTATACTTATTTATTTATGGAGTGTTTTCTTGTGATAAATTGCATTTCTGAAGATCTTATGTAGGCATTTAGTGCCACAAGTTTCACTTCTGGAAGCAATAATGTACTACTGCTGATGTCCCAGGAGAGCACAATACAAACTCCCTACCAAGCCTATGTACTACTCTGCTTTTAATCTTTAACTTCAAGTACTCTTTGAATTAGCCATGCCCATTGGAGCAGTAAAATTGTTTTCTGATTACCAAAATGGGGTCTTTTCGGTAAGTAAAGTTCTGAGTGGGCTTTCTTAAAAGTTTGCAAAGCAAACACCTGCTTTCCTTAGGTGAAACTGTTATCTGCAAAAGGCAAATGTTTTGCTAAACATCAGACCTCCCGTAATATAACAGCTTAAAACGAAAATAAAATAAAATTGTATTTCTGGGTAAAGTAAACAGGAGCCCAATTCAGATTTCAGAATTTTTTAATGACATCATTACTAGCATTCAAGCAGGACTCAGAAAGAGAAAACCATCTGAATAGCCTTATGCCACTGTCTTAGATATTCTAAAAGGGGTAATAGTGAACAGAAAATTAAGCATGCATATGTAATGTGACACAGTTGCAATGAAGCGTAGCAAAATTTCAGGCTGCCTGTGCCAAAGCTGTGCACCACTGAGCCCTCACTTGATAGCCCTCTCTATGCAGTTCTGTTCTAGCCTGGATAGAATACGAGGTATGTTTTTGATTTATCATGTCACTAGAATGCAGTTGATAAACTAAAGCAAATCCAGAGAATGGGAACAGGAAGATGAACTTGCATGAAAAAAAAACCAGTCAAGTACAGGTAACTCAGTGGAAGAGTAACTGAGATGAAATATAACAACTTTTAAATTTCTACAGGATGTAAAAGCTAAGGAGAAAGAAAAATTACCTTATGGTAAAGCAAAGACAAAATCAAGAAAATTCCTTTAGGAATAATGGGGTACAATCCCAAAAGGAGGAGCAGAAGACTTGTCCATTGGGAATTTCATTACTAGTTTTGACAGGACAATAGAAAATTAATATCAAACAGTGTTCTCTGTTGTCAGGATTTGGTTTTGGTGATGTAATATCATATCCCTCTTGCTTCCTCTCAGGGAATGAAATAAGTGGTTCATTAGTGTTTTCTCACCACAGAGAAGAAAATCATAAATTTCTATTGCCTAGTGAAGCAGCAGCCAAATGTCTGTATTTCTGCTTGGAGGAGCACTGCAAGATTTTTGACAGGTGAAATACAGTTTTTCACATGGAAGGGCTGCCCCTGGTGTTGCCTTCTCATTCTGGAAAAGGCAGTCTTCCAGGCAGAGTTCAGGGTGTGGCATCCTTGAAATACAGAAGATGAGTGCTATAAATCCTGAATATTTAAGAAGCATATGTGTTTGGTACTTTCTCGAAACAAGATGTATTTCATAGCTACAAGCACAACCACAGAACAGTTCTCTCTTTCCATGGACACATCCTGAGCCTCATGATTTCCTATCACGGCACTCAGTTCAGCCCGCTTGGTAGCAACAACTTCTGCTTTGCCAAGAATGGCTCTAAGTTCTCACTCTCTGTGTCCTCCTTTCTGCTTCATTTGCAGTCCCTGACAATTTTGATCCTCCTCTGTTCCTTTTACAGTCCTCTATGGACATGTTCTCTCCTGCACACTTTCCTGATCTTGTTCTACCTGTAGTTTCTCTATCACTCCTGCCCTAATATTCATCAGCTTTCTGCATTTTCTCCTCTGGTGCTTTCTTAAACCATCTAAATTAGGTACATTCACACAGGTAACATCCCATAAGTAACGTTTTAGTTGGAAAGTGGCTGCACTACTGGAATTTAAGTGGATATATTGCCTTTGACTTCAGTGAGGCCAGGATTTCAATCTTACAATTCTCACACTTTTTTGCTGTCTCAAAAGCAGGAAATTACAAAGTCCCTAGGCAGTACAAATACAGTTATTTGTGCCATGCAAAATGTAGCCTGGTTATAAGACTATTACTGTCTTGGCTTTTCAGTCCTACCAGCATACTTTGGCAGGCTTTCTGCAAAGGTTAACAAAAGTTAGATAAATAAGGGCTTGGTGCACTTAGATACTTTATCATTCCGTAACGTTGTCTCGCTCTATCTGTGTATTCAGCCAGAAGAATGTTGGCCATGTTCCTGTCTCATTTCTAAATGCTGGCAAGCTAACTGTAATCAAGGTATTCCTTTTAAAAGGATTGATTTAAGGCTAAATGGAGCTCTCTGTTCCTTGCAGCTTTGGGTACTTCAAAAATCAAGGGACATTGAACTTGCAAATAAAATAGTAGCCCTGCAACTTTTCCCTCACTACCTTTGTTTTTGATTCTTTTTCTTTCTTTATGGAAACATTCTCTTCACTCCTCTTTTAATATTTGTTACTCTACCTCGTTCTTCCTCATACTTGAAGGCTCTGTGACATTCAGCCCTTTTCATTCTTCATGCCAGATTTCTCCTTCCTCTGGCCATCATCTTATCTCTTTCTCTAACCCTGAAGGACAGATAATGGGAGAGGAATAGAGGCAGCCGATGCTCACAGTAAATTAGGTAGAGAAAGCGAAGAATGAGACAGTATTAAGCAAAATTGGGCAAAAGAAAAGTGGCAGGAGGAAAGAAAATGAGGTAAGGAAATTAAAGTTTGAAGTTGTTCTATTGCATTGTGTTTCAGATTTTCATGGAACTATTACAGCCAAAAGATCCGTATGAGGTAATAGCCATGTACAAAATCATAAAAAAATTAATTATTGTTTAAGCAAGACACGTAATTTTGTCCCTGATTCAACACAGCACTCAAGCACTGGGTTAATTCCCATGAAGTCAAGCAAAACTAAGTATTTTACTAAAATGAGTCTAAGTTCCCTCCAGATTACTCAAGATGTACTGGTTGAATACTCTGCACTGAGAGTTTGGGATTTGTGTTGTTCAAACACAAGAGCTATCTCAAGGCTTCTCAGTGATTTTAGCAAAATAAGTAAATAGGAAAGGGCTTGAAGGAAAAGGTGGAGCTGGGCTGGATAGTCGAGGGTAAAACTTCCTGCTCATGTAGCCCCAGGTGGGCAAAGTTTTATTCTTCCTCCCAGCAACACCTTTTACTCCAATGTCTCCTTGGTGTCCACTCTCGTTGCCCAAAGCTCTGACATAGTCAAAGCAGTGGCATTTTACTGCTATGTGGTGTCTCTAGCCACCTGCTGCTACAGCCAGCCCTGTGCAATGCTCCTGCCTTGCCTTCCTGTGTGCTCCCATGTAGATTTTGTTCCACAGAATAGCTGGGCACCAGGTCTGGCAGACCCAGGAAGCACTTACTGCACCAATACAGAATTGAAGTTCATAGGATCTTTATCCAGCAGTGAGTTTCATTTTCATTGTTGGAGCAGCTCTAGTCCCTTCTTCACCCACCAACCTACTGGAGATGTCGCTGCCCTGTTTTCTACCTCTGCACATGCTCTGGGTCTGTCATACAGCAACCAACCAATTAAACCATTCACTACCCACAGTTATTCTGCACATGAAGTCACATTCCATATTTCAGGAATTGGTCTGATACCTTCTTTACTCTGATATGATACGGGTTTTCAGGCTGGGTTGAACAGAGCTAGGAGCTGTTTTAGGCAGAGATGAAGTTGCAATAGAATAATGATAAAACTGAATAAATGAAGTTCCATCCATTTATTGCCACCCAAAAAAACATCTAATAAGGGATTCCACAGAAAAATTCATGCACTGAAACTCACATACACCTCAGCACATTTCCAAGAAATTTGTAAATGAATCACATAACCAGAACGTTCTGGTTTCCACCTTGTCACCCTGTGTTCACATCAACTCCCATAGGAGTTGAGGGCCACTCTCTCCTCTGAATATCAAGTCACTACTTTCTTCCTATTCCCTAGGGAAATGAGGATGTCTTGGACACCTATGGATCAGCAGCTTTCAGGAGCTTTCACTTTCAATTGAACAGAAAGGAAGTTTTTCAGTGGGCAGCAAGGGAGATAAGAAATCTTCTAATAAAGATTTCTCTTCTCAGTGAAACAGGCATCCACGCAGGCAGGAAGCCGGTTGAAGGCATACCGGCAGCAGATAAATTCTCCAGCTCCACTTTCCTTATCCCATCTCTGCATCACAATACATTGAGTTGTCATCTGCCATTTGTGTATTCATTCTAATTCTTTCTGCCTTGTTATTCTGTCAATTTCTTAATCTATTTACACTGACTTTATTTTCAGTGTGTCTATTGTGACAGCAAATCCTAGAATTGCCTTGGGTGTTGTCTGAATATGGCCATTATCAAATCATAATGTCTACCCAGATGAGGAACTGTAAAGGCCCTAGGCATCAGTAGGAGTCCTTAACAGCTGCCTGCAGTTTAGACTTGCATATCAATTTCCACCTTAGAGGATCTGCTGCAGTATTATAAGGTGAATAGGCACTGTGTGTATTAAAATTTGGATTAGTGGCTCAACCAAAATGTTCACTTTCCCTCCCTCTCTCTCTTTGTCTCTCTTTTTTCACATTAATAAACTTGCTATCTCCATCTTTTGTTGGTAAACTATATAAAAATGCAAATGATCCAGAATCCAATTAATTTCTGGAAGGTTGCAGCTGTTTTGGGCCCTATTCACAAAGACATGTGGTGTGCGTGCGTGCGTGTGTGTGTGTACGCGTGTGTATGCATCTGATTGCTAAGAAAATCAGGCCTTATTATTGAAGCCTTGACTCTCAAAATTTGAGCTATTGTTCATTGCCAGTGCTGATGCAAACAGATAATTTCCAAATTGTATTCCACGTTTATTAAAGTGGTAGAAAATGTGGCTAATTTCAGACAAAGCTGAGAAAAGGTGGAGCTTGAGAGCTGAAATAGGAGATCTGGGAAATCTGTTTCTATTACAACAAAGAAAAGTTTATCTAATATCTCAAAAAGCATTAATTACTGTGAGGCACAGGCGAACATATTGTGGATTTCTTCATCTGTTTTGTCATTCTTCATTGCTTTATTCTACTACTGTGAGTTGTTTGGCTTCATTTGGTGTTTTGTTTTGGAGGGGGTTTTTTTGTTTTTTTTTTGTTTTTTTGCTTATATCTAATGTGTAGTTATGAAATTGAGACCATCCTGGGAATATTTTTCATTACCCCAGCCCAGGCTTTGAACAGAAATTTATCAGGGCCAGACAGTTTGAAGCAACATATATAATTGTTCCCATTACTGGTTGAATTTGGGCAAGACACTCAGGACTGATTTTTCAATCTATATTTTTATATTAAGGGGCTCCACTTATGTCTGCCCAGTTTGCACCTGAAGTTGAAGTGACAAACATCACAACACAGAACGTTAACAACATTGTGAGCGCATAGGTCTTGATCTCCTGTGTATCTGTTCCCTCACATTAATAGGTTATCCATGAGCAACAAAATCAACAGCAAACTAATTTTCCATTATATTCATGTCTTCATCTCCTCCTATCTGTCTTCTCTACTGTCTAATACAGGTTCAGTGTATTTCTGTCACTGGGATATTAGTATGCTGTCTCCTCTACCTAATGAAGCCCAAAGGAGTTGAATATCCATGAGACCTCTTCCCCTGTGCTCTTCTATCTATTTGTTGAAGTTGGCCAACAGTTCAAAATTTTTGCAAGTGAAGGGGGTCAGGGCAGCTATAGCATGATCATAGACCAGGCTGAAATTTTTCCTTAGCTGTAAAAAATCTGGGAATCTTCATTTATTCTTAAAACAAGGGTTTGGTATTTTTCTGTAACAGTCACTAAAGAAGTATAGACACTGCTGATAAAGAAAGGTGAACTTAGAAACATAATTTGTCATCTTTATTGTTACGAACGTTTGGTGAAATTAAAGTCATCATGGAAGTCCTGCATTCCAGGTACATAGGAGCCCATTAGGCATATGTACAGCAAGCCCTTCTCAGTTTATTATAGTCAGCAGTCTCAGCAGTGAGAGCACACAAGGCTAAATTCAGCCTTGCGCAGCGAGCTCAAGTTAGGTCGGAGCACCATATAAATCCCACTTGAGCGCTAAAAATAGAATTCCAAAGTGGAATTTAAAGCCCTGTGATAGCGTCTGGTACAGGCAAGAATTTAACAAAGAGGAGACAATTTTTGCCAAGGTTGTGATAGCCTCTCTAAACACGGTCTCCCCCGCACCAAGCCACAGAGGCAGCAACCAGGCCAGTTTCACCAAACATGGCTTTTCACTGAATGAGGTGCCTTGATTAATAAGAATAGGCTCCTCCATGGGCAATAAACTGAGGGTTGCTCTCTTCCCTGGGACAGAGCTAAAGCTTTTGATCAGATAACTGGAGGTTTAAGTTAAATATTTTACAGGGAAAGCATTTCTACTTTTGGCTTTGTTGTGGCTGATAATGTATAGAGATAATGCATCTGATAACAGAAAGAATAAGCAGGGCTACAGCAAGAAAAATGGCAGAGAGCCTCCCCATCTCAAGCACTGTTCTGGAAAGCCTGGGAGAGGAGAGGAGAGATAGGATCGATAAGGTTATTTGTGGATCAGCTGAAACTGCTTGTCTTTCTGCCAAAGCAACCTTCAGCGCTAGAGCCCTGCAGGTGAGCTTACCCTTGCAGGGCAAAATCAGGGTGTAGTCCTTGTGCAGGATACTTTATTTTCACTGTCATGTAATAGTCTCTGAATAAAGAGCAGTGAGGGTTCAGGTGATGTCTTCATTCAGGAGCCCCGAGAAGCACCAAAGATTTCCCAGAATAGCAGCTCTAGTAGAGCCACTAGGACAGAGACCAGAGCAAACTCCCCTGTTACTTGCCGTAGTCTGGAACACAGAAATAATATCACAAAATTATGCAATATATAACGTCTTAAAATTTAGAGAGTCCTTGCATGCAAAGGAGAAGAATTTAGAAGAGTGTAAGTAACAGCTCCATCTGCTGATGCCATCTTTATAGCAATTTATTTAAGCCGCTTTGATATCGCCCCCATGCCTTCCTAACCTTCTTTCAAATTTAGATCCTTTTCTTCTTTCCCAGTTGGCATCATTATCTGAAATAATTCAGATTTCATTATAGTGAACAAAGTATAGATATTTCTTTCAGGTAGCGACTACACTGGAAGATTATTGGAGATCCTGGCAAATTTTCCCAGATCACTAGACAAGGTGATCTCTGTCATAATTCATTTGGGAGTAGAAGGAAGAAAAGTCTGTCCCTCTGGTATAAGAAATGTCCTGTTAAAGTAATCAAAGAAAACAGATTGGTTTATGTGAGTTAAGAAGAAATATCTGAAACTATATAATTTTCTTACAGTGCCTACCTCTGTAAAGTGTGCATTGCCTTCTGCCAGGACTAGTTATCCTTAATCTGCATTGACAGAAAGTTGAAGATACCTTCCATTTGTCTGAACTGTATAATGTGTGTTATTCATTCCCTCATCTTAGTTAGTTAACCACATTTTGAATATCCGAGATGCAGCAATGTTTTTGAAGAACGTAAGATCATATTAAGAGCCATTACTAATAAGGCCAAAGGCCCATCTAGCTCAGCATCTATTTCTGCATGATACTTGCTCTTGCTGCTCTCCAGACTTCAGCTATGTTCATCCTGAATAGATGTGGTCACTGCATTTTTGTAACTCTCATCGTATGACCAATCTACTTGTTTTGTTCCTCCTTTTGGTTTATGCACCCACAGTATCAGGAAATTATTTTTACATATCTACCATTGTGTTTGTTTTAAATGTAGTTCTTAGTATCTGCATTTGATGTTCCCTGGTTTTCATGCAGGAAGGATCAAGATCCATCCTTCTAATTGTGTTCATGATTTCTCAGATTTGTGTCATATTCTTACAGGTCATCCTTCTTTCCAGGATAAAGTGTGCTAGCATCTCCTGTTGTAGTTGCTGAGTGGCTTTTCTTAATATGATGGCTGCTTTACTGCTTTGATCATTTTTGTTGCTTTCCTCTGAAATTTTCTGTTTTACCTGTATCATTTTTGAAAAAGGGACCTGACAGTATTCAGCACACACTATTCAGTGTGGGGTTGAGTGATGGTTTTCTGCAGCAGCACAGTGATGTTCTCTGTTTTGTTCTTCATTTATTTCCTAATGTTTTCTAACATTTGACTTGCCTTCTTGACTGCTATTAAGCATCAGGTTGACATTTTCGTAGGACTATCTGTCATAACCCCAGATCTATCTCCTAAGTAGTAATGATCAACTCCATCATATTAATATGTGGAGTTAGAATTGGTTTTCCCATGTGCATTGCTTTCCATTTATCTACAGTGAATTTCATTTGTCATTTAATTGCCCAGTCACTCAGACTCATAAAGTTCCTCTGTAGGTTTATTTGGTTGCTGCTTGCCCTTGCTATCTTGAATAGCTCTGTATCCTCATCAAACTTCCTGAATTCCCTATTCACCCACTCTCCCAAATCACTTATGAATACAGTGACTATCCCAGTTGCCAGCTCAGACCCCACTGGAACTCCAAGGGTGAAACACACTCTGTTGCAAACATATTCATTGACTATTCCTCTGTTTCTTATCCATTAAACAGTTTCTTATACATGTGGGGACCTTTCCTTTTATCCCATTACTGCTCAGCTTTCTTAAAGACTTTTTATGAAGGATTTTTTAGGGGACCTTTGGAAATCCAAGTAAGTTATGTTAACTGAATTAACACCATCCACACACATTGATCTCTCTAGAGAAGTCTAGGAAATTTGGAAGACTGTCCATTATAAAAGCTCTGTTGACTTTCCCAAGTTGGTCAAGGTTATTACCTGCTCTTTCCTAGGCTATTAATAATTTTATAAGGTGACAAATGTGATATCTTCAGAGTTATTCCAAAAAGTATTTCTTGAAACTCTGTCTGGAAGTGGTTTTTTTGGACAGCTAGGCAGGAGGGTTAGTAATACTTTCTGTGGTGTATGTGCTTTTTCCATGTTGAACCCAACACTCTGCTATCTGATGGACACCACACAGGTGGGTGTTCTACTCAGTGTGAAGGGACTACAGGTGTCTGCTCCAGTGCTCACTGCTTGGAGGCATCCGCATTGGTGCTCCTGTGTCAGAGCTGCACGCATGGCTACACAGCAAGAAGATCCAGTCATCTCAAATGCCTCAGTGACTTCTGTTACTCACTTTAGCAATAGAACAGGGGTGAAAAAGGTGATGTGAAAATCTGCCCAAAAAGGTCGTTTGTAATCCGTGCACCTTAAGTGTTATGCTAAATATTTATGAGTGTTAAGCACTGTCACTTTATCTATTTACTTTTTCTATTTTGCATAATGCAGCAATAAGCTATTGATTTGTCATGATATAAATATAGCACTGGGAATAAGTCCTCTCTGTTAAATCTACCATCATTTTATTCAGCCTGGTAGAAAAGACATAGGAAGAGTGATGAAAAATACCATGGAAAAAAAGTACTTTTTTAAGGGTTAGTTCTTTTTTGTGTGTATGTGTCTGTACTCTATTAATGTGCCATCTGCTGCTAGGACATAGATTCATTTACCATTACAGTGTTCTAACATGATTACCTTTTCTTTCCCCCTCAAAAGCCACAAAGGGCTAAATATAGATATACTTAAAATTCTAGGAAAAGAGACGGTCCTTGCTCTAGACACAATTGTTCTCTTGATTTTGAGAGCATTACCACTAGCATTAAATGTAATTTGCTTTATCTGATGACAGTTTGCTGAACAAGATCTTAAGTTTTAATAGGATCAGGACATAGATGGTAAGTGGAGAGAAGAGAGAAGCATTGTAGGTGGAATTCATCCCACCCCATTACCCCTTCTTTAAGTAAGAATAAATTGAGCACAAAGAAGACATTACGCTGTATCCCGGAGGTGGGCCGAGTTAGAGGGCATCAGCACATCCAGTCTCCAGGCTGGAGCAGAGTCTGACGCCCTGCTGCATTTCCCCTGGTGGGTTGTTGCCCTGCTGTAGTACAGTTGTGAGCTCATTATTCAGATATATGCTCCTCTCCTCTCTATTCACCACTGCTCTTCTAATTACCCTCTAGTTTATGATCACTACTACAGGCTCATGCAGCAGCTCAGGATACCTCTTCTGTCAGCCATCCACCATTTACACTGCAGAACCCTTTTTTTTATGTCTCATACTATCACGGGTAAATTTCATAGTATGATAAAGCCCTTCACCAATCAAAGCACCGAGTGTTAGAGGAGAAATTGGTTTCTCATTCAGAGTTATAGGACTATTATGACCTCCCACATTACTGCTGGTTCATTTGCAATCAGCTTTTTCATTATCTTTCAGCTACACCGGACCAGAATTATGTTAATTGCCCATTAACTACAGTTGGGTGATTCATTTATTCTTTTAATTTAGAGTATCGAAAATGGATCTAACCTCTATTTTGCTTTTAAAACTTTCTGATACAATCTCTGCCATTACTGAGGTGAAAGTAAAAACAAGATATCAATAAGACCATGTCCTTCACTGGGTATGGAGCCTCTGTGGGCAGCACAACATCCTGTATTTCTTGCAAAGTATTCTGCTAAGAATGACAAGTAAGTTTATCAGAAGAGTTCCTTTCTTTTTCCCTCCTTTTCTGCAAGGATTTATGTGTAGATTTTTCTGCATGTACGAATTGAGTGTCTCAATTTTGTTTTTCCCTTTGTTATTTCTGCCACTTTTGAAGGAGTTGGTCCTTCAATATTATCCCCACCTAGCAAAAATTTGGATATGCCTTCTGCATGGCAAGCTTATCAAACATCTGTGGAATTTTCTGCAGTTGGGATGTATGGCCAGTCTTACCCTGGTTGACAGTAGATGAGAGGGAAGACAGGAGACAATGAGGGATGGAGTCACTTGGGGAGCTGGAAGGTCTGGGGGAAGTATAAGAGACTTTGAAATGCAGAAGGAGGATAAAGGAAAGCCATGTTGGATCACACAGGTATTTTGGTGTAGCCAATTTCAATTATAATTTTTAATGGATCAAGTCAGATGAGCACTTGGGGGTGCAGGAGCAGCTTTGAAAAATCTGACATTTGAGCATGACAGTTTTTCAGGTTTTTTAACAAGGAATTTTTGTTCAAGGAAAAGTAAGGTACAAGGAGGAAGGACCAAAGTATGAAAAAAGCAAATAGGCAGTGTTTTAGTCTTAGCATTCCTGGAGGATTTAAAATCACTTAGAACACTAGATTGCAAATACTACACACTTAAACCATAATAATTTTCAACTGAAAAATGCAATGAAATTGATGTGTTTTTTTGAGCTACATAGATAGATATATGTGTTTATTATTAATGTCTACATTTCACAATGTAGGAAGTCAATTTTTATTCCATCCTTTATTTCTCTCCACTATTTAGTACTTTGCTTTATTCTTTCATTTCCTTTTTTCAGGTTTTTGTTGCCCATCTTTCTGTAACATCTGTTTTCTTTTCAATTAACTTCTAATTTTCCCTTTTCTATACATACTCAGGCCCTGACTTTTCAAAGTTTGTACAAAACTGTTCACATTAAAATCAACTGTATTTTTATCATGTGAACTCAGTTAGTGTTGCAGGACTATGAAGAAAGTATCACTGGTTTACTATTAAACCCTTGTTTTTCAACAGAATTAAGGGGGGGAGGGGTGTTGCTGTTGTTTTGTTTTGATTTGTGGGGGTTTTAATTTGTTTTTGTGGGGAGTTTTTGAGGCATTGTGTTTTGTTTGGGTTTTTTTTTGTTTGTTTGTTTGCTTATGTTTTGTTGGTTTGGGTTTTTTCTCTCCTTTGAGAGAAAGACTTGTAAATAAACCAGAAGAATGTAGATCTTTATTTTTCTGAATGCTGAAGGGTTGCCCACACAGGTAATTTAATTTTAGAGGGTTTTTCATGTCAATATCTTTTTTGTCAGAAAGACACAGAGCAGAAATATGTCTTAAGCCATATTCTCATTTCCACATTACATGGTTTATCATTTCTCAGCCTGGCAAAACCCACAAGATCAGTCTGATAGTCAGTGCCACACAAACCATTCACAAAATGCACAAATTTGTTCTCTGCTCAGCCATTTTCTACGCATTACTATGAATTACATCTGTGAAAAGCAGGTGTGTCTCCCTCAGTCACTGGTGCACTCTCAAAGTTCAGAGGTTAATTCAGCATCTTAAAACATGGTTGTTGTTTCTAGAAGTCCCTAGAACTTCTGTTTATGTAGCATCACTTCCCAAGCTCGCTCTTGTTCTCCTAATCACAGTTGTCATCTTTTTGGCAAGGGTAGCGGCCTTGTAGATTAATTATCTCTGAATTGTGACTGGCACATCCAAACTACTTGCTGGTCTTTCAGCATCTTTGTAGTGAATCACACCACCCTGTTCATGAAGTTCAGCAGTATCATGTTGTAAAGACATAAATTCAGACAAAGGGACAGCAAGCAGGAAGGAGTAGCACAGATAAGCAGAGAAGCCACAGTGCTGTTCAGACTCTCAACATGAGCAAATTTCTTCTAGTACTTTACATTAATGAACTAAATTAGTTTACTGAGAGAATCACACTGCAATGATAAAAAAAGGTAAAAGATTAGGCTTCAAGAACCATATTAATTTAGCTGCTTTTGCATGGGTAGACTGTTTTTTCACTCCACTTTTTAAAAGCCAAGAGCCCAGAAGTGCTTAACAAAGCTGCTCAGGTGTGTGTCTGCTGGAACTTGTGGGTTTTATTTGCACACAGGTACACCCACACTGGGATTTGCACACAGGTACACCACCCAGCTGGTCAGAGCACGGTGCTAATAATACCAAGGTCGTGGGTTTGATCCTTGTATGAGCCATTCACTTTAGAGCTGGATTCATCCCTTCCAAATCAGAATAGTCTGTGGTTCTGAGTTCAAGATCTTCTGAAGTTCTACTCCCTGACTGGGCTTGAATGATTCAGCCATTCCTAAACTATCTGTATTTAATCATCACAGTAATGAGTGTTATAATACTGTCTGTGATGTACAATATGCAGAATGGGAGATATGGAGAGAGTTCAACTTTGCTTCTGGAATCTGCATTATTTCATTGCTGGTAATTCCCATTTTAAAAATGTAAACTTAAATCTTGGCTTAACGTTTTTAATATCATTCCGTTTCATGTTTCAGTAAATGTTCAGTTTCGATGATAAGTTCATTTACCTATGAAGGATGGAGAGGGGGAAAGGGTGCGATTCCCGGGCCCTGTAAGACAGGGAGCAGGACGCGCTGGCTGGAGGAGACAGGCATTTTTACATATACGGATGCTGCACTCTGCTGGAACACTGCAGCGCTACAGCTTCGTTTCCGCCAGCCTTACTCCTCGGGTGACTCTTCCCAGGCTCACTGGAGGTGATAAAGGCAAAATCAGATTGCTGTACTGATTCATAGGTTTGCTTGCTCTGAATACCGGCTACAGTGTTTTCCCGGCTGTCCTCCCTCCCCGTGGAAAATACGGCATCTGAGAGATACTCCTGACTTCTCTGCAAGGCTGTAAGGACAAAGCAAGGCACCTCTCATAGTGCATGGCAGTGATGCTGCACAGAGCCCTTCTGATCTTCATCTCAGCCCTCCACTGACATCAGACGCTGATCAAATTCTGACTTTCCTGCATCTTTCTTTACTTGCATGGATACAATCTGCTTGGGTCTAATTCCACTTCTAGCTTTCATTTTTTTTCTCTTAAATCTATCCCCAGTCTGTGTTCTTGGCAACCTACACCTTTTCAGGGTGACTGTCTAGTTCAGGAAAAAATGAGCTGGCTGGACTTTTCTGGGAGATTAGCGCCAGCCATTGGGATTTGTAGTTCTGACATGTAAAGATTTCACTCTTCCTGAATTTAGTTTATGCAAGATGACTTTTTAGTCATAGTTTAGAGGGTAAGAATAGAGCTGTGAAAGAACGCGGTGCAATGCAATCAACATGCCAAAAAGCCAAAAGAAAGTGTAATTTATGCCAATTTGTACTACCTTGATGGGTAAGCCCAGCAGAATATATTAACAAATGATACTTCTACATGACGCCATCTGCTATAATTTAATGTATAATCATGCCTTTAGTACAGAATACTAAAGGATGGTTTTAAAACTTGTTGAATATATCTCAGAATTACAGTAATTTCTATTGATCCCAATTATGTCCCATAAAGCTTTGTTGATTTTTTTTTTCTTTCCTCAAGTGTAGGCTGTTTCAGAAAGGAACATTTGATTCTGGTTTGCAGACTGCATAAGCAGAAGGGCTCATAGGATAATCAGCCATATTTATCCTGCTGCTGTAATATGTATTCCTCATATTGGACAGAAATAAAGCAGGATATTTACTGTGTGAAGAGTTATTACATGTAAAGGTACAAAATTCAGTTTCACATTTTGTGATAAGCAAAGAGCAGCCAGCTTTCTCAGGGGACTTAGATCTGATTTTGAACGAGGCTGTGCTATTTTAGAGTTTGCCTCAAAGCCCATATGAAGCCTGTCATTTTAAAACAGCATGAAATATGGAGCTTTTTTATTATTTGAGTTCTAAATACAGCTTGATGGGGTTTAAATCACAGGAAGAATGTGTTCTATGGTCATTAGAAACAGAATTGTTGCTACTTTCCCTTATAGCTTCATGATACTGGTTTTAAGGGTTCTTGTTATCTTCATCAAAATTTTTGTTTTTTGTCAGTTTAGAAAACTATTGAAAAACAAGTTCTTGAACCTTTCCAAAACAATCCCCTCATGCAAAGGATCAGTAGATTCAAAAACTCTTAAGTGATTGTGTCTAAGATATAAAACAAGTTTATACCTTTTAGCTGTAACTCAAATTATTGTGAACATTTTATAGTATTTTGAGCTGTGGTAAATTTTGGTCTTTATTGTTTATCTCCAAAACAAGGAAATAAAGCAATGTATTATAATGTTTTGCTGCCAACTGCATAAAGATATTCTGGAACCTCAAGTATGCATTGGGCAAACAAATATATTTGACAATACATTCCAAATCAAGAAGTTGATTGATGCAAAAATAAACAGATATAGACATGCTACATTAAGACATGGGGATATAATGTGATCAAGAAATCAGAATAGGAAAACTTTTTCCTTGTTTGCTTCTTTCAGTGTTCAGTTTTTGTTTTAAAAAAATTCTTAGGAAAAAAATGACAGAAATATTACCCAAAAGTGTGGTTGCTATGGATGTATTCATAGCATTTTAGCACAGATATTTGTTATCTTGTCTAACCTGAAAAAACCCACATGAAAAGTTTCTTTTAAATTTCTAGGTAATACACATTAGCATGCAAGATAAACCAGTTTATACCAGTAGAGGATCTTATATAGTTTATAGTATCGTCCTGTTTCATTATCTTTCATTGTTAAAATATTTTTTTCAAGCAGTATTCCAAGTGAAAGAAAATAAAGATATTGATACATAGGCCTTAGGAAGGAATTAAACAAAGTCAGGTTTTTGAACAAATGGGTGAAATGTAGCTACAAATGCATTAACATGAAAAATCAGAAGGGAGTTCTCAGTTATAAGGAAAGTCCATTCTGGAAGAGATTTTCAGTTGGTTTAGTCAGAACAGCAGCATAAATCCCTAATTTATGAAGAATATAACATGGTTCTTGCAATCAGAGAGTCTTGAGAACCCAGGAGGTCTCTTCCACAGCTGTGTCCCTAGAAATAAGGTGTGCAATTGTAAAGGGAGCAGTTCGCTGTAAATGGCCAGTATTTCTTAACCACTTCTTTCCAGTGGTTTTCCCTCCTCTCAGAAATGCGAGCTTAGAACAACCTTCAGGCATCTGTGGATCTTGATACCCAGTCTTAAAACCACAGCCCAGGTTGTGGTTTTGAATTGTGAGGTATCCACCATAGCACCTGACAATGACAATGGAGTAGCTTCTCGTTACACAAGTTTCCTTTAATTAAAGGGAATTGAAGGTTTTGCTCCTAATGCTCACCTCCTGATCACCAACTGGTAGAAACAGCAGACTCCTGAGTGTTGGCCCTCTCGTGACCTTGAGACGTGTCTCTTCCTTGCCCTGGATTTCCTGTTCCTCCCTGAATCTTTATAGCACTGTTGGGACACAGATTTGTTTCCTTATCTACCAGCTTTCCTCTTTTTAAAAAATTCAAAACCTGCAGGATTATGATCAAACCAACTGTTGAGCTAACATTGGTTTTGGAAGGTACTAGAAGAAATACCCCCAAGTATGATGCAGAATAATCTCTTGCCCCGCAACCAGATCAGCTGTAGAACCTTGGTCTGGATATTACTTTCCTCCTGTGGCACGTTTTATGGTGACTGCAAGTTCTACTGTATTTATAATGTCTTTCCTTTTCCTCATCTGCATTCTAGCAGATTTGAGCAGGCCTAAAGGTCACACTGCATGTAGCCACAGTAGCTTTTTAAAAACCTTTGAATGCTAATCCAGTTCCAAACTGCTTCGCATTTGCATATTTGCTTAATCAGAATTGTGTAAGGTCAGCACAGGAGCTTCATTAGGATATTCATGGCTAAAATTGCTCTCCTCATCACTTCTCTTAGAGTGTTCAGCCCAGCTCTGCACAGGTTGCACACCTCCCTCATGCCCCTGCTGGCAGTGGCAGCAGAGATTAAAACAGATCCAGAAATAAGTGGGAAGGCTGAAACCCCCTAGCAAGTCGGGGGCAGAGAGAGCTTGTATATGCCAGCTCTGTGCTATTTTAGCTACTGAGACAATCAAAACGAAGTCTGTTTGGGAAAGCAGAAGGATAAAGCAAAGATAAGGAAGCTAAGCGCTGCAGATGGCTGGACTCAAGCTGTTTTAAAGAAAACTTAATTGTTAGCCAGCAATGATGGAAGAGTGCAATGCTTCTGGGGCTGGGTTCAAATTTATCCTGTGGAATATTCCTCCCAAGGAGGCAATATTCTGCAGAAATCTGTAGCACCGCCTAATAATTGACTCCCACTCGTGTTGCTGTTCTGTGGAACATACCAGTGTCTCTGGCCAGGCAGCTTGGTATGAAATAGCAATCTCTGCACACCTCTCTTTTTAGCATGTCAGTGAGTCTTCAGCGTCCTTAGTCTCATCATCTTTCACATTCACCTGCTGCCCTGCTAAGAATTTTCATTTTACTGAGGTCATCATTTCATCCACATTCCTCTGCCATTGCAAACATCCCTGCCTTCGTGCCTTCCTGCCTCAGCTGCCTCTACTCTGATTTCTTCTACCAGTCACGGGTACAAACCCTAACTGTGCAACTATTTCATAAAATAAGAGAGAATTTAAAAGTGGGGAAGAGAAAATGCTAACAGATATATTGAGGGAGACATGCACATGATTCCTACCAAACAAGGGGCACACATCCTACATGATTGTTTGGCTGAAAGGACACAAAACGGCCTTGTGTGATATTTCCCTTATCTGTTTTACTGTTAACCACACACTTTGACTTCTATATGGGATGCGAAATAGTGGGAAAACTCTATTTCACTCCAAGTGCAAGTAGTATCAGTCAGATATTTCATGCTGAAATTTTCCCTACCTTGTGAATAGACAACCATTTCTTTTTGTGACAACTTAGAGCTATAGAAGAGATAGTTAAGGCTTTCAATTTTATATTTCAGAATGAATAGGAATTTCTGAGTTTACAGCTACTGCCCATTAGGGATAACTGCAGAGGCTATTTTGTGAAGATGCTTGAATACTATTTCCTCAAAGAAAGGAGACGTTAATAGAAGCTTTCTATTCAAATTTTAAGAGGATGTTACAGTCACTATGGAGGCAATATAAGAAAACTTGTAGTTCTGAGAGTATAAAGCCCATTAGTAGAGTTGAGATGAATTAGAAAACATACATGTAGACAAACTGAACATCTGCTAAAGATGAGATGGCTTTTTAAATGGAAAGTGGAATAATGCTAACAGATGGCCAGTAGGACAATTAAAAAAATGTAGGAGTTAATTCCAAACATTGTCTTACAAGATGAAATTCTGGTGTTCATTACATAATATTTTGGTCAGATTTGTCTTTTAACATATTCTAAAAATTAATTATTGTATCTCTGCCATTCTCATCTTTCCTTCTTTCTTGCCATTTACCCTTCTTCTAAAGTTTTATATTTCATTGTTCAAGCTTTGCCCGTGTTTTGGCGAGATTCCACTGACTGCAGAAGTTTTGGTAAAAAGTGATTAAAGCCTGAAGAATTTAGCTCAATGTGAAAGTAACTGTAATGAGTTTTCCTGTTTGTTAAGGTCATGATTTTTACAATAAAACGCCCCAGATCTATCTTCACCAAGATCATGGGTTGCTTGCCCCAAACTCGTCTCCATCGTCTACCTTGTACACTGTGTCAGCACAAGCTGAGGAATTGTGATGTACTAGGTCAGGGAGCCAGAGCATCTGGGAAATAATCCTTTTGGGAGAAATTATCTTTCAGCTTGAACTGTCACTCAGCTGTAGTACTGATGCTGCTAGCTGAGCTGAGGGGATGGCAAAGGATGTGGCTGCAGGAAAAAAAGACTTACAGGCCACTTTTTCATGCAACGGTATCCCCTTAAATAAATGTTCCATTAAAGCCTCAAGTGAAGCTAGAAGCTGTTGTAATAGGAATAAGCAAATGTTCAAGGTTGGCACATCACTAGAAACAGGTCATAAGTAGAACAAATACATCTCCATTCTAGCCCAAACTGTCTCTTTTGTCAGAGACTAAACGTAGAAACAATCTGTTTCCTTAACAATATTTGAAGTGACACATAGTAGGAAAAAACCCATCATTCTTGAAAGATTTTTGCCCTTGAAAATATTTGGTCTGAAGCTTTTGCAGTTTGTGTGCTTTTTACCTTTATTGTACTCAGACTGCTTTTTTCATTTAGCCTTGAATTTGAGCAGCCAAATAGGAGCTGTGTATATTCCCTTCTCACTCATCTAAGCACTGCCTCCCCCCCTTGTAGGTAGGGGCATCTGGCCAATGGAACAGACTGGATGAGTTGTTTTTCATACAACAGAGTCTAGATTTATGAACCTCTAGTTTGTGACAGAACATTATATGTTAGTCTATGATGATGACTTCACAAAGAACAACTTCAGAAAATCTTAAGTATCATTTTTCCCTTTGTTTCCTTGACTATAGAGACGTATTCTTACCATGTAACTCAGGGACCTCTGGTGATCAACAAGATGTGATGAAACATTGCAAAAAACTGCAGACATCCATGATTAAGTAAGCAAAGAGAAAAAAAAAAACATTAAATTCTACAGTTAGTTCAAATTTTTTTAGAGTTTTCTTTAGACAAAAAACACTCTGGTTCCACTTACACAAGATGGTACCTAGGTTATTTCAAAGGGAACGTAGGCTCGTCTATTAAAGAAGCGTGGGCAATACTGCAATAAGCTGCTTGTGTAATAAAGGATTTTTCAGGAACATTTCTTTAGTTTAACGGTAATAGAGCTTACAAGACCTAAAGATCTGGCAACTCACGAGCTATTCTGTCTGTCTAGAGCTCAGCAAGGAAGAGAGTTCTGAAATAGAAATCTTTTGATCTTAAAATGACAAGATCTGAATAGTAAAACCCCCTCTCATAAGAAACACAGGCTGTAATTATGGCACATCTATTATTTAAAATGTTCTTGAAAATTCACATAAAAGCTGTTCAAAACAAAGTAAAGCATTAGGTCAGGAAGTGGTCTGTAATACTGGGAAAAAAATTATAAATAAATTTCTGCCTTCTTTATTCAAGCATTTGCTTGAGATAATTGCCATGCAGTAAATAAAATGTTTGGTCTAAATTAGTTGATTCTCCCCCTGTAAAAATGGATTTTAATTTATTCTATTTTGTTTCAAAGAAGATACCATGCATGCATCTGCAAAATCACTGCTGAGGCTCCGGTCTTTCCCTTCCTCTACAGCCTCCTCCCTGGACATCTGAGCTGTATTTGTGGCTGATGGTTGGCAAATCTGGCAGAGTCACTGTTAACATGTTAGCCACAGCTATTACAAACAAAATTCTGCAATGTAACTGTCTCACAGCAGACATCAATTAACCTAGGAAAACGAGTGAGCTGGAGCTTAGTCATATTTGATAATTAATGTGTGATGGCTTCCAACCAAAATTAATATAGTGATGGAGTAAAACATATGGAATAATGCTTAAGCTTACATCAAAGGCAAATATTGAATACATTAGGATATATTATCTCTACTCTTTCTGGAGTACATTATGTTCTGTTAAGATGTGATGTTCTGAATTTCTGCCTGGGCTTCTCAGAGAATTTGTGTGATGGCTCACAAATGTGTTCCCCAGTGCCCTCCTCTCTAGCACTCTTCCAGTACAGCTATCATTTTTTTTTCAGATGAAGCATTAACACTCATTATCTGTCAGTGGAATAAAAAAAGAAAACAAAACAAAACCTTTAAGACCCAACAACCTCTTTTTTTTTTTTTTCAGATGAAACATCTTTCCTGGGTGACACTTCTGATGTTATCAGTAGGAAAAGCCTTCAAAGAAAATGGGTATCAAGCCTGAAACATTACATAATGCTGAGTTGAAAGACAAAGTGTTTTCTGGAATTTTAATTTTTTTTAAGCAGCTGCCTTTAAGTGAACACAGCCATCACTGTTATAAAATATTCAGAGCCTCATACATATCAAACAGAGACACAGTTACTAGGGCAAACAATCTCACACATCCGTTAAACAAACACTTAGAATTTTTCCTGAGCCCACTCTCGGTCGTTACAATACCACTAGTTTTAATTGATTTTTACCTGGTACCCATTTGTTCTCTTTTTTATGGTAATTTTCATCTTTCCAGGACCCTGCCGGCTTTTTGGGGGAGCAGGTTGACGTGCAGTCACAGGAGCCAGAGATTAAAAGACTTCCCTGTGATAGGTCATTAGCCATTCCACTTGCTGCACCATAGCTCATTTTCCCATTCCTAATTGATTACTTCATTGATCAGACATTATGGAGATGGCTTAGAAACCTAAGCCTTAGCTTTGAAATGCAGTAGAGATAGCAATTACCTGAAAGTCTTCAAGGGTGCCTGCAATTTTCAGACAGTCAGAGGCTCAGTTAATCAAAGATTCTGGCTAATGGAAAGGAGGGAGAAGAGCTGTTTCAGCTGGGTTCCCTAAGGCCAGGACTTTCAAGAAGAGATCAGGAGAGAGAGCGAAATGTGCCTATAAAATTTTCTGTGCAGAAGTCTTGTGGGGTACCAGTGCATGCTGAGAGGAGATACAGAAGCCCTGGTCCTGAAGATAGGTTGGCATAACCGGCACCTGCGTTGTCAGGTGTAACACAAACACTTGCTGAGCCATCCCAAGCAGTAGGGGTTGCTGCACCCAGAAGTTTGAAATGGTTCACAAAAGGCTGTTTGCCCCCTGTGATTACATTCTTTCCTCTGTTCACCACCGTGTCTGCCTTAGCGTGTGCTGTCTGTCTGTCTTGGAGAGCAGAGGGGCTCGAGCATTTGCCACGTGGGCTCCCAAGGCAGCACAGGGCTGGAGCAGCTTGCCCAGCCAGTCCTCTCCTACACACACAGCTGTGGGGGCCAAGGATGCAACCATCACACTGTGCTTGTGTGCCTGCATGCTCATGTGCGCAGACACTGCCGTGACCTTACATGTTTTCCTCTTGAAATCCTTTACAGGGCAGCAACTTCCAGAAATGCAGACAGTGTCCAACTGATCGCAAATAGTGGCTAAGTGGGATTGAAGCAGTGATCAGGGATGAAGTAACATGCTATTAGGCTCCCCTTGTGTTTCCCATAGTCTCTTAAAAGTGCCTCTCTTTCCAGTTAGGATAAATACGACATTAAAATATGAGGTCTTTACTATTTTCTCTGGCATTGCAGATCCTGCCAAGTAATGTTTTTCCTCTGTATTTGCTAATTATTGCCTTACTGCCAGTTAATCTGCATCATGCTCTAGGTGTGCACATTGTGGTATAGGTCATCTGCTCTGAAGACTGGTTTTCAGTGGTATGCACATTGTGGTACAGAGGATAAGATATTTCTCTTTGAAGGCAGTTTATAAATCTTATTGGGCTTCTTCATGATGAAAGGCACTATAGATATATAAGAGATCAAAGCTGTGTAAAGATCAGTGGTATTTGTTTGCATGAGGTTTCTCTTTCTGTTCCTTCTGAGGATTTTGAGCTTCAAAGTTTCAGCTTTAAAGAAACTCAAAACCCAAAAGAAAACCCTAGCAAAACCCACCATGTTATAACTGGTTTGAGGTCAGGCCAGCCAAGGGCCACAGGATTCCAACATGGACTCAAAAAGCTCTTCTCCAGCATTCTCTATCAGGCAACAAAAGCCAGCATACAGAAAATTCTTGGTCTTTCTTAATGACAGTAGGGTCCAGAACAGTAAGTTTTGGAGAGAAAAAATGCTGCTTAACAGCAAAGAGGGACAAACCAGCTTAACTCAAAACATGTGATTTTATTTTGACTTGTCAGCCTGCTGGCAAAGTTGTTATCATTTGTGATTATACAGCAGCAATTGGCCTAAAAATTCACATGAATTTATTATACAATTTGTGGTATCATCTTTAAGGTGCACTTTATTTTTTCACTTAAATGTTTTAACATGGAGAATTTCAAAGTAGGCTTCTGCAGATATCTATAGGAATTGAGAATAGAAATCCAGTACATTAATTGAAAAGCACTGTCTGCAAAGCATTGTTTTTGACTGCATTGTGCTTAAATATCAGATCAGTGTTTGGCATCAAGTAAGTAATCCCTAATATGTGCATTTCTATTTTTCAACAGGATCACTGCAGTAAATTTTCTTTAATTCATAGTGTGTTCTCATAAATGACATAAACTTGTGACCCATAAGAACAGATTTCTATAACAGAGCTGCACTATGATCATACAGGACATACAAAAACATTACAAATACAAATACATAATGCAGTAAGGCAAATTTATTTTAAAAGGCAGACAACCCTGTGTGCCCAATCTGAAAATCCTTCTCCTTTAATGGGCTGCAAAAAAAAAGTATTTGTCAGTATTGTCTGTTCATCTATTATCAATAAAGCTCTTACCTTGACCATCCAAAATACACACATCTAAAACCACTTGTCTTTTTTTTAGTTCATTCCTTTGAAAAGAAAAAAAAGGGCCTAAATGAAAGGAGAAGGAGAAGTAATAAAGAACTGGTATGGATCTACATATGTCTCTGTAGAACAACAGAGTATGAAAGCAATGAACCAGACCCAGATATATGAGTGAATCCCAGACTTTCTGCTTATCATCTCCACAGTACTCTTGAGATAAGTTGTACCAAATAATAAATAAGCTGCGTAGCCAAGCAGAATAGAGAACAATAACCTGTCCAGTACATTTTATCAGTTTTAAGTCATAGTCCAACAGCCAAGGGGAAGGATAGGAATCAGGAATAGAGTTTAATCAGTTGCTATTGCTTGCAAGAGCTCCAGAGGCCTTACAGAAGAGACAAATGCAAATCAAGTCCACTGGTGCACAATAAAAATAAGTTCAGTCTTGTGGTGAAAATGTTTCTCCTAGGGAAGAATACAGAAAATGTTTCCGTACTGGAAAAATCCAACCAACCATGAAAGTAAATGTTCCCATTCTGAGTTGGGTTTTTGTGTTTTTTGTTTTGTTTTGTTTTGTTTTTTTTTTTTTAAAGGAAGAGCAAAGCAGGAAGCACTAAATTTGAAATAGATCTTCATGTCCCAGGAGGTTATCCTGAGGCATATCTGATACAGGAGGCATCCCTCTCCACTGTCAAAACTGTTCCCCCTCTATGTTAGTTATTCTTGAACTTTACCCTTTCCTATCCCAAGTGAATAGCTTGACCACAAAATTGTCAACCACCTCCTGAGGTTTTTTCTCCTTCTCTCCAGTGTAGTAACTATTGTGTTATTTACATTCAATGAAACAGCTTCAGCAGGAGCTAATGAGGCAGATGCTGTTCCTGCATGTTCCTAAACCATACATATGGCAACAGAGCTTTGGTCTGGGAAACTTTCCCGTGACTGAGCGGGTTGTGATAAAGAGTGGAGGGCACTGACTGCTTAAACTCTTTGGAGTGAGTGAGTGAGTGAGTGAGTGAGTGAGTGAGTGAGTGAGTGAGTGAGTGAGTGAGTGACTGACTGACTGACTGACTGACTGACTGACTGACTGACTGACTGACTGACTGACTGACTGACTGACTGACTGCTGCACCTCCGTCCTTGGGAGAGCAAAGCCTTGCATAGGCAGGTGAGTGTGGGTGAGCTAGAGCAAGGGCTAGCAGTCACAGCAGCCATACCCAAATTGTTCCTGGTCAGCTATCTCCTTCCTGCTCAGCTGATGATTAGAGTAACACCTCAGATTGGAAGGAAAGCAGGATCCCCAGTTGCCAGGCTGATGAATAACTGAGCTGATTCTCTTGAAGCTCCAATTAACAGCAAAACGGCTTTCATAGAAACAAGTGTTCAATCAAATAAAATTGATGATTTTGGGACATGGAGGATTAAAAATTTCTTACACTTTCTGCATAACAGTCTACAAAAGCTGATTTGTTCCCTTCCAGAACCTCAGGATTAGCCCCCAAATATGCTTGAATAAAGTCTCTGCAAATAGCTTTATTTAAATATGAAAGGAAAAATAACTTGTCATGTTCACTCCATTCTAAGTTTCTAGTGCTCAGCACCCATGAAATGGATTGCTTATGGTGAGATAATGTCTTTTTTTGTGCCTTCCAAAGTCTGTGAAGAATGTCTTCCTGGTTAATAGGTTGATTTAAACTGTATATGCTCCAGAACATAAATATGATTATTTATCATACTTGCCCAAGATAATGACAGTAAAGAAGACAAGGCTGAAATTCTTTATGATTTCCTCTCTCCCACCGCCAGTGACATTCAGCACACAATACACAGATGGCGCACCACATAAAGGATCACATTAGCTGTTAAACATTTTTTCTTCCCATTAACTAATTTAACAATATGTCCACACTATGAAAGAAATAGACAAATTACAAAAAACTTCTGTCAGCTTAATCCCAATTGCTAAAACAGGCCATTTGCCCAGATGGGATTGTTTTCTGGCCTATCAGGTTTGAAACATCTAGAAATTCGGCAACCACCAGCCCAGACTCTCTCAGTGTTGATTCAGCCCTTCATCCTTAATTGCATTTCAGGCATGTAACTCTCTGGAGACTTTTGAATGACAGCCTAAATATTGAAGGCTACTCTGTTCTGCGTGAATATTAGGTGACCCGAATTTTCTGAAACTATGAGTTCTTAGGAGCTTGGTATAAGTCAGCAGATGCTGTAGGTGACAAAAATCACAGCAAAAGCCCCTGAGATCTTTTTGCCAGAGTGGGCATTGGACCAGTTTAAACAAGCAACCCAGTTTGTTTTCATTTGCTACCTTCTAGCGCAAACACACTGTTGGTGACTTTGGGGCTGGTGGTACTTTGGGGCCTCCCTCTGTCACCAGGAGCACAGCAGAGCTCGGTGGGCTGCTGATCTCATCACTGTTTGTTTTCCTATTTTTCTTTTTGCTTCTAAGCAACACAGGAGTATAGAGGGAGCTCATGGATTATTAAGCATAAGCCTACAGGCTAATTTTAAGAACATACATGCCCTCCGTTATTCCTACAACTAAATGTGACCAGAAAGTTGGAGAAAAATCAGTGGAAATGAAACAGAGAGCAGCTGAAGAGTAATTTGAAATAATTTGAAACTCACTGTGGTTATTCTGCATTACCCACTTTGAAGAGCAGTGTTGCAAACATCATCTTAATTTAGTGTAAGTTTTTGCACAGGAAAAGCTGATGATGAAAATAAACTTGTGTTTTGTTCTTACACTCCCTTGATAAAGAGAGTAAGCAACTTTTTAAATTAAAGAAAGCAGTTAGGGAGTCACTGACCCACCAAATTTTTTTTGTGCCAGTATCTACTTCTAGTATTTAACTCTTGAAATGCCTTTTTTCTTTTAATGCCCATTGTCTGTTGTTGTTTTTAGCCTGATTTCATTTGCTTAGTTTCAATAACTACATACACTACGGTATCTAGCTGCTATTGGTGTACTAAGTACATTTCCCTCCATTTGCTCAGCATTTTGGTGTGGTTTCCAGTAACTCTTCGCCAAATATTTTCAAAAGAAGAAAAAATGATCCATCACAAAACCAGCAGAATGTTCACTCAGTGAAGAGAGCTGCACAGTGCAGTAACAAATATCCAAGATCTCCCTTGTTTTTCATGTCAACTGAGACTTGATATACTCCTACATTATGCTTGCACTCTTCTACACTACACAAACCTTTATCTAGAGAAAATCCATTTCCAGCCAAAAGCACAAAATAAAGTTTGGAATACGATGATCTACGAATTCCTCTCTCTTTGAAACATGCTTAATGTTCAGCCTTATACCTCAACATGGCTTTATTTCATCACTCTGTACTTTCATCACACTGTACCCTGTGTGATTCTATTTTAAAGATTTGTCTGTATATTTCACTGTGTCAGAATTTTTTGAACAGCATCATCTGGTATGTCCTTGTAACTGGTTGCCTCCAGATTCAATTTATCTTATCTGTCATAAGGGATTTTTAAAAATATATAATATAGTTATACTAATCCAATGGCTAACCACTACCAGAAGGGACAGTTCTCTTGTGCCAAGACTTACCACCTACCTAACCCTCGGAGCTCTAAAGTTCCAGAAGACCACTCATTTTCCTTCTGAGTTTCTGAACTGTCCACATGTAGTCACTGTACTGGGCAGCAAGGGTAGGACAGTTTTCTCCAGAGGCAGCCAGCAGGCAGGACAGATCTGAAGCCTTGTACAATTCCAGGGAAAGCCATTCATTTCAGTACAGTGCAAGTCACTCTCTAGCCAGCCTTTCTCCATTGAACATGCAAAGCATTTTGGATGACTGATTTAGGTGAGTTGTTTAACCCAGATCAAGATGACCCAAAGCCCCACCTCAGAAACTAACAGTAATCTGAAGGACATCATGCTATTTGCATTTATTTAGCTCATTTCAGTATTTGACCAGCTATAATGGCCCAGCTACTTGTTAAACTTGGTAACTCAGCACTAATATGCTTAAATGTAGGCAAAACAGGTATCACCACTCACATGAAACTAACAGAAATACAAAAATAGTACCATTTTTCATGTGTGTATGATGGCAGTATTCACCACAATTTATTTAATATTGAATTACAAGTATGAAGCTCTGGAAAAGATGTCAACCATTACACTTCAATTGTTTTAAAGGTATTATTTTAGTGTCATGTTTCATAGGAAAACCATACTTCTCTATTATTCTTCTGACATTTAAAGCTTTTTTTAATATTCTTTCCTAGGAATGCAAAGACTTAAATCCCAAAAGACAGGTTTTAAGAGGACTTTATTAAATCTAACAACTAACTAAGTGGACTGTGTGCAATTAATAAGAAAATCTGATAACTGAGCAACAAAGAACTGTTCACTGATAGCACTTTTTTTATTTCTGCAGTTTTACAGGTCTTCAGTTCTACACATACAACATTTGAGTAAGACATTACTCCTTCTAGTTTACACCCACACTTCATGAGATAACTGCAGTGTGGAAAACGTCACACTGCTTCTCCTCGTACAAGAGCCACAGAAGTTACTGGAACACACAAAATTAGTCCTGCCCATGCATCTTCTTAGCTGAAAACATTTGTGTAGGACTGACTGGGTGTCTCACTATTTTACACCTTTTCCACTTATTATTTCAATTGATATACAAATATAGTAGAGACTTTTATACAAACTGTGAGATTCATTATTGTGGGATCCAATTAAAAAAGAGTTAATACTGAGGAAACAGTGAACTTTGTAAAGATCTCTTCTGACACTCTGCAGAGAAGCTCACAGGTCACTACTTGCATACTGAGTCTTAAACTCCCCCTTCAGACATATAAAAATACTTTGTTTACTTACTCTGTTGCAAATTTAAATAACTCCTTTATTTTTGAAGATTGCACTATATGCTTTACCCTCAGGCTCTGCAAGAGATCTGTTATGATTGATTTGATAGTTACATTCCTAATAGGATAAGTCACTGAAAGTACTGTTCTTGTTTCCTAGAGAAATTTCATAAAATTCTTCTTGAAATGCAGGATGGCACAGGAATTTACTGGGATTATGTCCATATATTTACTAATCAAGATCAGTTTCTTCTGTAAGTCTTCAAAAAAGTCTTTTTGCCAGTTGAATCCAACTTATCTTGGAGGGTTCATTTTCTCACAAATCAACTATACCAAAGATGCTGAAAAGTACAGTATAAATTGTTTTGGTTTGGTTTTGATTCCCTTGCTGCTAGATGTTAACTGGCATTCCCAGGTTCAGTGCACTCAGTCAGTAACTTGCTCAGTCTGACTCTTCTTTATTTTCCAGAGGAGACACTTCTGCTACTTCTGCTTCTGTTCTTGCTGAAAGAGACATCTCCAAATGGCTCTGAGTCTTTCACTTGGATTTAAGTAAGTTTTCCCATTCAACAGGGGACTCGCTATTTTTAGGAATTGCTGGAAAGATTGACTGCATCTTAGTTTGGAATTCTTTCATCTATAAAAGAGATTTAAAAATAAAATCAGTTAACTGCAAATAAGGAACAAATAAATTAGCACCATGAACCCCAGGCTTCATTTTCAATTAACACACTAGAAAAAAGCATGAAGGGACCTAAACAATCACCCCTTCTAATGCACCACACTAGGGTGCCTGATTTGGAGTGCTTGCTTGAATGATCTACTACTGTTACATGAATTACTATACACACACATACACACACACTCTTAAAATATTTTTGTTTGGAAGAAAATTACCTCCATGGAATGTACTCCTGTTTTGACTGCAGTGCCTTTTTCTACACTTGTAATGGTGAAAGGTTCAATAGGTCTGTTCAAGGATTTTAAAACAAGGGCTAAAGAAAAATACTCCACTGAGCTCTGACAGCTTGGGTTTATCCCACTGTATGGATAAAGGTGACAACACAAAGTCTCATTCAAATGTACATACCAGTAGGAAAGAAAACAAGATTCATAATACATAGGACCAAGCTTTTCTTCCACTGTTGTTAAAATGCTATGAAAGAGTAAGCATGTCCATTAAATATATTTTTATATATATATATGCGATAATTATTGTATTTATAACTTATATTTATGCTAAGAATTTTATAACCAATGTCTGATTCAATAGTCCTGGAATATCAGAACTGAACATTCATGTAAATAAAAATCACTTATTTTAGAATATTTAGATTTAGTGAGTTTCTTTCTTCCGGGAATTTTACACATACTTTTACATATAATGTATTTTTGAAGGATAGGCATGGAAAAACCAAATCAGTGAAAATCTTGTTACACAAACAGCAGGATGTACAGGGGAAGTTTTGGACTGCTATTTTTAGGAAGCTCTATGACAGAATCTATGACATTCACACAGAGAAGACAGGATGTGGTATTCAAGCCCTGGATGCAATGACCTCTTGAAGAGCAAATGCTGTCTCAGGCAGTAGGTTCCACAGAGAGGTTCCAGGAAATCTAGATATTCCAAACAGCCACACAGGCATCTACTCTAATATGCCTAGGTTTTGTGTTATGGGTCATCAGTATTTATACAAATACCTCTGGGTTGTTTTCTCAACAAGTCCTTCTGTGTATCAATAATTGTGACAAAGAATTGCTTTAGAGACATGCTACTGGAAAGCAATTATTCAAGTTACAGTTGATACAAAGAATGAAACAATTTACAAAAGAAATTATCAGTCCTTTAGTAAGACAGTAGCTAACTATGATGGATGAAAGCATTTTAGAACCCTAATTTTTGTGTAATAATTCCTGGGTACTGCTAATCAAATGAAAATATATGTTACATAAAGTAGGAAGAAAATTCTGAGCAAAATTATCCTTTTTACTTTTTCCTGATTTTGTTCCTAAGCAAAACTAATTCACTCTCTGTTTTATATTTCATTCTGATCAGCTAGTTGTTTTGGTTAATTATTCCTTCTTGGTCTTTAAAACAATCTTGGCAATCACCCACAATTGTTCCTAAACTAACATTTTTGCCTGTTATTTAAAACTGAGAAGCTCTCACAGACAGCTAATGGTTCCAAGAATAATAAACACCAGTATCAGAGCTGACGTAGAGGAACAGCCCAAATTACACTAAACAATTGCTGACAATTAAATACAAGCATTTACAGTAGGAAATGTTTTAGGAGCTTTGGCTTAGCTGTTTTTCCAGTCCTATGCAATTAAGTTATCCCAGCTCACTGATGTGCAGAAAGTATTCAATTTACTTGACATTTTTTGCTTCCTAAAGAGTGATTCAACTCTTCTACTCTTTCATCTCACTCTAAGTATTATCTGGGTGTTTGGAACACAGGAATAGTAAGATACCAACCTGATGTAAAATGCCATAGCTCTGTTGATATAACTGGACATAAAACACTCAGTACCAGCCAATGATCTCGTGCAGTGTGGATTTGACTGTTTCTAAACTCAGACTTAAATTTCTCTTAGCGTAACATTTAAATGATGCACTTTTAAAACACCTCTGTTACCCCTCTGAAGACACACAAAACCAAAGGGAAACTAAAGCAATTCTATATAACCTCCAAAAACAAGATGATGGGTGGAGGAGCCATTCAGAAAACTACAGTGATTCCTCACTCTGACAACCACCTTATAATTATTACCATGCCAGTCCCTAAGTCTTGAATGCAAAAAGCAGTCTTGTCTGGGAAATAAAACACTACAACTTTGTTCTGAAAGAAAAAAAGGTATTTATTTAGAAAGCACTGAAACACTGCTGGCAGCCACAGATTTAAGGATATTAGATAGATTTCTGTCCCTTCAGAACATTAATTTATGTTCTGCAGGTAAAAGCAACTAATTTCCTGGAAAAGCAATTTTTTCTTTAACACAGGACCAGATCTGAAATATTCAATGTCTTTCTTTTGCTTTTAAGACTCCCTGAGAAATTCCCTCAGCCTTGCCATCTCAGATTTTGATGCTTATTTGTAAAACCACTTTGAAAGTGATGCCAGACTCAATGTTTCATTTACCACTTCCTCCCTTGCCTGCCCTTTTCCACAAGCCCTCTCTGCACAAAAACAGTTTTTCATTGCAATTCACAACTTTGACCATGTTTTATATTTTTCCACAGATTTTCTTCCTTTGTGATTCCTGGAAAGTGACCTATTTCAATAAACTGTAATGCCAAGCTGATCACTACTGTGCATTGTCTTCTCAGTGTAACACTTTAGGCTGTCAGCTCTTTCTCAGTGTAACATTTCAGGCTGTCAGCTCTTTAAGAAGGACATTATCTGCAGTGACTGGAGTGGGCCTCATTAATACATGACTTCACAGTATGTCTTAAAACAAGGCCAATTTCTTCCCAATACAAATGTCACAACTACTAACTTTCTAGAAGTTTTAATTTCTACAGCCCTTAAAAGATGCCCCATCTGATTATTTCTCTCCACAACAGTTTTTGAATTCTCACTAGTAATACCTTAACCAACTAAATTAGTACCAGTCACAGACTCCTATCTTCCTCCTCTCCTCCCAGTCAAAAAGTCAATACAATATTTCATTAGGGTTTTGATCTGGACCTCTAAGATGTATTCCCCTTTCTCTCCTGTTCCACTAATAACATCAGATTCAGAGTTGCTTCCTTCACTTCCACATTTGTGCTTGCTGCTCTCCAAAATGCAGTTCCAAATCCCAGCCACTGTCTTCCCTTCACTCAGAGCTCCTCTAAAACTCACCACACTTCCCTAGATCAGTGAGAAAGCTTTGAAAAAGAACTGCTCTCTGATGACACAGAGCTGGTGTATACCCACATATATAACCACGGAAATCACATCCCAAAGTTCCTGTCCTTTCTCTCCCACTGACAATGTATGCCTGCTTACAAACCCTTCTAATACCCCATTTTAGGCTGTAACTTATTAAGTGATGAACTTTATGATCTTAGAGGTCTTTTCCAATCCAAATTATTCTGATTCTTTCAGCCAGAGACACAGAGTTCAGTCTTCTGGGCCTTGACTGATCGAACACTATTTAATACACTTTTATATTTAGGACTAAATTTGGCCTCCAAAGTACCTCACACTGGCTTCAGGGTTGTTCTTTTTTGGACTTAGTTGGCACTGCCATACTAGGCCCATTGCAATTTCAAAGTACCCTTGCAGTGAAAGTAAAATTGGTTCACTGAACATTTAAATTAGTCCTTCAACAAACTGGGCTTACTAGTGTCCAGTCCTCATGCAGTGTGGTGAGCTTCTTGTGAAGATGACTAATCAGTTCGATGTTCTATTAATACTGAACACTTGGGGTGTGAGAACTGGGACCTTGTCTTTACTTGCTTTAACTCTTGGGACAAACACACTTCTCGATGAGTGAAATGCTGTAATTAGGAATCTTTATCTTTTCTTTTCAGAAAGAAAAGAAAGGGCCCTGCCTTTTCTTTTCAGTGGATGTGCCACTAGGGAGGTCTCTTCTCTTCTCCTCTCCTTCCTTCCTGGAAATCTTCTCCTGTATTTCCTCCAGATTCCACAATATTCACATCAGTGGTCTCAAATCAAAAGGCATTAATTTAATTACAAGTGCTAATGTGCTATGTACCAAGCACTGGAATGTTTTCAAGTAACTCACTGCAATGGCTGCCTCTTTATTATTGACAGCCACACTGGCACTGGGGTACTCGGTTCAACTGTGATAATGTCTTCAATTAATAGTGCAATAAACCAAGCACCAAAAGCTGAATGTATTTTACCTCTTCCTGCTGCCTTCAGTACCACAGGCCACTCTTGACTGCTGCTTCTGAACCTAGTGGCACCCGAACAATTTGTAACACATTTCTTAACATTCCAGCATCCTCCATTCTTGCAGGTGACTCTCTGAAGTGAATTTCAGTCAAGTGAATTTTATTTTTTTGTCACAGATATTACAGAGCTTGACGCTGTTTCTTCTTTCCAAATAAATTACAGTAACTGTTCTACCTCTGTCAGGCTTCTTTCTAAAAGGGTATCATCTACCTTACTGCATTAAATAATCTGTAATAGCTACAGATCACTGTTATTTTCTTATCTTAACCTAATGATCCTGCCTCAGATGGCAAAAATATGGGGACCTAAAAGCATCTTCCATTTAATAATCTCTTTTTAATGCACATCGTTGACAGAATGTCACACAAAAATTGGGATAGCACTATTACTGAGAGCACTTACATGGCCGTTCATATTAAAATGAATGCAAGAGGGGCTAAAAGAGTCTATTTGAATCCTAGAATGAAAGTTTTACGAAGAAATGTTCTCTTTAATGTCTGACATTCATAATAGGCCAACCCAGATTCCAGGAATTATTAGTTTCCTATTTTAGTACTCGTATCAGTAAGAACTGCTTACATTAGCTTCCAAGTGAAATGAGGTTAGATGCCCTGAACTGGAATATCAAGTGGCAGCAGAATGCAGTATGTACATGCCCTCTGTTCTCAGCCACCTTCCATCTCACAAGGCATGAAGATGAAGCAGGCTGCACTGGATTTAAAAGCATCAGTGAGGATTGCTCTTGCCACCTTTTCCCAAATCTTAAAATGATTGCTGTTGCCCTTGTTAGCAAATGATTACCAAGGGCCAAGTACAGAAATAGCAAGTTATTTGTAGAAAATGACAAGTGCTGAGCCCTTGCAGGACTGGAGGAGCAGAGCAGCCAGCCTGGAGGCTGAAGGTGACTGTCCTTTTCTCAGTGTAAAATGGGGCACTCACTGCAGGTCACTGTGTGGCAGTTCTGGAATAAGCATGGCAAATAGAGCCCTGTTTCACATTCTTAGATCTTGCACTTCACTGGCAAAAGGCATCCTGAAGGTTTGAATTGTGCAGAACTACAAGTCTATGAAAATGGCCCTGAGAGCGTCAATCCTGGCAGTAAACATCCTAATATTTAACCACCTTGCACGGTAGTCTCATAGTACACTATTCACCACCTATTTGCTGATTCCAGTGTTTCAGGCTTGCACAGAGAAAAGCAGCAGCAGAATTGTGTTAGACCATCAAGAGAAGTCAGAAGCTCATATTGGCCCCCTGTCTCATGGAGGCTTACACACATGCCTAACCTCATGCAATGTTGAGCACCCTCTTTGAAATCAGAGGGCTATTTACAGTGCCTAAAATTAAGCAAACACATAGACATACTTTCCCACAGATTTATCTCTATAAATCCCATGTAAGTGGGTAAAATATGTCCTGTGCCTTTTAAAAGAAAAATAACATGAAAATAACTTAAGTGAACTTTACAGGGAGACGGGGGAGAGAACCATCATTGTTTAGAATGAAGCTGCCACAGTTCCCAAACAATTATAAATGTGTAGTAGCCTCCCACAGCTACTCCATATTCTGTCTTGAATTACTGGTGAACTACAGAGAGCTGTCAAGTCACAAGGGTCAGGCTGCCTCTCTTCCAGTTATTGGGTCACATGACAAGACAAAACACATTAAATACTTTCCTCATTTTACTTTTCCATGAGTGCAAAAGACACGTTGCTCATTCAAAAATGGGAAGAGACCTGGTCTACATCACATACATGTTTTACTAGCCTCATTTTGGTTTCATTTCTGTGCAAATGTGACTTCAATTTCAAAGTGGGAAGAAGATGCTATTCCAGTAGAAAAGTCAAAAGAAAGTGAAACTGTTCTGGGTTAAGGCTAAATTATTTTGAATTAAAAAAAAAAAAAAAAAAAAAAAAAAAAAAAAAAAAAAGTGGTTAGCTCATTATATTCAATTTTTTATTCACAGAGACAGTAATTTTGTAAACTGGATTCTGAAAAAGAAGAGTAACTGCCTTAGGTTCAGGGATACAGGAGCGTTCTTTTAACTTCTATGCATTTCCACGTTGATATTTCTGAAATAAAATGTCAAGGACCTAAATTTTTGTAGTACATGGTATCTCAAAGTAAAGGCTTTCATGCCATGCAGGAAAATGGAATATGGAATACTTTTGATATCACTGAAGAATGTGTCATTTATTTCTGCAGAATCTTACTTTCAAATCTGGATGCCTGGAAAGGACATCCACATGATTAGTTTATTATGGTATATTAGTCATTGCCCCTTGGACACCCTGGGCAATTTGAAAAATTAACCTTGAAATAATTTTAAATTTAAAATTGTTAAATATCCAAATGTATAAAGCTAGCTGGTTAATGGACCCAAAATCTCAGGATTAATGCCTCAACCCTATAAACTGTGCACTAATTTGGGTTTCTGAGTTAAATTCAAAATATGAATTGTCTGCAAGCAGGCAGTTCCTGAAATGGGCAACCTGAGTAATTTTTTCCTCTGTATGTCCAGGAATTTATTATATGTATCATCCACAAGAGAGACTGAAGGCTGGGGAAAGGGCCAGCACAAACCCAAAACTGTTCAGTGAGGCTTCAGCCTCAATTCAATGACTGGGACTGAATTCCCTGCAGGAAATCTGTCAGAGCCAGTGTGACACCCAGAGGCAGGCAGGGAGAGCCAGATGTCCCCAGGCAAGCAGAGCAGACGGGGTCTTGGCCCACAGAGGGGCATGACAAGTATGGCCAAGCATCACACTCAACATATAGGACAATGGCATGGGACCAAGATGTAGCACAAATAAGTCACACCCATCAGAGAAGCCTGGATTCAGATTTTACTTGTACATTCATAATTTACAGTTACATGTGGCCAAGACACGGATCAACCCACTCGTCCACTTAGGGTGACACAGAGGCATTTCAGACCACAGGATTCCCAACAGGCTGGTGGCAGCCACAGCTGTGAGTCTCTTCCACGATGCAACAGTGAAACTCCCCAAGACCACTAGAGTTGCAGCCTTCCTGTGTTCTTGAAATACTCACAGCTGTTCCTATTCATAAAGCAGATGTAGCAGCTTTCCAGTAGGAAAATGATGACCTTAATCTTTGAATAAGCATTCTGCCTTATCAAGTATACAGTGAAGTTCATTGGTTTATTTTTTTTTCTTCTTGGTTAAAATACTAGCAGTACATACATGTGGAGGCAAGTCTTCTCCAAACCAAATTAATTAGACAATATAAGCAGTACAGAAAAATCCAGTATAAACAGGAGGAGGAAGTGCTAAGTTGTACTAGTGCTCCATCTTCTTTCTAAGAGCTTGAGTGCAAATAAGTGTTGAGGAAATAGAAGAGCGTTTAAAAAATGGACAGATTTGATTTATATAGAAATATGTGATCTGAAATAGCAAGGAAAAGGTACGTTTCTATTACGCTATCAGACATAAGATGATAAGGAATAGAACCTTCATGAAAAATATTTATGTGAGGATTAAAGATAACAATAATTAAAAACTAATAACAAAACATCTAGGAATGACTCTAGGATGACTCTATTTTAGGAATATGCTGCTTTTATAGCAACATTTGCTCATTTATGAAATAGCATAAAAATTTCAGCCACAGCAATATGCCTATATTTAGTTGAGATTTACAAATCTTAGTACTATTTACAGATGCCAAACCCAGTAATATTTGAAGACTATGTCTCCATGCTCTCATCTTTATTTTAAATTAATCAATCCTTAAAGGCAAAACTCCTTTGTATTTATACTGTGACTATGACTATACTTTCACAAAATTATATCAAATATCTCTTGAAATAAGCAGCGGGATGTTATTTTTATGCTTAAAATGGTGATTTAGAGGTTAGATTTTCTCTAGAGAAAAGCAGCTCACTTAGGAAAGGTTCTTACCAACAAAGCCACAGCAAGCGTATATTCTCTGCATTGCTTTTAATTGTTTTAGATGTCTCTTTACAGCCATGCAATTGTTTTAGACTCTTTAATATTCTAAAGGTTAAGATCAATGAAAAACAGGGTATTTCATTAGGACACACCATAAAAGTGATGAACTAATATTTTATAAGTATATTAGTCACAAATTGCTAAGCAATTCTCACTATTCTTCCAGCTTTCCATAGAATGGCAACAATCAGAATCTTACAAACCTACACATGAATCATCCCAGCCATTTTCCTATGGGACAGAGAACGCTTTTATTTCTGAGGGAATGAAACCTAATTTATTGATGGCATGAAGAACAAGAGGGCTTTTAAAGCATAATTTATCTTGTTTGTTAATTGTTGCCTGCTTCAGTCTACAAGGGCTTGAAGGCATTGTTCTGCTTTTAAAAGAAGGTTCATAATCGCTGGCAGTTAAAAAAAAAGACAAAAAAGAACATCAGACATTAATAGGTATGTTTTAATATCTGCCAAGTACTCTATAGCTGGAAGTTTCATTTAAAAGAAAGGTTTACAACTCAACTGTTAACTTCTAAAAAATTCTAGAAAACTTAGAGAAAACTGTCACTTGCTCTAGGTGACCCTACCTTGGCTGGGGGATTGGATTACATGATCCTCAGTGGTCCTTTCCAACCCTAATTATTCTGTGATTTTGTGAAACTATTTTTCCCAGTAATAAAAAGGTGTGGTGGATCATAACACTTGTAGAATAGGTAAATAAAATAAAAAGGTTTAACTTCTGGAAACTTCAATGAAAATACTTGTTTAGTTCAGCTGTAATAACAGGGGGTTTAAGGTATTTTGAATATTTTACTTTTAAAAACTTTACTGAGTGAAATGCCATTTGTTCTTTAACTGAAAATTTTAAATTTCATTGAACAGCTCATATGCAGAATGTTGAAATAAGATGTTTCAACTACTATTGAACTTTAAAATAAACATAAAACGATAAATTGGCCAAACCCAACTCTTCCTACAAAATTTGTTTCAATACATCCATGTTCTGCATCAGCAAACAGCCATCCCACTGCACCAGGAATGGGCACCTACCTGGTTTGGAGTCTGCAAGCTCAAAACCAGTAAGATAACACCATGGAAGACAATACCACAATGTGGAAGTTGTTAAATAGCAAATAAATTTGTTAAAAACAGTGGTGCCATTTTATTTCAAGCCACACTTATTTCAAGCTTGTGTCTAACATGGCATATGTCCTTCCACATTGTAAGGTGCCTCAGAGAGGAAGGCTATGGGTATGCCTGGATGAGTTTCAGATTCAGATCAGGAGTGCTCTTTGGAAGCAAATCTCCATGCTCACTGGACATAAGTCTGTGTACTACTGAACTGTCTCAAAATGCATAACCTGTGGTTTTTTAGGGTGACACAAAACTGAAGAAGCATTCTAGTAGTGCACATAATATAGTTCAACTGCAAATGGGAATTCAAGCCGTGGGGCAAGGCCAGTGTCATTCTAAATTTTGAAAATTCCTGGAATGGCTGTAGATACCAGGTCCTTGGCCTGCAAATGTTTCACTGCCCCAGTGCTACTGGTCACTGATACTCACTAATACAGACAGAGCTTCTATGCTCAGAGATAATCAAAGGTGGTATAAATTTAAATATTTTCCTGAGAGATTGCAGGAAGCAAGTTAGAAAGGTCTGACGATTACTAATATCTGGTTATTTTCTGCAAGAGGTATGATATAAAAGTACATAACCATCATCTCCTAGGTTCTGAGAGATTTCTCTTTCATGCTACTCAAAAATAGAACTTAAACCATTATCAAACTAAGTCCTCGCTGAACTATCACTTCTTCAGAGTAAGTGTTGAGTGGAATTTAGTAGAGTTTATTACTTACCAGCCTGTCCTCAGATTACAACAGTGGTAACTGCAATCGGGGAATATTAATAACCCAACCTGAGGACAGCATAAAATCTTTTATATTCCTTACCAAGACATAAAGATCAGTTACTTACTATCATTCCTGGGTTTTGATGCTGAGGCATAAAAGCAGCAGACTGTAAAGCTATAGAGAACCATCTTTTACAATAAAGCCATTTAAGAGCTGGAAGCAGGCATTGTCAGAGCACTGTTTTAAGAACTAATAAACCACAAAGATTAAATAAAAATCTAAAATCACCAAATCTGGTGCATCACCTCAGTGCCTGGAACAAATCTTAACAGCAACTTGCTTCTAGGGCAAACATAGGCTGTCCCAGAAGGTGTGAGGACGAGACATCCTGAACTGTGGCTTCAGTTTCCTTCCACAACACAAACTGCTGAGCAATCGCGTCGCTAACACAGATTAATTACAGCAATTACTACTTATCAAGGAAATAACGCTCCACTTTGCTCTTGTCGTTTCATCTCTGACTTTGGGAGTGATGACAGGATAATTTAAACAGTCCCAAAGCTTAGGAGCTAATACATGTTTTTATCAATCACCCCCTGTCCCGTCAATAATTCACACTCATAGGAAACACATATCCCACCATTAGAAGCCACAGCATTTTGGCAGCGATGCCCAGTGAGGACGCTGTGCCGGGCTGTGGCTGGGCAGCACGGTGCGGCAGTGCAGCACTGCTTGTCTCCAAGCTGCGGGACCAGAGCCCGCAGGCCCCGGGATCAGGGATGAGCCGGGCCCTCAGCGGGGGCTGCAGTTCCAGCCGGCGCCACCGGGTGTCGCTGCGGGGCAGCAGCGGCGCCCCAGCCGCGCCCGGGAGCGGGGCGGGAACACAAACCCCGGAAACCAACCGGGACTGGGGCGCAGCAGCACCTGCCGGCTTTAGTTCTGCCCTCCCGCTGCGGGGGAGAGGCTTACCGCCGCTTCCTGCCGATGCCAGGCTGCTCACAAGGATCAGGGCCACCCAGTGACACCGACTGCACAGCCCACCGCCTCACACCGGGGCGCGGCTGGCGGGGGCAGCATTTAAAGCACAAAACGCACCGAGCACACCGAGCACTGCACTTCTCCAGCCTCAGTACCCAGCTCTGCTCTCCTTCCCCGGCACAGCCAGCCCAGCCCCGGCGTGCAGGCCCCTCAGCTGCGGGCCGGCCAGGACGGGAACCGCCCCATGGCCCTCCTGGCCTCAGCAGTGCCGCGGCAAGATCTGCCGGCTCTGTTACTCCTTTTGGTGTGACTTCTGCCAATCCATCACATCTGATTTTCCGCTGTGGCTTCTTGTACTTTACTCCTTCAGGTGACTCGAGGCATTAAACACTTAACAATTCAGTCTTACTTAACTTGGAACTCCCCTTCAAACCCTGCAAGCGAAGATCAGTCCTTTATTTGCTAATATCCCACCAAGAGAGTCAAGGGGACTGCGGTGGCAAAGAATTTGAGAGCACTGGAATTGAGGTACTCCTATATGCAAATGAAGCATCTTTCTGCTTTGATAAATGAAACACTTGCAGTGCTTACAATCCTAATTTTATTATCCTTCACAATTTAATACCAAGAGAAACAATTTAAGCTCAAGAGACTGTACTAGGTGTCAATAATGTTATCACTATTGCTCTTAAACAGATGGAGCTGTTTAAGGCCAGGTCACTAATTAGCAGGTCCCAAGGGCTGCTCGTTACCGTTAAGGTGAAGAGGCTGGGCGTAACTTCTCTCTATCCAGCTGCCAAAACTTTACTTATTAAATTCACACAGGTTCCTGGTATCAAAATGAGTGACATCTCCCTGTAAGTTACATCTAGTATAGCACATTGAGAGGCTACAGTCTGCCTTAACTTCATAGTTTTCAAATCTTGATACCTGATGCTAGATTTGAAATTGTGACTTGAAATTTTACAGGTATTGGAAACTTGCATGGACTACAGAGCCAGTGAATTAACAGTTCTCAACCACACTGAAGACTCAAGACGTTTTATTCAGGTAAATCCGTAAAAGCCTCTTTTAAAACGTTTAACTGATATTGAAATTAAAATTTATTTGAAAATGTCAGGCTTAGTGCAAAATCTACAGTGTCTTCCATGGTCTGAACAGTTTATGTAGATGAAACGTTATTTCACTCAGTGATAAATTCAGTTTCCCAAAAATAAAACTTTATTTATTTTTGTGGGTATCTAATAATTATTAAGCACAACATATGCATTTGTGTTGTCAAAATGCAATATTGTAACTGACTGTCAATCCATTATCTCTGCTTATGTGACAGCACTTAAGAATTTTCAAATGTATCGCAATGTTCCCCAGAAATGGAAAGCATATCAAATAAAAACAGATCCTTCTTAAAATAAGCATATATTTAAGACCCTAATTTATTTTTAGTGCTTGTGTACCTCTTTGGTCAGAATATTTCATTTTTAACATGCTTCTACTTTTGTACCTCCAGCAATTTTAAACATATATCTATTTAACAGCTTTGAAGTGACAGGAAATTTACAAATTGCTAATTTTATGATTCTGCAATAATGAGTAGTACTACTGTATGTGTTTCCTTTCTGCAGTGGAAATTTAAAAGTCTATAGTGAATGCAAAAAATATCTCAGTGGAAAGCAGATAGCTGTTCTAAATCATCTCTTGACAGAAATCTACTTCCTTTAGCATCTGCAATTTTCACTGTGCACTACAGTGAAACATAAGAACTCCACCACAGAAAACAATACTAATAGATATTTGCAAGAGCCTCTTAAAATACAGTTTCCTCCACCTCCTTTCAACACTAACACAACACAGAATATAATAAGATACACCTTTCTGACCAGGAACACTCAACAATTCTCCAGAACACTCACAGTCTGCTTCTGACATAAGAGCCCATGATGTCAGAAGCCCCATGAGACTCAGACATGCCCTGAGGCTTGACTATCTCAAGCTTAGGTAGGTGTTCCCTGTCAGGCAGCCTCAAAAAAAGCCTCACAGGGAAACCAGTAGCTGTGGGTCTAGGCCACTACGTCTCAAGGAAGTAAAAATTAAGCTTATCAAGAAACAGGTAACATAAATTGCAGACTAGGGTCAGACTCTGCTGTCCTTCAGCAGGACCAGACACTCTGACAGAATGAGAAATCGGAATTGGCAGTATAGTCTGAAATTAGTCCTTTTGACTGATGATACGACTGCCAGCAAACTGAGTGAACTCTTGGAGCTCAGCATGCAGAGAGTATAAAGTGATACTCCCACTCTTCCTCCCCCTTCCCTGACATTCCACCACAGCTGCACATGGAGGACTTCAGTTTAACTAAAATGTGTTGTAGCTGCCTCCTATGTCCTGCCATGCTTTTTCGGTGTTAGGACTTCCTTTATCTGTTCCTACTGAGAATTAACATTGAAAGCTAAGAAATAAAGGATTGTGTAATGCTGTATTTGGGACTCAAATTGTGAGCTACAGAATACATCAGTAGAGGAAAAAGGAGAACTTGAAGAAAGGTATTAATAAGAACAGTACTGAGATGAAGTAGAATCATCTTTCTCCTTTATATATGCTTTGCTGAATATGTAAATAATTACCACATAAGGTAAAGGAAGTCTATTCGTTCCTAGTCCTAAAGAGGATGCAAACAGCTCTGACAAACTTATAGCTGCAGGGGACTCTTAAGTCATGGCTCATTACTGGGGCAAACAAAAACACTCACATGAACTTTAGTATTCACACTCAACACTGTGAAACTCTGGAACATAATCAGTTTACTAAAGACAGCCATAGCTGGTATGCTGGGATGTACCAATTCTTCCCAAGCTTCTTTGCCTTAACGTGACATGTCAAGGACCACCATTCTAATGCACATGATACTCAATCTTCTGTCCCCTTGCTACTTCTAGAAAGCAAGTTGGTTTCCTTTCCATTTTTATGTCCTTTGTACCCTGATGCAAAAAATATAACTTGGACAAATAAAGATAGGCTCTAAAGATAGAATTCAGGGGGTAGTCTTCAATAAGGAAAGGATACAGAAAGTTTGCAGCTACTATTTAATCTCTAAATTGGAACACTGGCTCTTTTGTGAATATTTTAAACACCTGTGCAAATAAACATAAAGCAGGACAAAACTGTTCCTCACCCTAAATTGTCTCCTCACACAACATGCCATTTTTTGCACATATAAGAACACCTTCCCTGTTTGCACACATTGTAGGTAGGCATTCTACATGCGGTGAATGAAGGTGTAATTCTTAGGCTGAAGTAGTGTAGAGATGCCACCCCAGGATGCATTGCCCAAGGCAAAATACGGAGCTGAGGGGATCATAGTTGCTACTTACACTGTGCACACCCAGAGCCTTCCAGATGGCAAAACTCAGCAATCCAACTCCGCACCATGCATAGAGTGAGCCCCATCCCAGGGCTCGTAAGGCCAGTGATGAACCACTCTCTGGTAGCGCAGCTGTGGCAGTAACCCCCTAGAACCAAAGAAGAAGAGATCATAACAAAGTGAACAATAACTGGAAAAAAAATAACAAAAAAAGTTGGTGATTTAGATTTTTTCCTGACTTGCCAATTGTACCAGTGTGGCTACAGAAAATCTTATCACAGAGAGCATGCCTGAAGAGCCAGGAAAGGGGCTGGATGAACTGCCTTCCTACCAGGAGAAGCTTTCATGGTTGCCAGTACCACCTGGGGATGATTTTCATTGTCCAGAAATACCAAAGTCAGCTGTTTCATGGTCACAAGAATCTAACACTCAGTTATCTCACCAGTCAAAATACAAAACTGAATCAAAACTAGTCACAAGCCTTTATGCCAGTGACACCTAAACATAATCATGGTATGTCATTGATTTTGGTACTTTTTCATGGGGGGCAACTGGTGGCCTATAGGTCTTTATCTGCAATTCTGAAATAGTACATTGGTAAACTGCAAGAACATGAGCAGTTTTCATCTGGACAAAGAAAGGGTGTAACAATGACCCAGGAACTAATTTCAAGGGGCTACAACTCTGAAGAAGCTCTGGAAACTATTTAGGAAAATTTTGTAAAATCATACAACGCTGAACCCATCCCCCTGCAGAGTTCACTAAGCAGCAACACTGAAAATGCTCTGTGGTCTCCACACTTCTCATTTTTGTCCGAAGACACCTACAAGGGTAGGTGGTTTTAATTACTTGTTAAGATACTGCTGCACAGAAGTCTGCCATGAGATGTGTCCTGAAAACACAAAACACTGTCATTTGGAAAAGCCACCTTAGGCCGAGAATGGAGTCTCAGCCATGATGGGGTCCCAGCCACAATAACAGGTCCTGCACCTTCTCTGTCACAGCACATAAATGGGCATTGCAGCTTCCAGGGGCACCAGGCACATGCTGGGTTGACATCAATCCATGTGCACCTCACACTCACGGCTAGCCAGCCAGTCTTGCCTCAAAATGCCCACCATTCTGCACCTATTTGGCATAACAGAGCTTCAACCCTTGTAGCCCCCAGCAGCAGTGAGACAGACAGAATTCTCGTGTTCATACTGCAAACTGCCATTCAGAGGATTTTTTTTCCCCTCCACAGGATCACTGTTTAATTCTTTACATGGAAACACAGATTTCAGATGGTAATTGTTGAAGATGGGCATCTATGGTCCTTACACAACTCAACAGTTCTACTTACTGGGTATCCTAGAAAAAAAAACTAATTATTGCTTGGGGTAACATAAGTGAGATTGCACGCATAAAATTATATTCATTAAAGAATTCTTTCATTTATCGTCTAAAATACTGAAAAGTTAAATTAACTTGTGGAAGGATCAAAAATCTTTTCTCCAAAACATGCCAAAGAACTGCACTCTTTTACTCATCACAAAAAGAGGGGAAAAAATCTTTTGTATTCTTGCTTTTAAAAAGCTTTACATTTTTACTTTTTTTTTTTAAATGCTTCTCTTTCTTCTTTGATACAATTAAACATACTTAGTGTCTACCACTCTGGTCAGTCATATAGCACCAGTAGTTTTTCTCCTCTTGGCTTTGTATTTATTGAAATGTTAAAATGATCCTCAGACAGTTCTCAGCATTGACATTTTCCCTTAGCTACCCAAGGCACAGCTACCCAAGGACAAGCACACACATGGATAGGGCTCAAGTAAAACGTATCTTGACCCTTATTTATTCCAATTTGGACATCTCAAAGTGGAAGCTCTTAACAAAAACAATGCTCTGTAAGCATACACACGCAAACAGCAGAGATCTCTAGTCATGCCATAATACCAGGTCCTATTTTCTCCTTACCACAGATAATGAACTATTATAACTCTTTCAGTAGAGACTGCTCTGAGCAGATTTGAAATGCTGATTATTTTTGACATTTTTCCTGCTTGCATAGTCTAACCATATATAACAACACTGAGAAAAAACACTGTCCCATTTGGAAGATGGGAAATGAATGGACAAAAATATCCTCTACACAGAATCTTTAAATAGGAGTCATTATCTGTGAAAATTGCAGGCAAAAAACCCACCCGAATACTATTTAAATGCTTGATTGTCCCAGAAAAATAGCAGTAAATGGAAACAATTGATCTGGTTTTACTGACTGCAGTCAAACAGGGTTCAGTCACAGGCTTGATTCCTCAGGGTACTTAAATACACAGATAAGGGTTTCTGTAAACAGGACAGCTGGTTAAATGATTATCAGATATGCTGTTCAGAGCATCAAGAAAGCTGATTAATGGAAGGCTAAAAAATTAAAAAGGACAATAGTAGCATCGAAGAAAAAGATGTCATCAACAAAAAAACATTTTTAAGATAATTGAGTTTTATTCACTAACCTGTTATTCTATATTCGGATTGTTTTCTCATCACTACTGCTTCTGGGGTTTTTTTTTAATTCTTTAATAAAAAAAAAAAGCTTTTAAACAATACTTGAGTCTTTTCCAAAAACAGGCCAGAAAAAAACAGGGCAGAATTAGCTGATTTGTTTTCCAAATATATGCTGCTTTTTTTGTTTTGTTGGTTGCTGTTGTTTTGTTTTTCTCTGCAAGATATAAACAGGAAGTGGGAGAAGAAAAAAAAATAATATTGTTTTTTTATTCAAACACAGGCCTTGATCCTGTAACTGTCCCCTTGAGTGTAGAGTGTGCCTAGAAGGAAGCAGTGCCTAAAATAAAGTGTGTTCAACTGTTTTGGGTGATTGTATTCCGTGTGTTCACTGTTTTGTGTGACCTAATCCATTGTAAAATTAAACACCTGGATAAATGCTGGTAAAACTGGACATTTCTCACAAGGAGGCTGCTGCAGCTGAGCATTTAATTTTAGCACCCCCCCTCCCTAGTAATTTCTTCACTGAAGGTCCCCTCAGTGGTTCATCACTAAACAAGATAATGTAATCTCAGTTTTTAAGTCAATTTGGGCATCAGTCCTACCAATGCTTATATTTTATTCACTACCATGGTACTACAGTAGGTGCAATTTCAGCTTTATCTCTTGCCAGTAACACTGATACTACTCTACAAGAGCAGGGTCTCTCACTGTTGCTTCCTGGCAGTTTGAACACAGTCATGAAGCCATGATGCTATGATGCTACAAGTTCCCCTCTCAATTGCTCCCTTTTTTATTTTTCCTCCCCTCAAACTATTCAAATCTGACCCAGGCTGCATTATCTTCGCTTCCTGTTTCTACCTGACTTGCATGACACCATTTCACAGACACAAAAATGGGCATGAGCCAGAAAAGACCCTGAAATAATAGGTCTCGCATTTCTTCATTCCTTCAGTTCTCATTCCTTCAGACCTTTCCCCAAGTTTGTGCCAGCACAGTCACTGCAGTCGTGCAATGAAGTGGATCAGATGACTGATTCGGACTAAAACTAACGAAGGAAATAAAAAAACCCCATTAATTAACCAGGATCATCCTACCAACCCAACAGCACATGTACTGGTGTCTTCACTGGAACAGCAATAAATTGCCAGAAACTAAGGGCTAGTAGAATTAATTCTTTCAACACCAATGCTGGTTGATATTGGCGTAAGTACCTGTCAAACTATAGCCTTACCTTAACATGGATAAAAATCATATTTAGGCATTGAACATCTAAGGAGGGTGCAATCTTCTGTAGTTATTATTATACATGATGTATTATTAAAAGTTACTTGCAGTAAGTAACTATAAATTTAAGTAAGAATGCTAATACAAAACCTCACTGGCACCTCAGGGAGCTTCTGTTGAGATTTAAGCCATTCTCAAAGTCTAGCCTTTCCTTTTTGAAATTCTCACCAACAAGTACTTTGACAAAAAATATCTTTCTACACTCTGGAGTATTGAAGTTGCAGGGGCTTAGGAATCACAGATTTTTGCTAGCAAACTCTTGTAATTAATTTGCACAAATAGCAGCAGATACAGTTTTCAGCAAAGATCGAAATGGTATGTATCACTTGATGACATTTCCAGCATATATATTCTTGGATGTCAATGCAATATCACTCCTGATAAATTTCACACTGATAACAGGACAGCTCAGACATCCAGGAGTATGTGCAGACTAGAAAAAATGCAGTGCTCAAGAGAAAGGAAATTAAAAAAAAGAAAATGTTAAAAAATCAGACAGTTTCCTTATTGTAATGTATTTCCACACCCTGTGAAACAACTTCGCATTAAGTTATCTATTTTGTCTATTTCAAAAAAGAATCTCATGCTTGTTGTTTCTGTAAAGGCAATGGATGAGTAATGCCACAGCAGCCTACAGAGGAAAGTAGGAAGGCAAATGAAGGATCTCATGCTCTTCAACCACAAAGGAAGATTACGAGTGGTCAGAGATGAAGGTTTGGATATAAAGTACAATGGAAGATTTTTTCTTTCTCTTGATATGCATTGAATTAACTTGATACGTTATTGAATCACTGTTTTTAAAATAAACACAACTGATCCATTCTTAATTGCCTAAGAACATCTTTAATACATGTTGTATTTTAAAGAGCTTGGTGGAGATGAGACTGATCAATTTTAAGGGCCTATTTTTGACACTTTTGGCAATAACAAAGCACTAGTGAAGAAAAAAAGCATCTTTCAATTAAATGTGCTCTCTTTCAAACTAATATACCAATACAGTATAATGGCTAACTTTGCTTTGCAGTTCTTTCCTTCAGAATGCACAAATGGATCCGGTTAGTAATTGCCTGAAATCAGAATAATTTTGGCCATGAGATCTCATAGTGCCAAGCCACTACTCATTCTCGTCCTTCCACTTACACAGTGGGATGGGAGTGGAAAGCTTTAATTTTGACTAAATTATTCTGTTTACAAATTCCACAGCTTACCTCCTCATTCCCATCTTTACTGCAGACACCTTGCTTCCAGACTCACTGAACCACTGTGAGACCGCATGGTGAACTGGATCACTGAGGTGATACAGGCTCATGTCTGAAGCATGTTCACATCACAGAATCAAAACAGACCAGAAATTATATTCCACTATGATTCCAGCAAACTGTGTCAGCATTATGCATTTCAGCTAATCTCAAGTACTAAAGTATTTAGCAGGGCCAACTCTGAATTGATTTTTAAATTAATCCTATTCCTGTACTGAATTCAATTAAGTCTAGTGCTCTTATCATCAACTTTGCCAAGTTCTACCTATATCACAATGTCTATAAAACATCTAATGCATTCTTATTTCCTGCGTATCACTATTGGGAAACAGCGTAAAGGAACAAACCTTACTGAACCAGTCTGGGTTCTTCTTTTTAGTCATTGCAAGCGTGGTGCCAAAACCTGCTATCATTCCTGCTGTAGCAACAGTACCTAGAAAAATTCCACCTGCCAAGGAAAGTTGAAGAAATACAAATCAAGACTACGTTACTTAAGGGGAAGAAAAAAACCCAACCAACTTGTTTAGAAAATAAAACCTGAAAAATTAAGATTTGCCAGCACATGCTGAAAGGAAAGGCGCAGTTGTCTACGTTTTTTGTGTTAACTCAATATGACAAAATAGCAAGACAAAGAATTAGTTCTGTGAAATAAGGCATTTTGAAAATAACGGCATGTGTATCTATTTTCAAGACACACACAGAAATTCAAATCCCAGGATGCTTTTTTACAGTACTTTGAAATTTCTCTCACTCCAGAGCCAGGCTACTAAAATCACCTTCTATGGTTATGCCTCACCCTTCCCCAAAAGGAAGATGTAACTGGTTCCGTCACATCACTTGTTATTTCAAATTGTCACCTAAAAATGGTCACCACCAGTTCCTCTGAAGACCACTGCATAACCAACACTTATTCTTTGGCTTTATGTTCTAATGCTCAATTTAAAATTAAAAAAAAAAAAAAATTAAAGATTTTTTTTAATTTAAAAATTTTAAAAAGAAAGAAAGAAAATTACACTAGCAGAAGCCTTCCCAAGACAGAAAGCATCCCTTGCTTTTCACTCCTCTCAGTGTTTCCAGAAGTCACTTGGGGTACCTTGATCCTTTCTAGCTTTTGCACCAAAGGCACATGTAGCCATACCTCCCCACTTGTAAGAAAAAGGCTTGTTAAGACTTACTGCATTGTAAAAACCAAACTCATTCATATTAAAATTTAAAAATTTCAGGGGGTTACATGTTGTTCCTTTGCAGGTATTGATACCCATACTGTTTTCCTTTTCCTAATACCAATTAGGTAATTTTAAAATGGTCTGAATAGGCAGTAAGAAGCAAAAATACAGTTAAGTTAGGTCTTACTTTTAAGACGTTATTTATCTGATTACTGCAATGAAGAAGTTCCCTGTACTCGTGTCAATGAAAGCTGCAGGGTATCTCCTCTGCCTGGGAGCATAAAGACCTCGCATCCTGGCGAATTATGCATGCCCACTAATCTTTACATTTCCAGGTCTGGTAACCAATATTTCCCCGACTTCAGACACAATAATTGGTGGGGGTACGTCGCTCCTCCGGACGGGCCTGTCCCAGGATGTCCCGGCCGCCGGCGCTGGGACAGGGCTGCCTGAGCTCCGGCCTCCGCTCCGCCGGGGGGCGCGGGGAGACCCCTATAAAAACTCCAATGTAATATAAATATAAAGCCGCACAGCGCCGCCAGCCCGCCGGACGTGAGCCCGCTGCCCTGCAGCTGTGTGCGGCTGCGGTGACTCTGGCTCTGCCCTGGTCGCGGTTCTCCCGACTCGCATCCAGCCCGGAACACCAGCTCGTTCCCTTACGGAATCCGCAGCGCTGTCTGGAGCCCGCAGGAGCCGCCTCTTCCCCGAGAGCTCCTGCCCCCTCGGGCCCGGCAGCGCTGGGCGCAGATCCCCGCAGGACTGCGCTCCCTCCAGGGACGGAGGTGGCTCCGCTCAGCGCCCGTCCCGTGTCCCGCTTCCCGCCCTGCTGCCCGCGCCCGGTGCCCCCGGGACAGGGCGGCTGAAGGGTGACCGGCAACGCCGCTGCCAAGAGCGAGGAAAAAGGCGGCCGGCGCTGCAGGGGCTTCATTGCTGCGTCCAGAAGCCTCGGCGAGGCCATTCCCAAACGTCTCGCCTTCTCCTCGAGGGTGGGGCAAGACCTGGGGCTACGACAAGGGGAGCACGGCTGGGGCTGGTGTCAGAGCTGGCGCACCCGCTGCTGCTCGTCCCTGACCCGTGCAGGGGCACGAAGGGAGAGGAAGAGAGGAGAGGAAGGCTGGCTGCACCTTTGATTAAGAAGAGCTTGTCCTGGGATGCCGCAGAGCTCCCAGCGCCCCGGGGCAGGGACAGTCCGCGACCGGGGTCCAGCGGCGCTGCGACCACAGCCCCGTCATGGGCGGCCCCGTCACCAGCCGGCCCCATGGCCCAGGGCACAGGAGGAGCAGGCGGCGGCAGCGGCTGCAACCCGGAAGAAAAGAGAGCTGGGCTGGGACACGCAGCCGCTCTTCCTCTTTCTCTCCCTCCTCGGCCGGGCAGCCGGGCGGCATCCAGCGGCACCGCGGGACGCGGGCGGAACTGTCGTCCCCTTAGGAAGCGCATCCTCTCGTTTGGGGGCGCGTTCTCCCGCCCCGAGAGCCCGAATCGCGCAGAGGGAAAATTGGGAAAAGTTGTCAAGGCCTCTTTTAAATCAAGTCTTTTGTAGCAGGCTCGACGGGGGGGGGGGGGGGGGGGTTGGTTTTTG